>JADWQK010000346.1:0-517555 GCA_017933935.1 Sesamia nonagrioides
AAAAAAAAAAACATATGGAACAAAAAGGTTACGGGGACGATAAAATTATTGGGAGGAGAATGATGACTCAAGACAAGCGCAGATAACATATATTTGCAATAGTACTAAGTATTTCTTCCATGCATAACACACACACACCATCACACGCACTCATACAATTAATCGCATTTTGTTATGTTTTTTTTTTTCATTTCCCTTTTTGTTGCTTATGTACACGGGCGTACTCACATGGAAATCTCACTTTTTTTTTTTTTAATATAATCGTAGTTGACCTTGAGAGGTCGTGACTACTTAACCGGACTATCCTGTGGCTGCCTTAAGTGAATTTAAAGCCTCCAGCCAGGGCTACTAAAAGCTAAGCGACTACACGCTAAGGGCCCCCCCTGTGGGGTACGAACCTCGGCTTAGGGTGTCGCTAGAAGAACAGCAAGGAACGGTTGGATCGAATTCTTATTTTTATTTCGGTTTGATGACCGCGGCGTTTCCTAGTACTAGCTCTGAGAAGAAACGTCCAAAACAAACTCAGAGGTCATAGTCGGAATTTATATTTACTGGCTCAGCTGCGGCGCGGCTGGCCTTCATCGGACAAGGGACGGGGGAGGGGATTACTACGTGGAGCGCGTCGCGATGGACCTCGGCGGCGAGGTCGGTATGTCGGTCTGTTTTTGTGT
This sequence comes from Sesamia nonagrioides, assembly GCA_017933935.1. Classification (NCBI taxonomy): domain Eukaryota; kingdom Metazoa; phylum Arthropoda; class Insecta; order Lepidoptera; family Noctuidae; genus Sesamia; species Sesamia nonagrioides. The sequence goes on from JADWQK010000346.1 coordinate 672, forward strand.
AATGTGCTGGTGGCCCTATTGGCCTCTTGGAGGAGGGTAATGGGGTCATCAGGGTCTGTGAGAGCATGCCGAGGGCGGCGAAGGCGGGAGTTGATGGAGGGAGTGTCCGCAAGAGTGGAGGCAATGTGTGTGCGCGCTCTTCCTCCTCTTGCCTCTTGCCTTCATCGGGCAAGAGGTCCGCAATCTCACAGAACATTTATGAACTCCCCTTAATACTAAACAAAGTATAAATAAGGACTTATCTCTAACCTTTAAAATAAACCACGCAGTAAACATCTGAGTTATCTTTACATGACTTGCCCCATAGGTTTGACTTGGACCTTCCCCTAGGCCAGGAGCTGGGTACGTCCATGCTTATGTATTTAAAATGTACGGGATCGCGGAGCCTTCAACTACAGGAATTTCTATGCCTAAATGGAGAGATTCCTTGACATGCAATGTAAGGCAAATTGACATGAGATCAACTTATTTTATTTTATAACTAGCTGCGCCGCGCGGTTCCGCCCGCGTAGGTTATGATATGTTTTTTTTAATATTCTCCGCTCGTATTAGTCGCAGCGTGATGTTATATAGCCTGAAGCCTTCCTGGATTAATAGACTATCCAACTTATACGAATTTTCCAAATCGGACCAGTAGTTCCTGAGATTAGCGCGTTCAAACAAACAAACAAACTCTTCAGCTTTATATATTAGCATAGATTTTATCATAAAACGCTTTACACTATGACTTCACCCTGAGTGATCGCGCGATTACCCAATTTATCCAACAGAGGCGTGAACCAGTCAAACTGTTCATTGGAACCAATTCTACAAACAATTAATCGTTGGACATTCCTATAATTATTCCTTTTACCTCTAAAGGGAAGGGCGATGTGATAAAGGTTGCCCCAAATTGTTGCTAGGGAATTTATACTTATTACGTTTTTGGGACTAAATTTTTCTAGAATTTACATGTTATTGAGTGTGGCTAAGAGACGTACAGGTTGATCGCAGAACGGGTGATCCATCCATTGCACATCTACGGGCCTAAGGCGGCTGCGTATATACAATATGCAAAGAAAACCCCGTCCGACCCAAAAGGATAATAGAGGTTAGGTAAACACATGACCAAATAAAACATGAAATTTTACATCATCATAGTAACAATACTAATGAATTTTGAAATAATCTTTTTTCCGCGAATTAATTCCAATTTCCCCAAAAGTTGGTATTTTTTTTTAAAGTGACAACACCATTTTAGACATTATTATTATGAGTGCTGCCCCCTTCACCCGCGCGTTGGCATACATACCGTGTTGCCTACCGCACTTGTATTAAGTTACCTCGCTTTTTCGAAATAATATTTATTTTTTAGGGTTTTTTTTAATGTTTAGCCCGGCTTTGTAGGTATTAGTAAAATTAGTTATCGATACCTAACAATACCTTCACGGATCGGACAGAGTTTTCTTTACATATTATATTACATGTCTCAGAATTTTTGATTCTGAGACTTCCGTTGTTTTTCTTCGTTTTGAGAGCAGAGGTGAGCTTTTGTTCTTTTTTTAAATTTAGCACTGGAGCCTAACTTTACTACAGAGTCGTGGTGGCAAACAAACACCAGCCTCGTTATAGTATATCATCTATGCCAGCCTCTTAAGTATGAGTGGGCGGATTCTATTCCAGGTCAGGCAAGTACCAATGTTGCTGTTCTAAGTTATAATATGTACTTTCTAAGCATATCTTGGACACCAATGACTGATTGCAAGGTGAAGGAAAACATCTTGAGGAAACCTGGACTTTAAGTCTGAAATCGCCAACCGAACACATGACGGCTTGCTCTAAAAATACCAGTACCACAGAAAATCATTTTTACGTAACAATTACGGGTATCTTTACAAAATCCTTCAAAAGGGCCATTGTTCTACGTTCTAATTTAATTTAAATATCTCATTTCCCTGTTATATTAAGATTACAATAGAGGTAACATTATTAGGACATGTTATGTAGGGCTTTATGGGGCCGTTATCATTTATCGTTTGAACAAGCCGAGGGTTCTTTCAAACTGTAGCGGTGACACGGTCCCGGCACCCGCTATTTTAATGCCAGGAATTCAGCCGATCCAGTCTGTGAAAAGGTGTAGTGATTTTAAGGGAATAATAAAAGCGAAATAATGAACAAGTTTTCCTACATGAATAAATCATACAATTGATAATAATATTGATAATATTTATTTATTTTCTCACCACAATATCCGTATAAAATATGTAATAATAAAATAAAAACAACGTTGTCCAGTTATGGGCTTGTAGAAAAATATTGTGGGAGACTGGTGCCTAAGATAAGCCGAAGCCTGTATTTCAGGCGACCAGGTCTTCACCCCAGATATACATTTTTATTATAGCTTCCCGTATACTACAACTAAACAGTGATTTCAATTTTACTTATAGGAAGGAGTTTTTCTGGGGAGTGTGTGGGTATGTAAGTGTGTGGGAGGGTGAGTGTGTGCGGTATGTGAGTGTGAATGATGAAAAATCGGTGCTTGTTATATTGCATGTTTTTTTATTGAAAAAGAACAATTTGCAGCTGAAACTCAGCGACAGATGGCGTACCTTGTGTTGTCATCTGACATTAAGCTGAGCTGTGGCCCTTTTGGCATTATAATCTTTGTTTTATATTTTAATCGTTTTAGATGTATTTCTTTTGCTGTAATGTAACAAACGCATTTTTCTTTCTTTTCTTTCTAAATTTTAATCTCTCAATCTGAGCTCGGAAAAGTAACATCGTAAGTGAACCGCACAAAACCACATAACTTGGTAAACAAAGTGATGACCCTCATAATCATTGCGTAGTTCCCAGAACGGATATAGTTATATTTTTTACATTTAAAACACAATTTCAAAAAGGAAACCCCATTGGTTTCATTGAATTACATACCTAAATAGTTTTATACCGAAGCGGCGTAGGACATTCGTAGCTCCTCAAGTGATGGCTACGAGGTGCACGTAACCGGTGCTACGCGTTCGTAGAATTGCTACGAAGACCTTTAAATAAGAAAATACGCATAGCATAGCGTCACGATACGCTCCCACGGGAGTAAGTAAAAACTATGGAAGTCATTGCAAACACGGACGGACGATACTTTGGTGTGTGTGTATGTGGTCTTAGTACTAAAATCAATGTAAAAATTGCTAGTTCCTAAGTTAAACTTAAACAACAACTTATTAAGCTAGTTATGGAAATTATATTGTAATGGTATTAAGTTCTTTGTCTTAAGGATTTCTTAAAATTTGTATTAAAGTTCTAGTAGACTTTATTTCAAAACAAGACCTTTTTAAATTGTAAGTAATATTTAAACTGCGTTGTGTAGATCAGATATTTCATGTAAAGTACTTATTCTTAATCATTTTTCATCATTCTTAAAGTAGGTATTCAGCAGCGTTCGGTTAGACTGAAAGCCAACCCCAATAAGGTAGGGAAAAGGTTAGACAGAACCCCTTAAAACTTTGGCTATCACCGTTACCTACATGTATGATTTTTGAACAATAATTTTTGTTTAATTTTTCCAAGCAGGCGAAATCGTGATGTTCGCTTGTCAAAAATAAAAAACGCACCGTATCGCTTCGAATTTTTTATAACATTTTCCGACGTCGGGATTTCAGAATATAGTATTGGTAAATTAAATATTCAATCACGTGCAATTATAAATTCAGTCACTTTTATTTAACGCTTTTATATTATTTACCGAAATGCACTCTTTTTTATGCCTAGGATAAAACGGTTTTTAACCGACTTCAAAATCAAAGACAAGATTCTTATTTTGAATTACTTATAATACATTTATTTAATTAGTATTAAATAAATATAATTAATATTAGTAAATATAATTATAATTAGTATTCAATAAATTATATATTGTAAGTGAATGATTATTTTTTTTAAATTTGTACGGAAATTTCATTTTGCCAATCCTTTATTTCATAGGTCCGATGCAGACAGACAGAGATACTTTCGCATTTATAATATTAAAGTATGGATTATAAACTAGTGCTTCACCGCAAACCCGCCTGATGGTAAGCAGTGATGCAATCGTTAATGGTAAAGCGCGCTAGTTTATTAGGAGCCTATTAACTCAAAAAGACTGAGTGAATAGAAAAGAAGACCGCAGTTGAGCGAAGTGATGCAACGTTAAACCCAACAACACGACCAACGATGCTGCTTCAGAGGGAGATTGATCTGGAGACCCTCCATAACACAAAGTCCCGACACAGCAAAATTTGGTGCATCGTACCCGGCACGCTTCGCAACACAACTGCTCAGACTCGTCCTCCGAGCGGTTTACCCAGACATCATGTCGAAACACGATGAATCGCTGGGCGGCAAGACTCTGGTAGGTAGTAACTTCTGCCGGCAGCCGATGTTACGGCCTACTCGGTTAATCTTCATCTAGGGATTGTCACCGTGACCAAAATCGGTCGGGACGATATCCATCCCTATAAAGTGCGTATGTTTGTATGTCTGTCTGTATGTATGTGCCCGAAGTTGCTCAAAACCCTCACCACTATAGATAATCATATAGATCTGGATGCGCTGAGTTCAAAAAACGCGCGCGCGCGCAAAAGGCGCGGAATCTCGGTCCTTAGTATCTAAAGCAGGGCGTAATACACTTATATTTTGCCTTTTACACTTTTCAACAGTGCTTCAAGAAACTTCTGGCGCTTGACAAGGCATTGACAAAGTAGTTAGTAACAACACGAGGGAATTGCATGATTCAATACCCCCGTCTCCGTTCCATCATCAGACGACCCGTCGTACGGCTAGTTTCCACCCTTACGTTGTTAACACCACTACGATCCGGACGAAGCGTTTCGCCTCCTCCTTTATACCGCGTACATCGCGGGACTGGAATAATTTGCCAGCGGCGGTGTTTCCGTCGGACCACAATTTGAGTGTCTTCAAGGCTAGAGTGAATAGGCCTTAATAAACTAGTACGCTTTACCATCAACGATTGCGTCACTGCTTACCATCAGGCGGGATTGCAGTCAAGCGCTAGTTTATAATCTATATATATAAAAAAAAAACTTCAGTGAAACTGGATTGCAAATATCTGTGTGTCTGTTAGCCTGTACCAAATACATATATTTTCTTTATACCTATTGAAGGAGATGGCAACGTTAGTTCTAATATTTGCTATGCGCTTTTTTTAGCTTGGAAATCATCACAGTACTTCTGCTCTGGGTCTAGCGTAAGGGCGTGTCAGATTTTTACTGACTAAACCCATCTGTTTTCCTTCATTTGCCAGTGCCATGGGCTACGGTATCACTTTCACCACGGCATTCCTTCAGTAGATCCTTTTATGGTTACGAATTTATTGATGAATAAACTGGGAAATAAAATGAAACTATACAACATTAGTTTTTCTGTATGCGAAACTCGAAACAAGTGTCCAGTATTTTTAAGTAAAGAATCTATGTAAACCAGGAGATGTTTCAGAAATGTATGGAGCCTGGGCCAGCACATTGTACACTTAATGCTAAGTTTAATTACGCTAAAGTTAACTGTTTTTAATGTTAATTTCCTATATTTTGGCTTAGTTTTTATACAGATTCAATTTAACTCGGCCAAGGAGTGCAACACAACTACTAATAAATATGGTGATCAGCAATAAGCGAAATAAGATTTTGACAGTGACATTTGATTGACGTGTCATGTATCTATGGCTATCGTATCTATATTATTTACCATATGACTGTGAAAAAAAACAAAACATGAATTCCGAACATACGGCCCATTAAATAAACACAATCAACTCAAATCAACACTCGACACGAACACAATGGGAAAATAGAACTGTCAAAGTTGCCAATCAAACGTCATAACCACTGACATGGCTACCTTAATAAAGGGTTGTCTAACTAAAAACGTTTCAAATCATTAATTATATATACTTGTATTTCTATTCAAATTTATTTAGTAGAATTTTTATGAAAATCTTTAATTTTTTTTTTCTTTTTATCTATATAGCGTACATAGTGGTGGCCCAAATGAAACATCTCCTTTCAAAAAGTGTGTGTAAATGAAATGAATGTGAGTATGTGTGAATGAAAAACCACAAAGTTATGAGCTTGCTATTCTACTTGGTTGTCCCAACAAAAATAAAGAAAGAAAGAAAAGAAAAAAACGTTTATTTGCACTAAACATGACGCAAGCGTTTATAAAAACATAAAAATAAGAAATTGTTGAGGGAAACATGCGTCATATCCACGCAAAACGGCTGTCGCTCAGCATTATGCTGCGACTCTATGCAAAAAACAGAGCCCAGTGCTGGTTTTCAGCGACAGCCGGCGTCGACGTAAAGACGTCACCCGATGCAACAAACAATTAAAAGTAGCACCGAGCCGGTAATACAATAAAAATAAAAACGTAATAATAAAAACATATAAAAAGTAAATCCAATTGTAAGTGGTGAGAGTACAATTTCAACAACACAAACAGGTATATAAAAAATAAAATACAGGTAAAAACGCCGGTCGGGCGGGCGAGCGCGGTGCCCGCAAGTACTATGATCTATCGTAACCGCTCGGTAACCATTCTGCAACAATTTCTAAATGTATTTGGGAAACAATATAGCATGGTGTAAAAATTATTAGAATCGATAAAGTTGCTTATTCTGACCAAACTATATTCAGGTTTTGCATAAACAACAAGTAGCGTTGTATAACGGACTCTTAAAAATGTGTTTTGATTCAAGCTTCTCACACGACTTGCCATTAATATAAAGCTTACTTGCTCGCCTCACTGCCCGAGGTACCTAGCTAGAGCTAATTATAACACCTCGTTACAAGTTACAATGTCGGCTTACCCTTCTACTCTCCAACGTAGAACACAATAAATTAGAGTAGCAGTCTCCATTAATTATGCACTCCGTTTGATATAACTCCTTTGAAAATATTCAGCACAAGATACACAACATAACGACTGTATTTACAGAGCCGTTAGGCAGTTACCTTTCTCCAGTAGTTTAGTGTTATCTAGTTATTGCCAATAGGCTGACCACTGATGACCTGGCGAAGGTCGCGGGAAGCCGATGGATGCGGGCAGCACAAGACCGGTCATCATGGAAAGCCTTGGGAGAGGCCTTTGTCCAGCAGTAGACCTCTATAGGCTGAAGAAGAAGAATGTTATACCATATTGTTACCGTATTGTTGTTTATATGTTAATGCCTATGCATTCCACAACGTTCCTTGATAAATCTTTCACTGTTCAGGCCCCTCGTTTGTGGAATGCATTGCCAATTGAAATTAAACGCGCGCAATCGTTGCAGGAATTCAAGAGACTCGTGAGGGAACACTACTTGTCGTTATGATCTTGTTCAACAAATACTTTTTGGCTAATTTACTTGCTTACCTGTTATGTTCAGTTTCTATGGATTAATTTTTGTATATGTATGTATTTGTGTATCTACTTTGGTATATTGTAATAATGATGTTTGCACCAATGACAGTCCCATTTGTGGTTCCGGAATATCTGTCCATCCTTTGGTTGCCTGGAAGAGATCGCATTAGCGATAAGGCCGCCCATTGTATGTTTTTTGTGATGAATGTTTTTTGTTCCTTGTTTGATTGGTGTACAATAAAGAATATATAAATAAATAAATAAATAATAATGTTACATGTCTTTCTGCCATTGCTACTTGTCTAAGACCTATAGTTTATAACTTGAGAAACTTTCCATGCCGTATTCTCTTCGTACATATACGAAGAGGATATCTATTTCTAGAATCCCAAAATATAATAAGAACCATACTTAAAATATTCCGCCAAAAATGGCAGCGAGTTAGTTGTAGCGGTTACCATGGCAACGTTAATGGACCCGAGAAAATAAACGTACAAATAAAAAGGTCAAGGCTGTTTTAGACACGTTTGGTATTGTTGTCCGCATTTTTGGAAGTAGGTGAATGCGAACCGTCTGAATTGCCTTTCGTTGCGGCTCCAAAAATAGAGGCGCAATTTTTATCATTTTAAACATGTTTATAGTCTGATCTTAATCTCAATCGATCAAAAACACCTGTGATTTACTTATACAGTATGTTAAATAACAGAGGGCGTTCCCTTAAACTCGTTAATATATATCATTAATAGATTAAAATAAAATTATCAGCATAGAAAAATAAGCATAAAAAAATCCCAATAAAAAAAAAAATCTAATTGGAAATAAATTTGAAACCTCCTGTTTTAAATCAAAATAGTAGTCGTCATGTATAAATAAATTGCGACGTTGCCGTCTTTCATGTTCGCGTCTACAGTGTGTTTCTTTTACATGTGAATTTAAAATTTTTATTGAATATTTTCATATTGGAAAAAATTTTAAAACATTTTGTTTTCGAATGGAAATATTTTTTTTAGCATGTATGTATGCTATACTATTTCGGGTTAACGGGAGCGCCCTCTGTTAGTTAACATACTGTATGTCACAAGTTTTTAGTTATTGTCGCTGAGAAAATATTGCGACTATATTTTTGAACCACTATCAATATACAAGCTAACGATGTAGTGTATTCGTTATTTCGAATCCAGTGTATGTGGAGTTAGAATATAAACACACATTGATAAAACTACAAAGACCACTTAGCATGTGGTGTTTGCCTATATAATTGGTTGTGCAGTTAGATTAAAGACAATCTATACCAATATATAAAGCTGAAGAGTTTGTTTGTTTGTTTGAACGCGCTGATCTCAGGAACTACTGGTCCGATTTGAAAAATTGTATCTGCTTTGGATGGCCCATTAATCCAGGAGGGCTTTAGGCTATATAATATCACGCTGCGACCAATAGCAGCGGAGCATAACTAACTCCACGCAAATGAAGTCGCTGGCGGCAGCTAGTAATTTATTATGTATTCATAGTGTAAAATATCTGTAGCAGAAATAATCTAAATATAAATATCTTTAAAGAAATAAACGATTCTTCTTCTTCTTCTTCAGCCTATAGATGTCCACTGCTGGACAAAGGCCTCCCCCAAGGCTTTCCACGGTTTTGTGCTGCCCGCATCCATCGGCTTCCCGCGACCTTGTTGGGGCCTCCCTACGCTGCGTCTTCCGCTACGTGGCCGCCACACCAGCTAAATCAAATCATCATTTTTTTCGAGTAACACTGATTCATATACAATAAAACACACATAGTCACATTACACATACAACACTCGATCAAATAAAAAAAAAATAAAATCAATACATTAAAAAAAACCGATCTAACGATTTGGTGATTTTTAATTATTTTGTTAGTCGCGGCCGATACCACTGGGCCACCGCTGCTCTGTTGTAGGTCGTAAGTTCGAACCCTGTCAGACACTTTACTCTGTGTAAATTACTTCATCACCACTGCTCTCAAAACGGTGTAGGAAATCATCGTGAGGAAACCGGCATGTCCTACAGGCAAAACTTTAAATAACATGTGACATCTACCGACCCGCACTGGACCCGCGTGCTAGATTACGGCTCACTCCCTCTCACCGAGAGAAGGCCTGTGTCGTTTTAACCCATTGGGCGGAAAAGTCACAGCACAAACAAAAAAAAAAAAATAATTGTGAGATACTTTTGATCAGCAGTGGGACAAAATATGTTGACAAATACTACGTCACGCCATACGTACTAACTACGTACGCCATATAAGGCATCCACTTAACATCAAGTTGGTTGCGTGACTGGTTTCTACTTTCATCATCTTGTACCTAGCCTCTTCCTAACTATGTTAAGATTGAGTTCCAGTCTAATAAAATGCATCTGCTTACCAGTTTTTACATGAAGCCACTGCCTAGCTGACCTTTATAACCCAGTGACTGTGTACCACTCCGTACATCATTAGGTAAGACAGATTATCAGATTCTCAGATTTCTGACTACCTATTACGGTCCTTGAAAATCCACAAATGACAGCTAGATCTAACGACTTAAGGGAAAAATATCAGGGCAGCTCACGAAATCCTATGGTCTTCGACAATCATCATCATCTTCTCAGCGTTAATCCCAGTGGCATTTAAAGCTTTTGCTGATTTTGGCTATACTTCGATATTTTCCGTGAAGCGACTGCCGTCTGACCTCCACGACCAGAAGGCGATATCGAATCAATAATAATAATATCATTTATTTGCAAAAAAACATGGTATAAAAAGGTGGAACATACATATCTAGTAAAACAGAACATACATGTTTTGCTCCATAGAAGCGTGGAAGCTTTACTTGCAAAAAATACCTAAACAATTCATTTAATCATACTATTTCATTCTCTAGGAACTTCCTGACGCTGTAAAATCGTTGCGAACATAATTATGGAAATACGAAATCATAATTAAAAACAAAAACAAAAACCTTGCCCCACACTAGGAATTTCTCCTGTGTCGTGGGTGCGTTTACAAACATATAAACTCACATACACAACCAGCCAGACCCGGAACAGATTCTTTTTTTTTTAATAATTATAAACTAGTGCTTGACTGCAATCCGCCTGATGGTAAGCAGTGATGCAATCGTTGATGGTAAAGCGCAATAGTTTATTAAGCCTATTCACTTAAAAAACTTAGAAATAGGAAGGATGACAGCAGTTGAGCGAGGTGATGCAATGTTAAACCCAAGACCAACGCGACCAAACTCCCGACGACGACGAATCGCTTGGCGGCAAGACTTTGTCTGGTGGGTGGTAACGTCTGCCGGCAGTCGATGTTAAGGCCTACCACCGAGTAACTACTACTACCGAGTAGCTACTTGTAGGTCATACAAATATTTGTTCCGTGCGGGAATCGAGCCCGCAACACGCAGCGCAGCAGTCAATAGGTTAACCACTGCACCAACCGTGCCGTCAAAACGGCACCAGACAGGATAATACTGTCGTAACGTGTTTTTTTATTTTACCGACTCATTAAAAAATAGGCGGATGACTACCCCATGCTATCCCCAATTCGCTTCAATTAAAATTCCCCCAAAAAATACGTTCCTTCAACTTTTTGCTGATTCAAAGAATTACCGGATAACTTTATATTGTGTTTCTAACAAAACATAGCTCTCTCCCTTCCACGTAGAAGTAAGTACTAGCTGTTGCCCGCGACTCCTTCCGCGTGGGCTTCAGTTTACAGCGTGCGGTTATTCCCGTAAATTAAAAAGAGCTTAGTTGATAAAAAAATAAGCGCCTGTTAAAATAATGGGAGCAATATGTAGTATGTCCGCGTTAGCTCCCGTTTTCGCAACATTTTATGTTACTGCTCTGCTTCTATTGGTGATAGCGGGATGTTTTACGTGCGGCCGCTAGTTGGTAAAAAAGGATCGCGGGCGCACAGATCGGTGACTTTGTTCCCCCATCAAGTGACCCCAGAGCAGACGGCGCGGTGGTACTGTTCTCACATATACTACCTGCTACCATGCGAGTACATAGCGAGCCTTAGCACTTATTTACCACCTCCCCAGGGATGTGCCTTACAGGCGTCGCAGGAAGGGTTTCGGAATTGGTCTTTTAAGAGGAACCCAGTCGCCCTCTATGTGCAGATGGTGATCACCGATTGGTTTTTCTGAGGTAAACCCCTACACTCTCCGACCTCACTCCCCGGAGGTCGGGTGCCTTTTGAAGGTTTTCCTCGGAAAAAACCTATCTTTTCAATGTCCTCAATGTCATGGCGGAGTTGTAATTGGTGGTCTAGTTTTGTATATAGCTTTTAGAAGACAGGAGAATGGCCAGGAATAAGCATCCAGGCATTCTCCTGACGTAGTCTCTCTGTGAGATAGATCGGCTGATGAAAACAGTAACAATTCCTAACAAAAGCTACTGTTATTCAATTTCAGTTTAATATTATGAGGAGTTTTATTTCCTCATCATCATCATCAACCTTTTACCGTCCCACTGCTGGGCACAGGTCTCCTCTCATACAGAGAAGGATTGAGCGTAATCACCACGCTTGCTCAATGCGGGTTGGCGATTTCAAACTTATAAAGTCCAGGTTTCCTCAAGATATTTTCCTTCACCTTAAGTCATTGCTGTCCAAGATATACTTAGAAAGTACATATAACTTTAGAAAAGTTACATTGGTACTTGCCTGACCTGGAATCGAACCCGCACACTCATACTTGAGAGGCTGGTGTTTTTAACCATAAGGCCACTTTTCGTTTTATTTAATCTCCTGGAATAAAATACATCCTCTTAGTTGCCTTAAAAGGCTATTGATTTTATATCAAAATTTCCCATAGGAATAAAGAGTGAATATCAGATTTCAAAGACATGGAGCGCTTGGGGCCGTCCGAGAATTAAGTTTAGCGCCATCCAGTAGTAAACGATGAAACTGACAGTGGTTAAATAAATGGAGTTTTTGTTTAAATTTAAAATTAAGTATGATAATAACTCACTAAATCATTTCGATCATATGATAAGGGGAATTGTTTTTTTTTTTACTTTTCTCCACACTACGAATATTCGTGTATTATGGGTGCGCAAATATTTAAACTCACTTATACCGATATCCATACCCGGAACAACTACCTGTAGTCCATACAAATATTTATTCCGTGCGAGAATCGAGTCTGCTACACGCAGCACAGCAGTCGATCGCTCAGTGACTGCGCCAACCGCTTAGCATTATTTATTTATTAAAACTTCATGCACAAACATTGCACAATGGTGAACAATCCAAAAGTGTGTTCACAAAGCACAATGTGAACACACCTTAAGGTGATGCAGAGACAAAACATGGTAGGTGCAAATAAATTAAAGTATTATCTACTTAACTAAATTTTTTAAAGGTTTCCTAAATGAGGTATATGTACAAAGGGCTGAAAACGAAGAGAGGAGATTTCTTAGTTTTATAATTCATTAGTTGACCACTCGAAGTGGGATTAGGAATGGTGATCGGGGGAAGTTGGGATTCTTCCAGAGCTTAATATGAGAAAGTTTGTTGCCATATTATACCATAATCGGGCAAGTTTATGACAATGCTTACTATCAACGTTTATAGTTTGGCGGTTGGGTTTATCGTTGAAGACAATCTGTAGGGAAATCGACAAGTCGGGGTGTTGAGGAATCACATAACCCTTTCTCTCTACCGTAGTCGACTAAAATACAGTATGTTAACTAACAGAGGGCGTTCCCGTTAACCCGAAATAGTATAGCATACATACATGCTAAAAAAAATATTTCCATTCGAAAACAATTTTTTTTTTAAATTTTCCAATAAGAAAAAATTCAATAAAAATTTTAAATTGACATGTAAAAGAAACACACTGTACACGCGAATTTGAAAGATGGCAAGGTCGCAATTTGTTTATGATACTACGCTACTATTTTGATTTAAAACAGGAGGTTTCAAATTTATTTCCAATTAGATTTTTTTTTTATTCGGATTTTTTTATGCTTATTTTTCAATGCTGATATTTTGATTTTAATCTATTAATGATATGTATTAACGAGTTTAAGGGAACGCCCTCTGTTATTTAACATACTGTATATACATCACCGCTATTGCATTTTATATGAGTATTTTTCGTGAAGCATGATTTTCCGATTTCCGTTTCTATCAACTTGATTTTCTTTTATGAATTTAAATTAGGTTAGTTAATTGGACTACAAAAGGGTGTTTAACTCATCATCATCATCTCAGCGTTAATCCCAGTAACATCCGTAGCTTTTTCAGCTTTGAAGTCTGGGGTCCGCTTTACCAGTCTAACTGCTGATTTTGGCTAAACTTCGATATGTTCAAAAAACACAAAAAGATGTTTAACTAAACAGCAGCTAATACCTAATCTTTGAAGCAAAAAATGGTTGGTAACAATTGCTTTTTTAAAAATATGCTCTAGCAGTGTCGACATACGTCATATTATGTGAACAACGCTTGATACTGACGTCACACGTCTTATACAGTTGTTAAAATTTTAAATTGACATGTAAAAGAAACACACTGTACACGCGAACATGAAAGACGGCAACGTCGCAATTTATTTATACATGACGACTACTATTTTGATTCAAAACAGGAGGTTTCAAATTTATTTCCAATTAGAATTTTTTTTTATTCGGATTTTTTTATGCTTATTTTTCTATGCTGATATTTTTATTTTAATCTATTAATGATATATATTAACGAGTTTAAGGGAACGCCCTCTGTTATTTAACATACTGTATATACTATGTTTTATTTTTTCTTTATACGAAACCTGGACCTATAGTTTGTTCAGAATAATCAACTGAATCGATTCCAATCGTTTTTTTTACACCATGTTATATGTTATCCTAAATACATTTACAAATTATTGCAGTGTAGTTACCGAGCGCGACAAGCAGCTTACGGTATATCATCGTCCTCGCAATAGCTGACGCCAGAGGTCAATGCACCGATCGCCAACGCGAGCGTGGACCATATTTTTGTTGGCACAGCGAAGTAGGATAACAAGCCCATAACTTTGTGGTTTTTCATGATATCTTTTTAAAATTTTGTACATAGATTTTTTACTTAGATTGGGAATATTTGACAGTTTCGGGTAGCTTGACTTGCTTTAGTTCGGTACCAAGTTGTCACTTTTGCATAACCTCAAAGAACTTTGACTTAACCTCAATAAAGTTCGAAATACAAAATATACTGACTCAAAGGTTAAGTTTGGAACTAAAGATAGATCTCGCTTTGTAATAAGGTGGACTATGTTTATCTTGAACAGTTTCTTAAAGAGATACAGCCGGCTTTGACAGCCTCCGTGGCGTAACGGTAGCGAACGCGGCCGTTGCGCAAGGAGGCGCGGGTTCGATCCCTGCACAGTGCAAATATTTGTATGCATGAATATGAATATTTGCACTGGTCTGGTCGTGCCTCGGAAAGCACGTTAAGCCGTTGATCCCGGTTGCCATACTAACATCTAGTGGCAGTCGTTACGGGTTGTTGGAGCCCTCAAAAGTCTAGCAATTGGTCTAACTGCAATGCTTCGATATCGCCTTCGGGTTGTGGAGGTCAGACTGCAGTCTCTTCACGGAAAATATCGAAGTTTAGTCAAAATCAGCAGCTAGACTGGTAAAGCGGACCCCAGACTCCAAAGCTGAAAAAGCTACGGATGCGACTGCGATTAACGCTGAGATGATGATGAGATTCTTTACTTAAAAATACAGGACATGTGTTTCGGGTTTCGCACTAACAAAAAATAATGTTGTTTAAACAACTTCCAAACATCAGCACCAGACACAACAACCGTCTTGTCTCTCGTCTCGAGGATGCGTATCACCCGTTCCTAATACTTTCAAACATCAGCACCAGACACAACAACCGTCTCGTCTCTCGTCTCAAGGATGCGTGTCACCCGTTCCTAATTCTTTCAAACATCAGCACCAGACACAACAACCGTCTCGTCTCTCGTCTCGAGGATGCGTGTCACCCGTTTCTAATACTTTCAAACATCAGCACCAGACACAACAACCGTCTCGTGTCTCGTCTCGAGGATGCGTGTCACCCGTTCCTAATATTTACAAACATCAGCACCAGACACAACAACCGTCTCGTCTCTCGTCTCGAGGATGCGTGTCACCCGTTCCTAATACTTCCAAACATCAGCACCAGACACAACAACCGTCTCGTGTCTCGTCTCGAGGATGCGTGTCACCCGTTCCTAATATTTCCAAACATCAGCACCAGACACAACAACCGTCTCGTCTCTCGTCTCGAGGATGCGTGTCACCCGTTCCTAATACTTTCAAACATCAGCACCAGACACAACAACCGTCTCGTCTCTCGTCTCGAGAATGCGTGTCATCCGTTCCTAATACTTTCAAACATCAGCACCCGACACAACAACCGTCTCGTCTCTCGTCTCGAGGATGTGTGTCACCCGTTCCTAATACTTTCAAACATCAGCACCAGACACAACAACCGTCTCGTTTCTCGTCTCGAGGATTCGTGTCACCCGTTCCTAATACTTCCAAACATCAGCACCAGACACAACAACCGTCTCGTCTCTCGTCTCGAGGATGCGTGTCACCCGTTCCTAATACTTCTAAAATGCCAATTATCCATTAAGAAACAAAAAATCGCCGTCTAAATTTGCACCTCATTGTGAATGTTTGGATCGGAAAGCAAAACTATGTTTTTTTATATAAATTATAAAGAAGTGCTTGACCGCAATCCCGTGAATAAATAAAGCAAAAGGAACAACTGGACAGTATTGAAAAATAAACTGCATTTTTAGTTTTTATCAAAAGATTAAAAGTCTATTATTAATAATCCGTTTTTTTTTAAACTCTTCAACCTGTATTTTCGACAAATAACGACTAACAACGACAAACTTGTTAATAAAGTTCAAAATATCCTCCGATAAGGGTTTCGGTTCAGCCAAGAATTAAAAAATACTATTTCTAGACCCCATACCCCATTTAACCTAGAGACCATAGTCCTCAATCCCCGTAAATCAGCTACTGGCTGCGAAACTTTTAACAAATCCAAAAAGGCTCTGACACACCGAATTGATTCTTTATACAGCATAGCCTACAAAGAGCTACTGACTCATTAGCTTTTAACAGACGTTGGCTAAACCAATTAGTCTTAGGACGAAACACTTATTACAGGGGGAGCCACTTTAGCGTTTACAGAAGGTACGCGAGGTGCTGGGTGGGGGGCACAATTTATGTGTCTGAGGAATTTGCCCACTCTGAAACATTTTGCTCGAAGGATCGGTAATGCAATAAAATGCAGACAGACGAACGTAGAATGTAAATTGTTGCGTTGCTTAGCCCTCTTTATTTAATGTGGTAGTTTTTGAAGTGAAAACCTCTGATGCATCGTTGTGATTTGAAAGTCCAAAAAGGCTACAGTAAAAAGGGACAGATAGCTAAATTCATAAGATTTTACGTGGGAGAAAATGAGATAGGAAGCATTTTACAATCGTCTATTTACATCGAAAAAAAAGTTGAGAGGTTTCACTTCTAATACGTTTGCATATTAAAACCGTAATTATTCTAGCGTCAGACAAAGATGGTGTTATACAAAATGAATAGCACTATCCCTTTTTGACAACGTAACCATGATAGATTAACCCGTCATAGTAGAGCCCTTACATAATCTTTGTTATATCTTGTAAATTAGCGTCTGAAATAGTCTTTTGAAGAGCGAATCTCTCACTTTGAGTGGGCCTATTCAGTCTGTGCATATGTCAGTAATCGTGCAACTCAACTACTAACTAATGATGAGCAGGGTCCGTGGCAGCACCAACACTGTCCTCAGAACGTTAGCGTGCACAATAAATGGTCCGTTTACTGTTTACTGGACCAGTGTTCAATTACTCAGAAATAGGAAATAGCCTGTATAGACCTACTGATCTTGATTTTGTACTAACAAATTACTAACACCCTGTTATTTGTATTTTATGTGTTCTACTAACAATATAAATGATAAAACGTTAGTAGGGTACTAACGTTTTATGATTTATTTTTTGTTAAAAATGTATGGAACTATGTCTGAAATAAGGATAAAATGGCGCCGATTCTCTTGTTCACAAACTAAACTAATTTTAAGTTCAGTGCATCTTTTTATTTCTATTTCATTAAGAAAAGGATAGAAAATAACATTTTAGTTTAATTCTGTCAAATTACGATATTCCATAGACAGTTTAGATGCGATTATAGACGTGGCGACCAAAAATACATCAATTTACGTCAAGCGCAGACTAATTTGACAGGTTTAAACTAACATATTATGTTCTGTCCTTTTCTGAATGTATTAAAAAGAAAGAGATGCACTGAATTTAAATTTAGTTTAGTTTGTGAACAAGGGAATCGGGGGCCATTATTATATTATTACTAGCGACCCGCCCCGGCTTCGCACGCGGACAAATTATATAGGTACCTAAGCCTTTCTTAAGAGACGGTGGCCCTACAATAAAAATAATGTCTACTGTGCCGTCCATCAGCCAATATCTGACTCTGCAAGATACATCGACTTTATTGTCCATGGATAGCCAGTTCCACCACCTTCAAACAGAATGAAAGACTACCGGGTAGCAAGTTTGTTCGAAATAATGCCCCCCGCTCCGGCCCACTCCCTCCGCGGTTTAGGTAGAGAGACACTCAAGTAGCAGGCGGCCGGCACGGGCGCGAGCGGTACGCGGATTTTTTCTAGTGTTTAGTTTTGAATAAATCGTGATATCTCCTGTATGAAACAACAAATTCCAATAATTCAAAAAGAGATCTGCTACTACTGAAATTACCTTTAAAATGACGTAATTTATTTGGATAATGATTAATAATAAGGAACAAATAGTGGGCTCTGATTTCGACTTGCATTTTAATTAACTTTTCAAACATAAAAAGTAGTCATAATGAAGAAACTATAGTAGGTAGATAAATGGTGTCGCAGACTTTTTTGTAGGCATTTTTAAGGTCTACAATACTTAATAACACAAATAGTACATTATTTTGATCTATCTCATAGGGTTCAGTCAGCGTTTGCAATGTAAGCTCAAAAAAATGGGTTTATTATGCGACATGTGTTAGAAACCTCAAAAATTGACAGTGTTCCTCTTATATATTATGCATGTAATATACATAAAAACCTTCCTGTTGAATCACTCTATCTACTAAAAAAACTCTATCAAAATCCGTTGCTTAATTTTAAAGATTTAATTATACAAAGCGACATAGGAAAAGTAAAAGTGACTTTGTTCTATAATATGTAGTGATTATTAGAACTTGATGAGCTCATTTTAATGATAAATGAACTTACAAAAACCAAGTAAAGTGTAAATTGCAATAAATCACTATGGCGCTAGAAAATTTGGTCATTATCCTTTCAAATGGTTTATCTGTCATTCCCCTAGCATGCCCTCCGTGGAAATGGAAGGTAGGAAGATTACTCAGATAAGTTGTGATAAATGAGTGTAACACCCTACCGAATTAATTCCTTATCTTTTGGAGTGGCTTTTCGCTTTCCCTCGTTGATTTTGTACGAGCTGTCATGCGTTTAAAGTTCGGAGGTGAGAATTTATGGGCCTTGTTGGATTTAATACGTGCTGCATATGCATGCATGAGCATGTTTGCACTATCCCTAATCGTGTTTAACTTTCTATTACAAACTCAATAATTCTGTTAGAAAAAAAATGTTGTACTGTGAAAAAGAAAACCATTGCTACTGATAGTGGGTTACACAATTACTTTGCCGGTTTTGACAATCTCTTCTTAGTCTTGTAATTGTCTGTTACCCTGGTAGCGCCGTGGCCTAGATAAGCGAAATAAGCTCCTGGACCCCATGATTATTTATGAGCCTGTTATCCTACTTGGCTGTCCCAATAAAAATGTGGTCCACGCTCCGCTCGGGCGGGCGAACGGTACGTTGACCTCTGGCGTCAGCCTTTGCGTGGGCATGATCTACCGTAAACTGCGTGGCGCGCTCGGTTACTACACCAACAATTTCAAATGTATTTGGGAAAAAATGTAACATGGTGTAAAAATTATAGGAATCGATTCAGTTGCTTATTCTGAACAAACTATATTCAGGATTCGCATAAACAAAAAATAACGTTGTATATTAGAATTTCCGTTATGCGAAACGTAAACGTGTACATTCTCCAGCGAACAGGGAAGTCTGCCGCCACAAAGGCTGCCACAGGTGTCGATCGATGCGACGCGCCGGTCCGGCCGTCGAACCAACGCAACACGCGGCCGTACGACGAAACGACGTGCCAGCCCTGTGAACTGATACAATATTTATTATTGAAAGAATAACCTCATTTCACCTGCGCTGTTAGATTATAGATAGCGAAGATTAGCAGATTAGTTAGTTTGGGGTTCTTCTTTCTTTCTTTATTTTTTTGGCTTCATACGGTTTGTGCATTTAGCCAATGTCACGTAATGAATTATTCATGTCGAAAAAGACGGCCGCGTGAACCGTCTTACGAGGGAGGTTTGAGGTAAAGTCATGATGTGGCCACTATGCTGGGATATTTCACTGTTCTTTATGAATTATTTACTGAATGCACTTTTTACTACATAAATCACGCACTTTTATTTAGTAAAGAATACTATAAATAATTTTAAAAGTCCAATGAAAAATGAGTGTGACACTCAGCTTGACTTTCCCGCCAAAACTCCGAGTTTGGGGTTAGAGGGGATGTTAATAAAAGGTCTATCTAACTTTCTCAGAATATACGGCATCCTCTACATAGGTGTACTCATACACATGGAGGGCAACTACCCTGAACCCCTGCTACACCTCTGAGCTGGGTCGAATCGCGAACCCCTTTGTATAACTCTGTGTTAGGCTATATTCTAATTATATATGTATTTATATCTATATTTTGCGATACTTATCTGTATTAGACTATATAAGGTATATTTTGTGTATATGCTACTTACTTTTAAATTACTGTAATTATTAATAATGACAGCCACCTAATTGCAATATCACAATCAATTTGAACCACTTTAAAATTGCTAAACGATTGCTCCATATGTTCGACAAATGTGTCTACTCAACAACATACATAACGCAATGAATGTTGTTGAACTGTCGAAATTGTCTATTGCTACTGATTCCCACATTTCCGGAACTTCCCGATTTTGTTGTCATTTTAGAGTTTGTTTTCTTTTATGATTTTAATAGTGTACGCAGAAAATTTTATTTTGTGTTATTCCTATGCGAGATTAAATATACATATGTATAATACTTTTCCATATTTTTTTATTTCTATTATGCCACTGCAGGGCAAAAGCCTGACGGCTGCCTTTAATTTTTCCACTCAGGTGGATGTTCAATCAATATGAATAAAATATATAGATGTATAGATGAATAAATGTATAGATTCGTGCTGGTCAAAGAGATTTAAGTTGTAAATAATTTTAATGATTTGGTGCCGGTATAAATATACTTAGATGGTCAATTGGCAGTTGTGATATTGACGTAACGGCGATCAGGACGTGCGCCCTAAAAAATCAGCTGTTAAAATAAGTTTCTGGAAAATTCAAGTTTTTATAATCCATACTAATATTATAAATGCGAAAGTAACTCTGTCTGTCTGTCTGTCCGTCTGTCTGTCTATCTGTCTGTCTGTCTGTTACGCTTAAACCTCTCAACCGATTTTGATGAAATTTGGCACAGGCAATTTTTAGACCCTGAGAAAGAACATAGGCTACCTTTCATCCCGGAAAAAAATGATTTTCCCGAGGGAAATCTAAAAAGCGCGATATAACCGAACTCCACGCGGGCGAAGCCGCGGGCGGAAAGCTAGTATATAATAAATGTTAAAATTGAGTAGTAGTTTTTAGAAAATCATTTCTACTAACAGGTTTTATAATATTGGCAATACGGCAATGTCATTCTATCACCATTCCATTACGAGCCGCCTGACCAAATTGATCGATCATTATGAATTTAACAGATTAGGAACTTTTTAGTACAATGCCAAATTTTGATTGAATCGTGTTGTTGTTTGAATGTCAAATTTATAAAAATAGCAGACTAGCCCCCCAGTAAACACCTGAATTTTGCAGGGATTTGTTTAGAGAGCAGTATCCACTTCCCAGTTCCTATCTAGTTACGTTAGCTTGCTTGCTAAATATAACTAAATATTGTGTAGACCTAACCTACATCATATGATATTACCAAGGTTATATCTGGACTTTAAAAGAGACTAGAGAAAATTACAAAAATAGAGGAGATATCTTTTAAATTTTGTTTCGGCCTTTATTCTCAGACTAGCCACATAGGAAATGGGACTTATATATATAATTATAATATATAATTGACGATATAATATTATAATATATAATTGACGTTTAAAAGTGTTTGTTCCAACCTACTTATACAATAAAGTCATCAAAAATTTTGGTGACATACATTGCCAAAATTAAAAAAAAAAAAAACATAATTTGTGGTGTACATTTGAAAAGATTGAAACCAATAACAATCTGTCTGTTTTAAGCAAGAACAAAAAGGTCGAGTTAATTGGCCAGACTTTACATTGAATGATAAAGCTATAAAAATATGAATTCTGGAATCAAGAAGTATTTTTTTCATTTCTTACAGCTGTTGTTTTTCTTATTCAATACGCTTCAAAACTTAAAATACGTCCGTATTTTAAGTTTTCAAGCGTGGTGTGGTTATCGCATTCTGTTATACACATAAACGTAGATATATAAAACCTAGGGTGGAAGCCCATGTATAATCTAAAAACAATCATCATCATCGGCATCTGAATATCCCAAACAACCCTCCAAAATATTTGACCAGCTACTTAACAACGCAAATACGATTCAATAATTCTCCCTCTAGCAGCCTAATCTGAAAAGCTAACAATCTTATAAATGCATCCCGGTCACGCATCGATCGAACGCACACAAGCACACAGACGCAAAGCTGCGTCGCGACTAAGGCAAATAAAACAAAATGCACCCCCCTCCCCTTTAGTCTAGTCACTAGACAACAAAGGGTGCGCATGCAAGCCTAACTCACCAAATATGAAATAACATAACCACCCTTATTTCGACCCCGTAAAGTTTACAGGAACTGCAAAATTTTCCATGGTGCGGTGCAGGAAGCGAGAAGTTTAGACCTAATAGCGTTTACAGATTTTACGGTAGAAATGTTGATAGTACTTTGTATGTGCTTAATTTTCTATGTATTTTTCTATGCGATGAGTCCTTTAATTGAGGCGGAATTATAATTCTTCTGCTTTGTTAGATGTGCGTACGTAGATACTAAATTACTTATGCTTACCCTACAAGTTTCCTATGACAAGGAATCCTCTTACAGTGCAGTTGCTGTACAGGTCTCTACTTATTTTATTTATAACTGACTGCACCACACTTTCGCATTTAATAATATCAGTAAAATTAGTAGACCAGCTTTTTTTTTAAATAATATAATCTAGTGTTTGACCGCAATCCCACCTGATGTTAAGCAGTGATGCAATCGTTGATGGTAAAGGGCGCTAGTTTATTAAGAGGCTATTTTCCCCAGCCTTAAAGACACTTAAATTGTAGGCCGGCCTTAGAAAGACCACCGCAGGCAAATTGTTCCAGCCTCACGATGTTCGCCGTATAAAAGACGAGATGAAACGCTTCGTCCGGATCGTAGTGGTGTCAAAAACGTAAGGGAAGATACTCGCCGTACGTATAGTGGGATATAAACAATTTTTTTAAATGTAATTTGTTTTTTAATTTGTATTTCATAGAGAAGTACCTAGGCCCCCAACACGGTGGACCAATGACCTGGTGAAAGTCGCGGGAACCGATGGATGCGCGCAGCACAAGACCGGTCATCGTGGAAAGCCATGGGGCAGGCCTTTGTCCAGCAGTGGACCTCTATAGGCTGAAAAAGAAGAAGAGAAGTACCTATGGCAGAATCAAAAAAGAAACGCCGCCGACCAAAAAAAAAAAAAAATGGTAAAAAAGAAAAAAAAAACGAAGACAAGAAAATGGTAATGATGATCAATTTATAATTTGTTTATGTTGCATTCAATAACAGTGCTATTTTGTACCTATAACTGTATTTTTAATGTGTCCTACAATCCATTTTTTATTTTGATTAAATAAATAAATAATAATTATTATTCATGAAACCCTTTAAATGTTCATATTGTTCAAGTTTACTCTTAACGTGGATTAACTAAAGATTGGATACTCACATACCTACGGTGAATCGACCAAATATGGACCGTCCAATTTTCTTTGGTAGATACATAGCCTTTGAGAACACGGAGTACTCAGCCCACAGCAATCTATCATGTAGATAGTAATTAACTCTACGTTAAGCTAAGGTTTCTAGGCAGAACAGAGGCTATAACGGCCGACATAAAAAACAACGGATTTGACTGTTTTTTTTTTTCTAAATAAAGATATATTTTTGTTAGTGGATTAAATTGACATTGCCAGTTTCTGTATGGAAGCACTGTCAAAAACTCAAAATTATTCGTCTTATTTTACATGGCGTTGGAAATTCAGCTCTTAAAAAAAATGTTTTGTCTTTGGCTTCTATTTTCTTTTTAAGACCGTATACAAATTCGTCCGACGCCGAACTAAAATGGAAATGGGCTGCCCATGTCGCAAGATATAAAGATGAAAGATGGACCGCGAGAGTGACATCGTGGGGGACGGGCAAGAGAAGCCGTGGTAGACCACTAACTAGATGGGAAGATGATCTCGAACGGACAGCCGGCCTAAACTAGACTGTCTTAGCAAGAGATAGAGATGTAGGTATGGGCATCTTTGAAGGAGGCTTTTACCCAAAACGGGGTTCTTGCTGAGTAAATCTATTTACTATAAAAATAATATGTTTTCTTTTTGTAAAAAGTTAAATTTAAAACTAACAACTAACTTTTAAGTGCGTGCTACAATTAGAGTTACAAAGATACATTCATAATGCATTCAAACATGTAATATGTAAAATAAAAAATAAGTGGCTTATTTATTTTATTTATACGAATTCCTAGAGCTCCACATATTATGTAAGTAACGTGACTTGTAACTTATTCATATATAACATAATTATATGTATTAAAACTAAGTGGAAAGAAATAGGTACGTTTAATTTAGCTTCCTTACAACTACCCAAACCAAATTCTTTAAATTTAGGACTGCCTAGTAAGCTTCCTCGGCAAATACCTATATATACAGGATGGCCAAAAATTCGTGGATCAAACGAAACAGGGAGATAAAGGAGGTAATTGACAACAAAAAATCTTTCTTCAGCATCGCCATAACTTCATTGCACGAAAAGTTATGAAAAAATAAACATTCTGTATGTATATATATATATCTACAGACGGAACCTCCTTTTTTTAAGAAGATGCTAAGAAGATGCAGCAGGGTACCAAAAAAGGGATGACGGCAGGTTTACACATAGTGTACTGCAGAATTGGGAAGACCCTGTACCCCGGAGAGGCAGATGACGAACGCTTTAGTGGTTTTTAGCCGATAAGAGTCCAGCACACCCCTCCGCGTCTCCGAGCGGAGGATAGTCCATGAGGATTTTTCCACCTTCGGGAAAAAAGGGTTTCACATAGCAAAAAATAAAAGCTTTAGACAAAGAACAGAGATAGCGTTTAATTTCCGAGATGAATTAATGTTTAATGCATTTTTAAGAACTTGAAACAATAACGAGGAATACAACTAAATAACAAAAATCGGTAAAAAAAAAAAAACAAAAAACAGCACCTTAATTGCGTAACGCACTATTCATATCAATTGGAATCATTTTGATTTTTTTCAAATTTGAAAAAAAAAGTCCATTGCTCCATATGTTCGAAAAATATATCTGCTGAATAATGTAGACAACGCATTGAATATTGTTGAACTGTCAAAATGAAACCCATTGTTACAGACAGTGTGTTACGCAATTATCCTGCAGGTAAGCTATCATTCACAATTGATGACAATCAAAGACAGCTACGTATTTTTATGGAAACCATTTTAACTCGAAATAAAAAACCCTTTTGCCAAAACGGATTAGGACCAATTTCAGATTTGGTAGACTTCTATTAAATGTAAAGCGTTCCAGGTTCTGACCAACCCTGATTCTAAAAGGTTTTAACATGGACAGTAGTGGTTTATGTTATAATTTATTTAATTAAAAGCCTCATAAATCCGGAAGACAGATAGTTCAAATGAGTTCATTTTAGTGTGACAGTTGATGTACTTTCTTTTTTTTTTTTCTAGGTGAGATTCAACCTCAACTCTTGGTCAATGGCCTCTGTGGAATAGACAATTTTGCCAATAACACGTGTAACAAATTATAGAAATTCTTTGAAAATTTTATTTCACAATAATGGCGGATATCGCCAATGACAATTGAAAAAGACGGCCGCGTGAACCGTCTATGAGAGAGGTTTGAGGTAAAGTCATTATGTGGCCACTATGCTGCGATATTTCAATGTTCTTTATGAATTATTTACTGAATGCACTTTTTACTACATAAAACACGCGATTTTATTTAGTAAATGACACTATAAATCATTTTAAAAGTCCAATGAAACTGCGCGTGACACTCAGCTTTCCCGTCAGAACTCTCAGTTGATCTATATGTTGATTATAATAAAGCTTCAATTCTGACTGTAGCAAACATCGACATATACTTTTGGACATGCCTTAGAGATGAGAATTATGGCACTCCGAACGAAAGAGAGGAAACGAAATTTCGGTCTATATTTATCTCTCTCAAAATCATCAATCATCAATGAGGAAAGAGATAGTACTAGACGGAAACCATAGGCCATCTCTCTCACTCTTTTCAAATAAAAAAATACTACAGATTATTTACGCGTACGGCATGTCCATTAGTATTATGTCGATGGTGACAAAGCACAACATCCTTATTTATTGTACAGACGGCAGCAGGTCAAGCTACACCTAACTGTCAGATATTCCCAATTCCCAATCAACCTTGAGCCTTAATGTTTTAAAGATAATGTTTAAAATCTAATAAGGAAATCTGACAGATTATAATAGCACAGTCTAAAAAGCATACAGTCGTCCGACGAAGCCGTCTAGAAAGAGCAATCGTGCGGGGTGTGGGCGCGGGTAAGCGGCACCCGAGCTGCGAACAAAACGATGTTCGTAGCTCGGTATCTATCAGTGGCGAAGAGTCCATACAAGCCGATTCCCACCGGGTTACCTTTCAAAAATCAGTTCCATATTCATACAAAAGTATTTACATTCTATTTCATTAACAAAGTATTATTAATCAAATGCCTGCGCGATTTACAATAGCAATAGTAATTCTTAGCAATACCCTAAGTATCACATTTCATTTTATAGTCGTAAATTAATCAGCGCTTAAATTTTTCGTACCTAAATTACATTAAAGGTAACTCGACGAATTACAGCTTATCTCGGCCAACGTTTTACTATGAGGCGAAAAGAGACAGAGCATGTCAGACATCTCTTTCTAATGATCGCTAACCGTCCGTAATTTTTGAGAAAAGATAGGCTGATGCCGACCGGGTTGCAGTTCTCTCCTCTCCTCTATTAGAATGAGACAAAGAACGTTATAATGAAATCCTTCGCAAGTCATATTCTTTTTATTTTGGCATATTTTCGTGTTCCATTTCGTTTGGTTGAAAATAAATTATTGTTAGTATGTGACATGTGTTCGTTTTTCGTGTTTTTCGTTTGTTATATTTTAATATTTGTGGTATTTAAACTGTGACTGATTCTGTAACGTAATTTAATCGCAGATTTGGTTAAATACTGTGTATTTTGTTTGTTATTATGGCTTTAATTCATATAGAGTGCTGCTCAACTGACTACCTGCTGAATGAACTTAAAGTCTTACGTCAGCGTCGTTAAATAAATTGGACACCTATGAGCTTTTTTTACAGCTCCAGAATACGTCTTTGAAAGACGCATTTTCTCAAGTTTCGACTCTTTGCAGTTTAATTCTGACCCTCCCCATTTCAGTAGCTTCAGCTGAGCGGTCATTTTCTGCTTTAAAACGCATTCACACATATGTGCGAAACTGCCAAAAAGAGCAGAGATTGTCCGATTTGGCTATCATGTCAATTAAAAAAAATTTGCTTAATAAAATGAAAAGTAATCCGAATTTTTATAACATCATTTTAGCTCATTTTGTTAAAAAAAAACAGACGCATTGCATTACAATATAAATAACGTTGTGATTGTGTATAATTTGCTTTATTTTTGCTTAATATTTTTGTTGGTTTTGGATCGGTGTTTGTGTGGTTCGGTTTTTAACACTATTATTTTTGTAATTTTTTATTTTATTTTTTCTTGACTCTTATTCCCTAACAATAGGTACTTAACTTAGTACTTACTAACAAGCATGCATGTGTGGTATGGAGATGCACGTCGAAAAAGGCTTTTTTTTTCTTTTGCTGCCGCTTTTATCATACTTGAAAGACACTGTTATCAAATCATCAGTCCTTTTTTGTATGGTGAAGGTGGGGCTTTTAATACTATTCTTATCTGAAGACCTCCTCCAAGATATCCTGCAGTAGGTAAGTGTTTAAGTGTTTATTTTTTTGGACCGGCTTCCCTTTGTCAAAATTTCACCCTTCGCCACTGGTATCTATCATTAAGGGCTAACGCCTGTTTGTTTTTTATTTGTTTTATAATTTGATATGAGTGTCAATTTTGCGTATATTTGGGGTGCTTGTTACGAAACAGCTACTCTTTTTGAAATCCAAGATGGCGGACGCCAATTTAAATGTATATTAATATAATATGGGTGTTAATTCCGAGGTGGATTCGGGTGCTGGTGACGAAAAGGCCATCTAAATAACTTAAATCTGTCTCGAGTTGTTCCCTTAGTAAAAATAGCAATTTAATTAAATATAATACAGCTATCGATGTTGATCTGCAATAAATAAATAATTTCATAAATATTGTTTATTTGTGACAACCCTGGCCGATGCGTTATTGTCTAGACGATGTCGGCATTTTACACGAGATCAATGGCGTCGACCTACTGTATGATTTTTATACTGTGGTAGTAGCTTGATGTGCTGTCGTCTGTACTTTTATTTCGAAGTGTATCCTAAATCAATCTTTTTAAGGTTCCGTAGCCAAATGGCAAAAAACGGAACCCTTAAAGATTCGTCATGACTGTCCGTCCGTACGTCACAGCCATTTTTTTTCCAAAACTATAAGAGCTATACTCATACTGTTGAAACTTGGTAGGTAGATGTATTCTATGAACCGCATTAAGATTTTGATGCAAAAATAAAAATAATAATAATAAATATTGGGGGCTCCCCATACTTAGAACTGAAACTCAATTTTTTTTTTCGTCAGGCACTTACGTATATGATTTCCGCTTCCAAAGTGGAAAAAGTTGCCCCCCTTTAACTTCTTAAATAAGAAAATGAAAAATCTAAAAAAAAAAACATATGATGTAGGTACATTACTATAACGAAAATTGTCTTGAACGAGATCTTGTAAGTAGTTTTTTTTAATACCTCGTAAATCTTATACCGCTTATTATCGCGTAATCGTTCATACAAACAACTTAAATCCTTTAATTTCATAAATCAATGGTACGGAACCCTTTGTGCGTGAGTCCGACACGCACTTGGCCGGTTTTTTAACTTCTATCTAATGCTATCGAGAATGGGGTATAAGTACAGGCGACGCACTATGGATTATCGTAGAACAAGAGCTGATTAAAAATACTTTTTTAAAATGTTGCAAATAGTACATGTTTTTGGTCTTATTTTATTCACAAGAAGCCATTTTATGATATTCAATTCGTTTTTATCTATTAAATACACAAAATAGTAAAAAAAATGCAATAAAACTCAAAAGTATAGAAATTCTACAAACTGTAACTTGTAAATTACATATTTTCAGAGTTAGATATTGAGCACTGGTTAAGAAATAACTATATAGTGTGGCATATATTTAAAAAGGATATTTTATGTAGAGTAATAGTCAGTTATTTAAATTATTATAAAAGATAAATATAACTGTCACAATTTTTTACGTAAAATGCCGACGAAAATTAAATTATTTTAACTTCAACGAAACTTTTATATGTCAGCTAAGCTTTGGCCAAGCTTCAGCAAGCTTAGTTCTAAATTTGATATAATTTCATGCACAAGGTATCCACCTAATATGTATAAAAAAACTTGCGGTTTTTTGCGGTTTTTGATAACACGTCCCATATTCATTATCACGGGAACTGAATTGATAAGTATCGTATGACGTTTCTGAGGTAAAACTTGGGCGTTTTTTGTTATTGATATAGTTTTTGCACACGTTTTATTTGAAAATAAGGTCGTCTAAGATAATGGTATATGATGCACACCACCCTTATTCGATTTTCCTATAAAAAGCTTGGCCACTGAACACCCTTTACCACAATTTGTTATTGTTCGTTATTAAATTACAATACAAAATACTTATAATGAGTTCTTTTAATTGCTCTAGACGTGAATTGATACTTTTCTATATTGACAAGGGTAAATGACGAAAATAAACGACTAAAATAGGAAAAAAAGCAACAGTACAAAAAAGATTCCGTGAAGAGCTGGGCTTAATAATTGATACGCAAGTAAGTGGCAACTCGAATGATGGTAATACAGCTGATTTTAATACAGATTTTTCCGTGATACCAGTTGTTCTGCAGAAATAACAGGTGTTGATGAGGTCCTGATTTACAGATTATACATAATTCTACAAGCTTTATCATCTGGTATCATGATTGATGGTAGAAAGTTCGGTGAATATGCTATAGAAACAGCAAGAATATATGTTACCAAATACAATTGGTATTACATGCCATCATCAGTACATAAGTTACTGATTCATGGAGAGAGCATCATAAATCATTTTGGTGTCTTACCAATAGGACAACTTTCGGTAGATGCGCAAGAGTCTCGTAATAAAGACTACAAAAATTTTAGACTACATCATGCAAAAAAGTGTTCAAGATCGGCAACTAACGAAAATGTATTCCATACGTTACTATATACATCGGATCCATACATCACAATTATTTTCATATGGTTTGCGAATAGCAAACCATATGAAAAGAATGTCAAGGAATTGGACGAAGATACTCTGCATCTCTTGAAAGTGAATCTAGTTGATCACGGATCCTGAGGTTGATCAGGTGTTAAACCTACCTTTATTTATTTATATACCTACCTTTTACATAATTATAATGTTATGAGATAATAATACTTGAGGTAACTAAGGTTATTTTTTTACATTTTAGACTCCCTATATAGTATACATAAGTTCAAAATGTAAGCTTAATAAATATTTTCTATTAAATTATTTATTTTTATTTTATTGTTTTATTATTCCTATTTAGTTATTTATGGTTCAAAAAGAGACAATACACACAAACATTCAACACATTCAAGTGAAACTAAAATATTCCTACGATTTTTTGACAAAATCGTAAGTTTAAACGCGAGTAAAACCGCAAGCCAAACCTATTGCTTATTAGACATTGATAAAATATTAAACTCAATCATTTTTAGCGCGCTAGTGACATATCTACCTTAGATATGTCACTAGCGTATAAAAATGAAGCGTACAAAAGGAAGTAAGTCCTGTATCTCGCTTTAGTCACACTCGATACACTCGTAAAAACAAACGACAAACACTAACAGCGCAAACGACAAACACTAGCCATCTTTTTCTTCTCTATGCTTTAGATTGCGCCCCATCTCACTCACACTGTACCAATGTATGCCGAATAAAAATATGCATGTGTGCTGCTGCTGTGTTCGACACATTTTTTTTGGTCAGTTTGTTAGAATATATCGTATCTGTTTAATATTTTATCAATGTTATTAGATGTAAACTTAAATAAATATATAGACTATGAACTACATTGGTGCAAAATTTCAACTGTTTATCTTGAAAAATAAGAGAGATATAGATTTTTAATCAGCAAAAGACCCATATTTTCCATAGTGCGACGGCACATCAAGCTATTACAATCTGTCAGATTGCAATAGCTTGCTGTGCTGATCATTTCTTTAATCAATTTTCAACTTTATCTCTGAAGCAATAAGGCTCAGGGTTGATTATAAATATTTGACAGTTTTCTTTCAGTTACCTTCTGTCGTCCGTACATATTATACAATATGTAAAGAAAACCCTGTCCGATCCGTGAAGGTATTGTTAGGTATCGATAACTGATTCTACTAATGCCTACAAAGCCGGGCTAAACTTGAAAAAAAAATCCCCCTAAAAAAATAAATATTATTTCGCAAAAAGGGGTAACTTAAAACATCTGCCGTAGGCCATCCAGGCGCGGGCGGAGAGGGGCAGGGCACGCGGCACGCGGCCGCATCGCTATTCGCTCAGAATTATACCGTCAAAAATAATGTTGTCACTTTTTAAAATTACCAAATTTTGGGGAAGTTGGAATTAATTCGCGAGAAAAAAAGGTAATTTCAAAATTCACTAGTATTGTTACTATGATGATTATGTAAAATTTCATATGTTATTTGGTCATGTGTTTACCTAACCTTTACTATCCTTACGGGTCGGACAGGGTTTTCTTAACATATTGTATAGGTCATCATCACCATCACCAACCTTTTTATCGTCCCACTGCTTTGCACAGGTCTCGTCTCATACAGAGAAGGATTGAGCGTAATCACCACGCTTGCTCAATGCGGTTGGCCATTTCAGACTTTTAAGTCCAGGTTTCCTCAAGATGTTTTCGTTCACCTTGTAATCAGTCATTGCTGTCCAGGATATATCTACTTAGAAAATACATATTCAAAACTTAGAAAAGTTACATTGGTATTTACTATTTACCTGACCCGGAATCGAACCCGCACACTCATACTTGAGAGGCTGGTGTTTTAACTACTAGGCCACCGCGACTTATTATTATATAGGTACGCTTACCTAACTTTAAAATTATTAAAACGTGAAGTTTAAAGTGCACGCCATTGCAGAACAATGCACTAATTACACAAGATAAATAGAAAAGAACTTCGTTCGTTAAAAACTGGTCGACCGACAGAATGAAATAATAACTTTTTCTTTATGAATTGTAAAATATTTCTTTGTAAATGGCGGACAAAGCAGGTCCGAATCTTGTTTTTGGAGATACAAGTTTTTAATGTTGTCTAGTCCAGTCCAAGCTAGGGGCTGGAGGTTGTTTAATTTGTTTTTTATTTCGATCTCTCAAAGCAACAATAGCCCATCGGTAATGCGAAATATCAGCAAAAGGAAGAGATAATGGAGCACAACGAAAATGTAGTTACGGTCATCTTTCTACCTATCCCGGAAAAAGCCATAAAATAAAAAATAGTCAAATATTTACGATCCAACAAAAGATACCAAATACGTATGTATTTTGATGATAACGCCATCTGTTGCATTAGTCGTGAACTACGTAGAACAACAAACACACATCAAAACAATAATTTCAAGTCATGAAAGAACAAACGTCGTCTGGCATAACGCCACAAATTACTTAGAATAGCATCACGCCTGTGTTCTTTAAAGGGGTAAGGCAAATGTGTGCTGATAGTTTATTAGACCAACAGCTCAAAAGTTAGCAGTTTTACCACAAAAACACAATTGTTTAACATATGGCTAATGCAAAGAATATAACATTAAAATAGGTCTGTTATGATAGTGTTATGTCAAAGTTCATATACCTAATTATATCGCGCTTAAAAATACCTAAACCACTGATAAACACTGTTTTATAGTAGTAAGGTTAGTCTTGAATGGTAGCTCCCACTACATTTTACGACTACAGCACGTGGCAAGATTATTTAGTATTTTTCATGTTCTTTCTAAGCGCCAAAAGTTATACCCCAAATGCGTCCCCTCAATCTCCCGAGTTTCTCTCTGGTGTATCTTTCTTCGAGTTTGTAATTAAAAATCTTGAAAGTCAATTAAACTTTGGCAACACTCGAGGACCCTCGGCTTGCCTTCGGATTGATATCGTAATGAATCGTGGCAAATCAAACTTCAATATTACAAAGGCGCCATCGTACTTAAGGGCTAAGTGCTTTTCAATTCGTTTAACTAACTTGTGTTTATCCTACGGTACTCCTCCTGGTGTACTAGATTACTTAATAGCCCATCCCCCTATACAATTAACCCGCCAAATAAAACCAATCACCATACCCACCATTGTGGGTGTTAATTAATATAAGCAAGTTTATTGAAGATAATTTGCTACCTCTGTTTGAAATGAATTATGATTTACACCAATTTTTTGTTTGCCGTCCGTCTAGGTTTAGTCTCATCATGGATATCGAAACGAGAGAGTGAGAGACTGCTACTCGCATATCTATGAATTTATAAATAATCCGGGCCGTAATTCGTGTTCACCTACTCACTCGATGAGCGATTCGCTGCAAGACTCGTAATGTAAATGCGGCATTATCTTCATAATTGAAAAGTCAAAGAATAATAATAAAAGATTATGAAGTTTTTGAGAAATTATTGTTGTTATTTCTATTATTTCCAAATAATTTTCCAGATGAATGTATAATCCGAATTTATTTTATAATGAAGAATACAATTACAATTATATTACACAAATAAAGCAGAATTAACAATCTTCGCAGGATCCGATAGACCTGATTCTACCCTCAGATTTCCAGTTGGGAGAGTACGATATATGTCTCCGGTCACGGTCACCGGCGGCGGTGTGAGTCTAACGACTTTCGGTAAAGGATTTTTTATCACCTTAAGAGGAATCCCAATACTAACAGGCGAGGTTCTGAAGATTACACAACAAGATTGTGCAAGAAGTCCGCCCCAAGCTAAATGGTTCATTTTGTAGCTTAGAGTACTTATCAACAAGATTCCAAGAGCAAAGTATTTAGAAGTTACGCACTCTGAGGAAATAGCAGAGTATAACAATATGGAAATAGTTCAGCAAAAATTGAACAACCGGTTCATTGACAATAACTGACATTCAGGAAAAAATAAAACAAAACGTATAGCACCTCATTGTTACTGCAAATTTTTCTTTAAAACGTTTTCGGTACTTATATAAGTATGTAATATATAAAAATAGCAAATTAATAGTGACTTATGTTAAACACACTACCCCAAAGCGATGATTTATTTCAAATTAGTGTAGAAAAATATTTTTTTGAAATGGAATGTTACACATTCTGTCTCTTTTCAACTTACGCAACTTTGTATATCTATCTCAGTCATGCAGAATCAATGACAATCAGACAGAAACATCGACATATACTAATGGACATGCCTTAGAATGAGAATTGTGGCACTCCGAAAGAAAGAGAGGAAACGAAGTTTTGTCTATCTTTATCTCTCTCAAAATCATCAATCATCTATTAGAAAAGAGACTAGACCGAAAGCATAGGCCATCTCTCTCACTCTTTTGAAACCAATAAAATACTGCAGATTATACGCGTACGGCAGGTCCATTAGTATATGTCTATGGTATGGACAGAAATGCCAAATGCCCCAAATGGCCGTTCGTCTCCAGTGTTTGTAACCGCCGCGATTTATAATCATATTATCTATCGGTTTCTTTACAATAAATAAAAGTGAATACGAGAAATAAAATAGTGATTGAAAATGTCATTTTCTTTTGGTACTCCATCGAGTGCTCCTGCAACAACTGGAATTACTGGAGGTTTCAACTTTGGCGCTAACAAGTAAGTGCAGATATAAACTTTTTGGGAAATACAATTACGACACAATACTTCAAACTTCCTTGGTGTAGGAACTCCTTGTGTTTAAAAACAAAAAGGTTTAAACTCATATACGAACGTCAAAATGAAAAAACAATGTGTTGTCATTAATTATAACCTCTTGTGAATACTACAACAATTTTTATACTGCAATCCTATTCCATGCGATTCCATGATTCCGGAGTTGTTTGTAAAGATTATATTAATGTTTGCTGTACACATTCCAATTTGTAATTAGACCTGCAACGCCTGGGTTTGGCTTGACGGCGACAACGCAGCCGTCTGGTCTCTTTGGAAGCACTCCGGCGACCGAAACACCAGCATTTGGTGCTCCTACATCCGGTTTTGGAGCGACATCAACAGCTCCAGCGTTTGGGGCCACCACAACTCCTGCTTTTGGGTCTGCG
This sequence comes from Sesamia nonagrioides, assembly GCA_017933935.1. Taxonomy (NCBI): domain Eukaryota; kingdom Metazoa; phylum Arthropoda; class Insecta; order Lepidoptera; family Noctuidae; genus Sesamia; species Sesamia nonagrioides. The sequence goes on from JADWQK010000346.1 coordinate 36,168, forward strand.
GCACCAGCATTTGGAACTGGGACACCTGCATTCGGGGCAACAACTTCAGCACCTGCTTTTGGCACCACAACGCCGGGATTTGGTGCCACAGCACAACCTAGTTTTGGTAAGTAATGAATACACTTAACAAGTTTAGAAATCAGGGAGTAGTGCTGGCGTTGGCCTGCTATTTGTTGAGTCACTTCTTATCTAACGTAATGAAAAAGCAAGTGCTGAAGGACACCAAGAATTAAAGAAAACAGATCACCCTAAATACCTTTTTAGGGGGATCTGTTTTCTATAATTTTGACATGCAAAACTTCAGATTCTCATCTTAGTTCATCGCAGCGGCAACGTTTGCTACCGCTAAGCCATGGAGGCTGTCAATTGTATTACAGTTAGTAAGTAATATAAATTCTTCATCACAGGAGCCACAACTACACCTGGATTTGGTGCAAGTGCTGCCCCCACATTTGGAACCTCTACCCCAGCATTTGGCACTGCAGGTTTACAGGGTGCAAGCGGCATTAGCTTTGGTTCAACTGCTACTTCAACTACTAGTTCAGGTAAACACAACCTGTTTGTTATCTCCCATGCACAGGCTTCTGTAACATTCCCAACCATAGGGTTTAACCCCGATTCTGTGGTTCACAAACTAAATTTAATTTAAGTTTAGTGCGTCCGTTTCTTTCTATTCCGTTAAGAAAAGGACAAGAAGAAAATAAAATGTCAGTTTAGACATGTCAAATTATTGCGCTCCTGACGTTTTCGGGCATATTTTTAGTCGCCATGATTATATTGTATTTATATTGTTTAAGTAGAATTTAGTATCCTAACATAGAAGTAAGTTTAAAATTGTTACTAACAAAATGAGTCACTGATACTCGAATAAATAAAAATTTATTATTATTATTCCGTTTATTTTTTACATATACATATTCATTTACATTTTTAAATATTTATAAAAAACATAAAAACATTTAAAAATATAAAAAATAGTGTTCCACCGATGGCGGGAGCAGGGTCCAAGCTACTGGTGGTTAGGGCTCCAGAGACAGGAACCTCCTCACGATGCGGGCCGTATCGAGGAGTACTGCCTTTTGAATCAGGCCTTTGATCCAACTGCCTAACAAGAGCCTCAATAGATGTTGGTTGAGGCTCTTGGCTATCAAACCATTGGCCGATACGACAATTGGTACAATGACAGCCGAGTTCACATTCCACATGTCAACAACCTCGTGCGCCAAGTCGAAATATTTATTATTATTATTATTATAATCGCTTCTAAACTGGCTATGGAGTATCTTAATTTTACAGGTTTAAACATAAAAGTTATATTCTATCCTTTTCTTAACGAAATGGAAAGAAAAAGATGCACATAACTTAACATTACTTTAGTTTGTGAACAACAGAATCAGCGACAATGTCAAAAATGTGTGGTTAAACAGTCACTAATCACTAGTTACGTTTAAGCAATGTTTATGAATAGAGGCTGATTATTTTCTATTGTTTTTTTTTTAAAGTGAAGTTTCTATAGCATCAGTGTTATTTGGCAGTTGATGAAATAAAAAAGTGACAATAAAAAGAGATGGACACATAATACATAAGATTTAATGTGGGTGAATATGAGACAGCATTAAACAGTTATGTCTCATTATCTTGAAACCAACATTATTGACGGCTTCATTTCAACCATGTGTGTTGAAAAAAAAAAAACAATCCATTAACCTAAAAGTATATAAAAAGAAGAGAATTAGCAATTTGACATTCACTGAACCACATTTATTTGCCTTGTCTTTTATACCACTTACATCGAAGGGCTGGAACAATTTCCTAGCAGAGGTTTTCCCATCTAATTACAATTTAAGTGTCTTCAAGGCTAGAGTGAATATGTTCATAATAAACTAGTGCTCTTTACCATCGACAATTGCATCACTGCTTCAAGCCTTACTAGCCCCGCACGATGATATTGCGATTGGCGGCCATCTTGGTGACGTAGTCGAACTCGCACCGTCGGTACCGTTCGCAAGTTCAGTCCGCGCTTACCCACTTACGCACATCGAATATTTTTGTTAGTTTTTTGTTTTTGTTATCCTGTGTTATTGTTTTTCTTGAGTTTTGTTGTTTAGTTTTGTTAACTGTTACTCGTTAAAATGAGTAAGAAAATAATTAACAGTCGTGCTCGTGAAATTATAATTATAGTGGACAATTATTTTGTTAAAGAGGAAGAGGACTGTAAGTTAGTTCTTGAAAGTAGAAACCGTGCTAAAAAAAGTGCTTCGGACACTACTGAGGATATTTTAATACCGAAGCAACTGCTAATAGTTATCAAAAATATTTTGCAAAATTCTACCGAAGTCACGGAGCGTGTGGCATGTGCCACAGGCGTTGCAAAAAATACTGTGACGAAATTGCGACGAGAGCGTGAGTCAGAAACAGCCAGTGGCAGCAAAATGAGAACTCCCTCTAAAGGAAAAAGACAAAAGAAGCAATATTTCGACAGGTGTCCTTAACAGCTTTATGAAATATTATAGATTCAATGTAAACGGTGAGGAGAGAAATACCCACAATGCGCAAAATATTGGCGGCTTCAAAAGTAGACCTAATTATACTGGTAGTTAAACTACATTAAGAAAAATAATTAAATGTGTTTTAGACTACCAATTTAAACGATGCTACCAAAAAAGACTGGCTCTAATTGAAAGACCCAAAATTCAAGCGTGGAGGGCTAAATATTTACGACGTATGAAAGAAAACGACTCGCTTGGTAATAACGATAGACCCTTTTATCTCGACGAAACGTGGATACACGCACACTACACGGTAAAAAAAATGTTGGCAAACAGCAACCGATGTCGGAGTGAGACGGAACGACAGCCCTGGCCGGCGATGGATAATAGTTCACGCGGGAAGTTAAAGCGGTTTTGTTGACAAAGCCCTTTTAATGTTTAAAGCAGACACCAAAACGGGGGATTACTATGATTAAATGAATTTCACCAAGTGGCACACAGAAAAATTAGTACCCAACATACCACGCAACTCCATAATTGTGATGGACAACGCCCCTTATCACAGTAGCGAAGAGAATAGGCCACCAAGTATGAACAATAAAAAACAATTGATGGTTGAGTGGCTACAAGCTCACAACATCGACTTTCCCAACGACAGTACAAAACCTGAACTGTATTTATTAATTGAACGGCACAGACCGCCGAAAGATTATAAAATTGAACATTTATAACTGGCAATGGCCATGAGGTCGTTAGATTACCACCCTACAACTGCGACCTCAACCCCATTGAGTACATCTGTAACCTGGTAAAGATGAGGGTGTCAGAAAAGAATGTGGAGCAGTTGGAAATTCGCATTGAAGCTCTGACGTTGGAGGCGTTGGCGTCAATAACTCCAGATGACTGGCGAAAGGAAGTCAATCATGTTAAACGGCTTGAAGAGGAATATTGGAATAAAGATCGAATAACTGACGAGTTATTTGTCATAAATACGGCAGACGACAGTGAATCGGAAACGACAGACACAGAAAGCAGTTCTGATTCGGAAGACTATATGAGTAGGTTAAGAATGTTTTGAATTATATATAAACATTTTTTTACATACTATCCTGGTTTTATTTATAAGCTGATAGATGTAAGTAGTAATTAAAACATGACTGCCACACACTGTGGACTCTGGTTCAATTCCCGCTCGCAAATTAACAGAAATGTAATTAGAAAAAATTAGTATACATGTAAGAAAGATATACGAATAAGTATATTTTTCTTAAGTCTAAAAGAATTATTTCCTTGAAATTTTTAATAATGAAAGTTTATTTGTCAGAATATGGGTGAGTAGGTATAAAGAGTGTATATACAATAAAATTATAAAATACAAATAAACCCTTAACCCCAGCTTATTAATTTTGCATTTAACATTCTTTTGCTAGCTGTCCTTTTGTGTGACAGATGACGTCACAAAGCTGTTATTGTGACAAGGTTCCATCGCAATATCATCGTGCGGGGCTTATAGTTCATAGTTCATAGCGTTAAAAAATACAATTTACAATTAAACAGGTTTTATTTATTGTCATTGTTACTTTTCAGGGTTAAACTTTGGTGCTCCAGCTACATCTGCCAGCACAGGGCTTGGTGGGCTAGGAAGCTTTGGTTTTGGTACAGCTGCCTCAACACAGAGCACTGGGTATGGTTTATTTGGATCCACAAGTACAGCTACAACCACTACTAGCATTTTAGGTAAGTCATACTAATGTATTTTCTTGAATATAAGCTTTTACATGGGGTTTATATAGTATAGGTTAAATAAGTAAACATTCCAGCCTTCAGACTTCAGGAATCTAACCTAAGGGTTAGACTCCTGAAGTCTTCTGTAAACTATTGTATGTATAGTAGTATTATATACAATAGTAATGCTAAATTAAGTATAAGTTATTCTATAATCAAAAAAATAAACAAATATACAGTACAACATACTCAAGCCTTTGTGGTAATAAACCATTATTTCCTTTATTTCATATTATTATTATTTATTACACACAACTGGCGTCTAATGCCCATATTGTACCGACTCCTATAAAGATTGCAGACTCTGTTCTCGTTGACAGTTAAGTATACCAGTACGCCTAGTATGAGTTTTCATTACCAGGCTCGATCGCCGATATCGAGCGCGTCTGGCGCTCTCATTGGTTGAGAGTTCTTACAACCTTGAAGCGGGCCAATCGATGAGTGAAACGCGCTCGATATCGGCGATCGGGTTTCGTAATGAAAACTCATACTAGGCCTACTGGGTATACTTAACTGTCAACGACTACACACACACGTACACCTGGGACAAACTATCCAGTTACGAAGGTCCAACTTCGAGAAAGAGGTCAATCGTCGAATCCAACTCGGCTGGACTGCTTTTGGGAAGCTACGTAGAATCTTTTCATACGAAATACAGCAGTGTCTTAATACAAAAGTCTTCAACCAGTGTGTGTTGCCTGATTACTTATGAAATTGAGACATGGTCGCTATCAATGGGCCTTATAAGAAGGTTCAAGATCACTCAAAGGGCAATGGAGAGGGCTATGCTTGGTGTTTCACTGCGTGATCGAATCAGGAATGAAGAGATTCGCAGAAGACCGAGAGTAGCCGACATATCCCGAAGAAATTGCAACACTAAAGTGGCAGTGGGCCGGGCACATTGTCCGTAAGACCGATGTCCGATGGGACCGACGGGCTCTTGAGTGGCGACCACGCAGCGTGGGTAGACCCCCGACAAGGTGGACCGGCGACCAAATGAAGGTCGCGGGAAACCACTGGGTGCGGGACGCGCAGAACCGGTCGTCGTGGAGATCCTTGGGGGAGGCCAGAGGTCCAGCAGTGGACGTCTTTCGGCTGAAATAATGATGATGATGATGATGACGTCTGGCAATGTCGTAATTTAGTGTCATATTTCGTGGTTTCATTTTTTATTATTTAATCAGAGCTATATTTTGAAAATGTGTTCTACTAACTATTTAGAATTAGGTGAAAAGTGTGTAAAAGGTAAGATATCATTTCATTCACATTGAAAACTTACAAAGCGTTATTTTCATAGTAAAAACTGTAAACCGTATGGTTACTTACTTTTATCCACTGTATATTGACTTGCATACACAAACATCCAGCTCCAGGCAGCTATTGATTGCTCAGCCACTGCCCAACCGCCCGTACCGCGTCTTTACCAAGTATGCAAGTTTACAAACGCCACTAAAAACTTGCGCTTACACATTCACGGCGTATTTGTGCCCTTTGTAACACAAGTAAAGCACACATCGTTTTGTTGGGTAAAAATTTAGTAACAAAGTTTGTCTATCACACAGACCTAATCTGATTGATTACCTTTTCTAAACCATCCTTTCTTCCTTTCCAGTACTATGAACCTAAACCCAAGTTCTCCAATCCGTGGTCTTTTCATACCGGTAACGCAAACGTTTCAAATGTTGCCACCAACCAGTGTGTTTAAACCTAACTTCGAGCTAAGCCCTATACACTGTGAACCGGATAGCGGGTATAAGGTTTTAAGCGCTAAAAGGGATTGCTATCATACCATTACCCCTAGTTGTGGTGAGCATAAGCATCTCTCCTTCATCCACTTCATTACTGTAGGTGTTAGTTGCCTCTCATATTCTCCATTTCGTAGGGTTTTCAGCCACTCGAAGGGCAGCTGCAATTAATAGCCCCATAACGGCGGTTACTTAGTCTGACCATCGACTTGGTGATGATCTTTTCGCCCCTATCTTGCCTATAATCATTAGTTTGTTCAAACTGTCGGATTGCCTACGAGCAATATGGCCGAAGTATCCGAGAATCCTCTGATAGCATGCTAAGAGGGCTATACAATATGTAAAGAAAACCCTGTTCGACCCAAGGATAATAAAGGTTAGGTAATCACATGACCAAATATAATATAAAATTTTATGTAATCATCATAGTAACGATGGTATTGAATTTTGAAATCATTTTTTCCCGCGAATTAATTCCAACTTCCCTGAAAATTTTAATTTTTAAAAAAGTGACAACACCATTTTGTCGGTATTATTATAAGCAATGCGACCATGTGCCGCGTGCTCTACCCCCAGTCGCCTGCGCATGGATTGCCTACCGCACATGTATTAAAACAACTATTTTTGCAAAAAAAAAAAATTTTTTAGGGACATTTTTTTTAAGTAGGTATAGCCTGTCTTTGTGGGCATTAGTAGAATCAGTTATCGATCGGACAGGGTTTTCTTTACATATTGTATAAGCATAATCTGCCTACAATGTTGCCTTTGTTAGAATACAGGCCTCCTCTCCTCCGTAAAGGAGTGGGCTTTGATCTACCACACATACCCAGTCGGGTGAGTAGATGTCACATGTCTTCGAAACATTTGGTTTCAGGATATGCCAGTTTCCTCACGATGTTTTCTTAGCGCAATGGCGATGAAATTATTTGCACAAAAATTCCTGCATGGGTTCGATCCTATGGCCAACAACTCTTTAAGTTATGGCTGTTATTACTGGGCCACCTTCTATTGCCTATTAAAGATTATTCTTAACTAGCTTTCCGCCCGCGGCTTCGCCCGCGTGGAGTTCGGTTATATCGCGCTTTTTAGGTTTCCCTCGGGAACATCAATTTTTTCCGGGATAAAAGGTAGCCTATGTTCTTTCTCGGGGTCTAAAGATTGTCTGTGCCAAATTTCATCAAAATCGGTTGAGAGGTTTAAGCGGGAAAGCGTAACAGACAGACAGACAGACAGACCGAGTTACTTTCGCATTTATAATATTAGTATGGATTAGCAGGCCTTATTGTTACTTTGAATAAAGTAGAAGATGAAAATGGAATTCAGTAGTTATCTAGTTAGCCATAATAACGAAAACTAATTATTACAGAAGTTTACACAATAGTTGGTAGCGAATATACTTTAGTTGCAGGAATTAACTTTTAATTTGTTTACCAGGTTCAAAATTGGGTACAACTAGTGTGACTGGTACGCAACCTTCAATTTCAGGTTAGTAAAACTTTTTCACCATACTTTATGTAGTGAATAATCTCGTTATACATATTTTACGTTATACATATTGCTCAAAGTGTACTAATGTCCTTGTGATTTCTATTATAGTTCATTCGCGTTAAGAAAATAGTGACTCATCAGTGCAACTGCAGGGTAAGGGTGTATTCATAATGGAGAAAAAATTAAACATTTTTTTCAAAACATTAAATAAGTTTAATATAAAAATAATAAAGTATCAATGATTACAAACATGTTAAAATATTCCTATTAAGGTAATTTTTAATGTCACCTTAAACGCTAAATTAGTAGAGTAACACATATTTGGATTAATGATAATAAAATAAGCACTAAAATAAAAAAAATACAAAATTGTCTTAAAACTAAGTACTTAAATCGCTAATCAGTAACGCTAGATTCTCCCGTTACATTTATTACGAATGAATTTTGTTCTGCATGTTCCATGACGTCATCCAAATTTTCTTGTGGTATTTTCTTCGCGTATCATGTGGTCGCAGCATTTCTTCCACCGATTGGCGTCTACTAACCCGATTGCGTCATAAAATAATCTTTTTACGTCACTCATTTTGAATGTAGTATTATTCGCAGCAATATAATTTTTTATTTGGGCCCACACCATTTCAATCGGATTTAATTTACAATGGTAAGGCGGCAGACGAAGAATTGTAATGCCATTGTTTTTAGCAGTCTCATCTACTAAATAGTTATTATATTGTGGGGCGATTTCGGCGACTTTCAATAATAATTCTTTTTTCAAATAACTCATATCCATAGATATGCCTTTGTTTTGCAACCACTCTAGTATTTGCTGCTTATTCCAACTGGCCGTGGATATTTTTTCAACTTTTACCGAATGGTAGGGAGCGTTATGCATTGAACCAATTATGGAATCTTTCACTATCCATTTCTTCATGATAATCTTTTGTAGATTTAGATTCAAAGACTAGTAAACCATCTTCCAGGAATCCTTTTTCGCTGCCAATGTGCAATATAATTAACCTTTTCCCTTTCCCTGTCGGAGCTTTTGGGCCGGTTGATAAGCCATCTTGGAAAGCTTGTCTTTTATTCTTGATTGTTGTATCCAACCACACTTTTGTTTTTTTTTAGTAAATGGTTTTATTAGCGTTTCTATATTCTTTTATTTGTCTTAAGTATTTCCGCCTCCATAAAACAATATCTTCTCTTTCCACTAACAATGTTCTACTATCTTGTTTATTGAAATCAAAACCAAGCTTGTGCAGTATTTTGTGATGTGTTGTACGTTTGAAAACATCTTCATCAGCTTCGCAAAGTGTTATTATTTTGTCCAATGTTGGATACTCGTTATTTAAATATATAGAGTGTACTTTTCTCCTTATTGCACATTTGTCTAGTTCATCTAATTTATCGACTGTGGATAGTCGAGCTCTTTTTTTCACAGGTGATTTCAACGTATTCGTTTCTTTTTGTTCTTTTATAATTTTATAAACAGTGTTTTCGGACACACCGCATGCACTTGCAGTTTTAATTACTATGCTCTCCACAGTCTCATTTAAATAAATCTGTTTGAAATATTTATAAACATTGTAAATTACGCATCTTACTCCGCTATGTAAAATTGCTCCACTTTCATTTTTTTTAATAGGCGAGATATCCATTTTCCAAATTTTATTTTAAACAAGTAGTACGCCAAATACACAACCGATCAGTTCGAAGGTCTGACTTCAACTGAGCACTGTGAACTCGCCTTACTAATTTCTAACGTTTTAATTGGCTAGGGGGCGTGGCTTGGCCGGCAGTCGGTGATGAGTCACTATTTTCTTAACGCGAATGAACTATAATGTGTCGCCATTAGCTGGATCCACATCGGACGATTCTAATTTGTATAGAAGATCCACTAACATACAGCGCCGATCGAGGATTGGAGATTCTTACGCACGATTCGCTTTAGAAAAGCCGCAATCCTGCCGTGCACTCCAATTTTATGTAGACTTTTCGCAATATCCAAATCGCCGCCCCCTTCATACGCAACCACCGTACCGAGCGCATCACGCCGCAACATGTTTTTTTTTTAGTTTTGTGGCATGGCTCCTTGGCCTTTGTACCATTTCTTCATTTTGATCACATTGACATCGCTCAGGTTTAGTGTTGCCAGTTTGGAAGGCTAAAATATCTGGAAAAAATTGGAAATTTCAGGAATCTGGGATTTTTGTCGCAATAAATTAATATTAAAAAACAAAATGTAAAAACTTTTATTTTTTAATTACAAAAAGCCTTAACATTGTTAAATCACAACTCATTTAAGTACCCAAAATTTTTAGGTTGCCCCATTGATACATGTATTTTTGGGCATGGCTCTTTATTGAGTTTACTAATTTGGATCCTACAGGAGAATTCTAAAATGATTTTAAATTCGATTTGCTTTGAAGTTAAGTCTAATTACTAACTCAGCTTTTATTAAATAAAAGGATTTTTAACGGACATCTTAGTATAGAAACTATTTTTAGATTATTGAGTTTTGACGGAAGTCTGGGGACTAATTAAAATGTCGGGCGAATTCAGATGAATCCCGAATATATGGCAACCCTACTCTGATCGTCCGCCTCCACCGCGTGGGTTCGTGGCTCGCAGGTCACTGGATCGTCTGGCGTGGTCCCAGCTTTTATTACTTAATATTTATTGCTTATTAGATTTTGCACTACATAATTAACAAATCCTTACTTTCTGTTTAGCTACGCCCAGCTTTGGATTGGGTGGCGTTGCCCCGAACACTAGTGGTATCGGCGTCACAAATACCACCACTAACGCTAAAAGTAAGTACAACACTAAGTTCATTACGGGGCGCGGCTAAAATTGGCACTAACGCCGTCATACCGTTTTGTCTACATAATTATTGTGATAATTTCCTGCAGCTTCGCTCCCTTGGGTGTTGCAAAAAAGCCCAAGGGAATTCGCTACTGGAATTTAAGAAACTTGACATCTTTTAACTCTGGTCTTACTCAGGTCATCTTTTAATTTTCTATGTACCAAATTTCATCTAAATCCGTCCAGCCTTTTTTATTTTAATTAATTAATTACAGGTGAGCCACCCAAACAGAATAAGTTGCCAAATGAAATATTAACTACAGTAGAATCTTTCAAGGAATTCGTGAAAAAACAGAAGTCTCTCAGCTCTGAAGTAATGAGGGTGTCCGTCAAACCTCTACACAAGGTATTTATATGGACTTATTATTTCATGCGCATTATAAAAGGTAACGTCGAAGATTTCTCGGCGGTAGGCCATAACATCGGCTGCGGGCAGAAGTTATCAGCCACTAAATAGTCTTGTCGCCAAGCGATTCGTCGTGTTCCGACATGATGTCTGGTGAAGTCGCACGGAGGACGGGTCTGAGCAGTTGTGTTGCGATGTGTGCCGGGTACGATGCGCCAAATGTTGTGTCGGGAGTTTGGTCGTGGAGGGTCTCAAGATCAATCTCCGTCTGGCGCAGCATCGTTGGTAGTGTTGTTTGGTTTAACATTGCATCACCTCTTTAAACTGCCGTCTTCCTTTCTATTCACTCAGTTTTTTGGGTGAATAGGCCCTTAGTAAACTAGCACGCTTTACCATCAACTATTGCATCACTGCTTACCATCAAGCGGGATTGTAGTCAAGCACTAGTTTATTCTAATAATAAAAATAAAATGGAATGGATAAAAATGGATAGCATCTATTAAGATGCTACATCATGGCTAAGTAGTTCACACACTTGTTTGGCATCTCAATTCCAGTCATCCTAATGTGCCGTCTACATGCTCCGTCTTACCTGCAAGCATACCTGTGCAAATCAGTTTGCGCAGGCAAGCGCGTGAGTGTGGACGGAAAGACGGTAGCGCGCGCAGTCCCGAATGTTCCATCTTTTTGTACAGTCATGACTGCACAGGCCTGGACTGCGCAGGCAAAACGGAGCGTCTAAACGGGGCTTTAGAGTCTAGTTCGCCCAAAAATTGTAGGCCGATCACTTGTTTACCAACTGTCTATAAACTTCTTACATCCATTTTTTTAAAATCATAATAATAAAATAAAACATAAAGCAAAATATAAAAAACGATCACTGTGTCGGATCGGTCACGCTCACGCGAATTTAATACTTCGCCTCCATCCAACGACTTCGTTAAAGAAGTTTTCTCATCTAAAACAATGATCTTTTGATTGTTTACCTGTGTAGGTGTCCCGTGAGGCTGAGTCCACCCTGCGCGAAGTACTGTCTCTGAGTGGTGAGCTGAGCCGCGCACGAGCACACTCGCGCCGCCTGCGCGCTGCCGCCGCCGCCGCACTCGCCGCCGCCGAGACCGCTACCAGAGACTATACTACTCCAGGTAACTATACTACTTGACGATAGCTGAGCCGCGCACGAGCACACTCGCGCCGCCTGCGCGCTGCCGCCGTCGCCGCACTCGTCGCCGCCGAGACCGCTACCAGAGACTGTACTACTCCAGGTAATTATACTCCTTGACGATAGCTGAGCCGCGCACGAGCATAGTCGCGCCGCCTGCGCGCTGCCTGCGCGCTGCCGCCGCCGCCGCACTCGCCGCCGCCGAGACCGCTACCAAAGACTATACTACTCCAGGTAACTATACTACTTGACGATAGCTCCATCATCTCTTTTTTTAACATAGTGTGTGAGGTCATCAAATATTTATCGATAATAAACTCTTGATGTATGTCTATAGGCTCGGAGCTCGAAGGCACAGCGCCACCGCCTTACGTGAAGGATCTGATCGCCGAGTTAGAACAACAACTGATCACGTTCCGCAGACAAATGGACGTCGCAGACAAGCAGATGCAATCCTCTCCTAAACTTCTTACTGAACAAGGTATGTAAAAAAAAAAATACATAAAAACCTTTCAAAGTTTTTTGTTTGTAGCGGGATTACACCAATTTCATGAAAAATAGCAAATTTTCTAGTCTTGAGTTATGACTTGAAAACAATACGGCGGCCTTGCCCCGTGTATAATCAGATAAAATAAAAACTCCTTAAAACAAACTTTAAACCAACACTAACCCCTTTATTTATAAACGTTGCTTATAGTTAACTAGCGACTGTTTACCATATATTTTTGACGTTTGCACCTCATTTAACTTCAATCATCGTGTATGAATAAACCCCTTTTTACTTATGGTGTTTATTCATAAACGACGATGGAAGTTAAATGACGTTAACACGTCAAAAATTTATGTTTAAACAATCACTAATCACTACTTCACTTTAAGCGACGTTTATGTATAGAGCAGTAGTTCCCAAACTTATTTTTCTCGTGGACCACTTTCAAAATTTTATTGGTTTCGGTGGACCCCCTGCTGCTACATTTCTACCACATTCTTAAAGTCGCCAAAAAATAAAAATTGAGTCACTTCTGAGTTCTGTCCCTATATTCCGATATGTAAAACAAAAACGAAAAATGGTACATTTTATATCACTTTATTTATTAAAAGAATAGAATTACAAGAAAAAAATATTAAGGTAATATAGGTTCAGGTCATAATTTTAATTAATGGGAAGGATGTATCTGATGGAGTGTCAGCAAACGATCAATGTTTGACTTTATTTTTGTGAGCAATAACCGCAAATCCCCCCGCTCTGTGATGTTTAATTTGCTCCTTTTTTTTGTTAAGAGGTTTGTAACGGCACTAAAACTCCTTTCGACAAGGTATGACGAGGGAAAGCTATTAAAAATTTCCTTGCGATTTCCCACAGTCCAGGATATTTTTCGGGTATTTCTGCTTGCAGCCAAAATGTTGGGTAGCCTTTTCTAAATTTCACCTTCAGCTCCTCATTAGTGCTTAGCTCGAGCAGCTCCTCTTGTAATACAACATTGGCCACTTCCGTTTCATCAAATGGATTTACGAACCATCGTCAGTATATCTTCAAACCTGGTTTTGAAGTCATCATGCAGGGCACTTAAATGTTGACTGTAGGTATGGATATCCTCATCAATACATTCTACCTGCGACAAGTTTGGAAATTGAGAGAATTCGCGCCGACTAATGTTTTGCTTCATAAATTTCAATTTCCCAAGAAAAGCCGAAATTATCCCCTTTGTTTTTATTAAATTAAGGCTGTCCCCTTGTAACTGCAAGTTAATATCAATCAATTGAAGCGAACATACTGTGCATGGTGGGTCTCTTTCCATATTTTTCTTTCAATGTTTGAAAATATTTTAAATCTACCTATTTTATCAGTATGACACCTTTTTAGATGATCTTCGAGCTTTGATGGTTTCATAGAGTCATTGCTCAAAACTTTTTTGCATAATAGGCACATGAGCAATTGTTTGTCTGCCTCTGATGGAACAAAACCATATTTCAAATAATCGACACTATATTGTCGACATTTTTTCTTTGCTGTAGCCATGTTTCGTGTCAGTTACCTTACCTGTAAAAAAAATGTTTTAGTAACCAAGTTTTTTTCTGAATATAGGAATCACACCGCAGCCTTTGTCAGCACGCGGAAATAGAATTACGGCTTGGTAAAGGGACCAACTAATAAACCGCTGAGCCAAATACAGACGTTTTCACAAACCGGTATCAATTATAAAGTACATAATTTACCATTATTTTTTAATAGTATAAATAAAAATTGGTGTACTCAGTATCGAATACTGATCATATTTGTGTAGGAAAAAATAAAAGTCGAAATCCCAAAATTGTCCATAAAAACGATAACTAACATTTTATTAAATCAATGAGTTCACGCGCTCCGGGTATTTGCGTATTTTTTGTCTGCGGCTTCATTGTTAAAACGTGATAAACTGGCATCGAAGTTCAAGCCCCGCCCTTTTCCCGTCGCCCGCGCACCGCTCGCTCTTTCCGAAAAGGAATAGTTTTGATAAAATAGTTACTTCAAAATCAATTTAAAATGATTATGAAATTACTGTTTTATAAAATTAGTAGTTATTTGCAAGAAAAATTACAAAATTAATTGCTCTGCAATATTGCTTATTCGGCCTTTTTAGAGAGGCAGTGCTTCTCTCGTGAAAAAACAATTGAATAAAACGTGCTGTGTTTGTCTTCAAATCGAAAGAGGACAATTAAAATATCTGTAAGTTACTAAGTTACCTATCTATACAAGCCGTTGTGATCAACCGACTAGTACACGTAAACAAAATACTTAAGTACTATAACAAAAAAAAGGTAGGCTACTTTTCTCCGGCACTAGCAAACACAGATATAAATTTTCTCACACCTTTTTTTCGAAATTCCGCCTTTTTTTCGTAATTCCGGAAACAAATGAATGAGTTTGCCTTTGGCATCAAGTATTTATAGTGGTGATCAAGTTCATGTCTGAACAAGCATTAAGCATTGTCGGGCGGATAGCGCTTTGCAAGTCTGTACACGAAATTGTACGTAATATCGAATACGCAAGTTTGGACAAGTAACAGTCGCTTGCCTTATTAAAATATTATCTGCTTAGATAGGTACTTAAAACAATGTAGGTAGGCCCTTATAAAAACTATGCTTACATTTTTGCTCTTTACTATCAAAAGCAGATAAATTTTCGTGGACCCCCATTAACATCTTATGGACCCCCATTTTTTGTTCACGCCTACGTACACCCCCAGCAAGTCTCCCGTGGACCCCTGGGGGTCCACCTGGACCACTTTGGGAATCACTGGTATAGAGGGACAAAAATCATGTTACACGTCATACAGAGCACTATATGACGTGTAACATGCATCCCTCATCATTTTGTTTAGCAAATTAAAGTCAGGGGTTAGCGAACCTCTGACTTTTAATTGCTAAACAAATGATGGTGAATACTTATAAAAAATAGTCAACGGGAAACCACATTAAAATCAGAGAGTAGCAGTTGGTGCGCTGGGTTGTTCGAAACAGATACCGTGGTCCCTGATGCACAGGCAAGTGAAGGAACACGGGTGGGGTATAGTCAGAACAACTTTGATACAGCCCTCCGCTCCGCTCATAACGGGAGAGGTTTGGATGATTTTCCATTCGCAAAAAAAAAAAGGATAGCAGTTGCTATTCGCCGCTTCGCTTCCACCCTTAACAACTATGTGTTTTCGGATGAAAGTGTTCTATTAAGGACGGGTCTGAGCAGTTTTGTTGCGATGTGTGCATGGTATGATGCGCCAAGTGTGTCGGAAGTTTGGTCGTGGAGGGTCTCCAGATCAATCTCTCTCTGGCGCAGGATCTTTGGTCATGTTGTTGAGTTTAACATTGTATCACATCGCTCAACTGCTGTCTTCCTTTCTATTCACTCAGTTATTTTCTTAGTGAATAGGCTCTTAAATAAACTAGCGAGCTTTACCAACAACGAATACATCACTTCTTACCATCAAGCCAGTCCCTCAGCACTAGTTTATAAATATAAAAAAAACTAGGGTCATAATGTCGAAAGACCGTTTTAATATGCACATCATAACTAGTACTGAGGGCTGATTTATCCAACGTCAGATATCTCCTCGTAACAGTTTTTCGGGATTTTCTTTGTAAGATTTGAAGTAATTCCTCTGTTACTTAGCCGAGACTATACTACTCCAGCATCCTAATTGCGTAACAGACCTAAACCATTGCTCCATATGTTAGGAAAACGTGCTTGCTTAACAACGTAAATAACGCAATGAAAGTTGTTGAACTGTCAAAATTAAACTCATTGCTACTGATAATGTGTAACGCAATTCCGTCTAGGTAACTATATTTGGGCCAAATTCGATAAAGAATAGACGTAAACAAACCGTTGCTAGGCAACGAGTAGTTTACGCCTAAAAGACATGTTAGCAACCTTTTATATATAGATGATTTTCATAAAAGTAATAATCCAACTTCCTACTAATGTAAACAGTTTATTTGTGATTTGCATAGCACGCCTAACTGATTTGAATGAAATATGACACACATTTAAGATAATTTCCTAATAGATTAAATTTTTTGATCAATATATATTATAATTAGTCCATACTTGAAAGTATTCCAATGAATGTGTTATGCAGTTGATTTGAAAGTAATTAAAATACTCAAA
Organism: Sesamia nonagrioides; assembly: GCA_017933935.1. Lineage (NCBI taxonomy): Eukaryota > Metazoa > Arthropoda > Insecta > Lepidoptera > Noctuidae > Sesamia > Sesamia nonagrioides. Next base: position 52,690 of record JADWQK010000346.1, read on the forward strand.
ATTGTATGGACAAATGCCTCAACTTTATTCATTGGTTGAATTGCACAAAATGTGTTTAATACCTGGATTTCATCCATCTTTCTTTTTTTGTAGGGCTATCACGTAGAATTAATGTCAACTTTTTAATGGTTTTTCGAAATACCAAGTTATTATGCATGTTATTTTATTAACCCTATTCAAATATGCTGCAATAGGAATTGTTAATAAATAGATAACATGTAAAAGTCGATAATCATGTAAATAACAGGAGATTTTTTTTTTTTTATATTCTCTTTATTTGTAAGGGGTTTTTATCCACACGGATACGTCAACCCCATTGTACCTTATGCTAAGTTTACAAACAGGAGATTTGTAAAACGTGATTTGTGATAACCCTAAATTGGTTTGTTTACCTCTATTCTTTATGGAGCCCGGCGATGGTATAGGTGTATCGGTGGGTCACACACAAATACACGAGCATTACGTTGTTGACGGGTTTCGCTTTCTGCAGTTACCTCTGCCGTTGACGCCTGCCGCCCATTTCAAAGCACACTAAGTAGGATGTATGCTTTAGTCATATTTTAGTAATCATTTAATACAGTTTATTATTATATATATACGGAAAAATCACACAGACTGAAGCTAGCCCCAAAGTAAGTTCGAGACTTGTGTTTTGGGATACTAACTCAACGATACTGTGATAGATACATATATAAATAAACATCCAAGACCCAGGCAAATCAGGAAAAGATCGTTTTCCATCATGAACTGTGTGGGCCGGTGATCGAACAGAGGTGTTAAGAGTCCGTGCACAAAATTCTCTCGCTACAGTTTAGGTAAAATCGTTGCGATGCTATCTTTGTGTGCATCGTTCTAGCAGCTAGACGCACACGCGCGTAAATATCGAGCTTAGTGAACGCTTAAACATTTTTGATCCTTTAGAAGATATTATTCTAAATTATATAAAGTATGATTTGTGAATAGTCGGAAACGAGTGCACATTGTATATTTATCACAATTTAGATGAATATTGATACATTTTGACATTAAAAAAATATGGTGTAATGATAGTTTATTACATAGGCAATTTAAGAAATAAAAACATATACGGTAAAATGAAACATTAGAATAAGTAATCAGTTTAATTTAATATTCCTCACATTTAGAAATATATTAACAAAATTTTAGGGTTAACATAATTATTACGCGATAATATATCGACGCTTGAAAGGCAATCATATCTAAGCGACAAAAATTCGTAAATTGAGTTATATACAATTATACACCAAAGGACGCAGAAAAATCTGGCGGTTCGAATGGTGTATATAACTCAATTTACGAATTTTTGTCGCTTAGATTTCTAGGGTCATCACGAATCGTCTCGCTCGCAGGTTCGACGACTTCCAGCCTCCCGAACAAGCAGGCTTCCGAAAAGGCTTTAGGCACCATAGACCACATTTATACGCTGCGGCAAGTTATACAGAAGTCCGAGGAGTATAACAAACCACTATACTGGCGTTTGTGGACTATGAGAAGGCCTTCGATTCGATTGAGACTTGAGCGGTGCTACAGTCCTTCCAGCGGTGCCAAATTGACCATCGATACATTGAGGTGATAAAGTGTTTGTACAAAAACGCCACCATGTCAGTCCGTTTCCAGGATCAGGACTCCAAACCGATCCAACTGCAGCGTGGAGTGAGACAAGGAGATCTCATATCTCCTAAATTGTTCACTGCTGCGTTGGAAGATGTCTTCAAGCTCCTGGACTGGAAAGGACTTGGCATCAACATCAACGGCGAGTACATCACTAATCTCCGTTTCACAGATGATATCGTGGTCATGGCTGAGACCCTGGAAGACTTGGGCAAAATGCTCAATGACCTCAGCAGAGCTTCCCAACAAGTGGGTCTAAAAATGAACATGGATAAGACGAAGATCATGTCGAACTATAATGTCGCACCCACTCCAATTGTAGTTGGTTGCTCTGCACTCGAAGTTGTTGACGAGTATGTATACCTGGGACAAACAGTCCAACTAGGTAGGTCCAACTTCGAGAAAGAGGTGTCTCGGCGAATCCAGCTCGGTTGGGCAGCGTTCGGGAAGCTACGCTACATCTTCTCGTCGTCCAAGATACCACAGTGTCTCAAGACTAAAGTCTTTGACCAGTGTGTGTTGCAAGTGATGACTTACGGAACTGAAACATGGTCGCTCACAATGGGCCTCATACGAAGGCTCAGAGTCACACAAAGGGCAATGGAAAGAGCTATGCTAGGAGTTTCTCTGCGTGATCGAATCAGAAATGAGGAGATCCGCAGAAGAACCAAAGTCACCGACATAGCTCTGCGAGTCGCTAAACTTAAGTGGCAGTGGGCAGGGCACATTGCTCGTAGAACCGATGGCCGATGGGGCAGTAAGGTTCTGGAGTGGCGGCCACGTACTGGAAGACGCAGCGTAGGGAGGCCCCCAACAAGGTAGACCGATGACCTGGTGAAGGTCGCGGGAAGCCGATGGATGCGGGCAACACAAGACCGGTCAGCGTGGAAAGCCTTGGGGGAGGCCTTTGTCCAGCAGTGGACATCTATAGGCTGAAGAAGAAGAAGATATGATTGCCTTTCAAGCGTCGATATCTATGTCCTACCTACTCTAGTAAGTATACAAGGTGTAACATAAAGGGTATATACATAACAAAGGCATGGTATCTTTACATGATATCAAACGATATTGGAAGGGTTTTTTAATCCTATCTTTTTATATTAGGAAGTTATGAGGAAAAATACCGCCTGTGATAGGCTACTATCATACTAGTCGCACAGAGATATTGAAGACATTTATCGGATTTTGGCAAGTAATGTGACGGGTAACGAGTAGTTATTAACGTATGTAGTGTGCTGCCACGTTTGTTATGATTTGATTTTAAGAAACACATGAAACCGAAAATTTGGTACCAATTTTTTGAGTATTTTATTTTGAGTTGAAACCCTTCCGATATCGTTTGATATCATCTAAAGATGCCATGCCCTTGGTATGTATATACCCTTTTTGTTACACGTTGTAAATAAATAAATTAATTTTCCTTTTGAGTTTTGCAATAACTAAATAATTAGTTTATGGATACTAATATTAAAGTGTAGTGTAAGTACCTACATATACAATATCATTATCATCTGCCTAGCCTTTTTCCCAACTATGTTCAGACCGGCTTCCAGTCTAACCGGATGCAACATTTAGGAATACGATAGATACCTCCAGTTAAACAGATTTCCAGTATTTAGGTAAACGATATATAAAACAAAAACATGTTTAAAATATTATTTATCAAAGAATTGTAAAGCAACCGTAAGAATAAATTAAAGAAATCTCTTAGATGAACTTCAGGACCTAGCTGCCGGCATTAGCCTCCTATTATTTTAAAATGAAGTGTCTCGTATAGGCATTGAACGAGATTTTCTTGGATCGACAATTTCGGGCAATAGGCAAAAGTTGGTTTTTCGTCTGTGCAGTAATAGTTTTCACATTGTGAATGGTCTCCAAAAATATGTTTTGGGTTGTTGATAATGTCTTTTTGTAAGTTTTTGATTTGCTCAGTAAATGGAACATTTTGAGCTCCTCGGAATCTTACTGCTGCTTTCACAGCAATGCGTAATCGGTTCACTCGATCAGAATGTAGTAGCTTGCGTTCGTTTAATGGGATGGACGTATCTTTCATCAAACTTAAATTTTTCCCATTATAATTGCGCATTAAGTGATTGGAACACTCCACTTTTTCAACCGTAACGTTTGAATATGGCCTGCTTTCCAATATGTTTTTATACACACTTGAGTCACCATCAGCAATAAGTTTTGCATACACCAAATTATGTGTTTTCACAGATTCTCTAAATCCCTCAACGATTATTGATTTCTCCATACTAGTGGAAGAGCCAGTATGATTTTTATTACACCGGTGTTTCAGGGGTGTAATATTTTTATTAGCTGCACGGGAACACGTAACACAGTATTTATTTTTAATACCAACATGTAATAATTTGCCACTTTTCACCCCTATTATAGCTCCAACGCCTGCTGCGGAAGAAAAAATTGTTTTATATGAACGTTTTCCCCAAGCAGCATCAGCTGTTACGCTATAGTTGGTATACCTGATGGACTTACATTGCCACTTTCGAGAGCTATAGAAGCCTCTTCCTTACAAGCTTCTATCATTGTGGCTTCGGCTGTAGTTTTCCACCAGTTAAATAAATTGACGTGACATTTTTCGTAAATGGATTTATTCATAAGTGGCAAATCTATGGAAGCTTTGGATTATTTTCTTTACTCTGCAATAAATAGCATATGACTATATAAAGAAAACAGTAACAAGCTGTATTTGATTGAAAGACTTGTGAAATAAAATTAATAAATAATTGTAGGTTATTCATGAGATAACACAGGTCAGCGAGGTTTGGAAGTAAAAAGGGGAGGCCTTTGCCCAGCAGAGGGAGACAAATTAGGCTATTAAAAAAAATGAGATAGCAGAAACGTACTGTGCCTACATCAACTTCGACACTCATAGTAGATGACGAAGTGGTATCCAGTTGATTAAAAGTACGTTCTTTAAGCACTTGTCTGGCTCTTGCCATTCCCTCTCTATTCCTCTTTCTTTTATTGATACATTGGTAATGTGCTCCCTTGTTTCGCCCCATTATCTTAAAAAAAAATGAGTTTAGGTATAACAAAAGCATTATGTGAATTGACTTTAATAGAAAACTAAAAAACCCAAGATATTTTTAAATTGGTTCACAAATGATAGAAAAATTTAGGAACTTACATAAAAATATACTCCTTCATTTTTAAAGTCGGTTAAAATTAGTTAAAGCAATCCAAGGGATAAGTCGTAAATATCCTAATATAATTCACAACTAATATAATATTAGTAAGAAAGAAAAATAATTAAAGGACCAAGTTGTGGTAGTCGCAGTATATTTTTTTACATTAACCTACGTAAAACTCGCGAGCTCTTGGGACACAAAGTGATACGTCCTCTCTTTGCGCTAGCCGAGTTACCACTGAGCCGGCTGCGTTGGCGCGCTCGTAAATATAGTAGATTTTGACATGGATTTTCATGATGAAAAAAAATTTTTTTTAGAAAATAAACTTTTGTTTCTATTATAAAAATACCTTAAAATTAATGAGGCATTTTTAATTTTTAAAAAAAGTTGCTTTATTATAAAAAAAACCATACTTGTTTGGCTGCAGTTTTCCCTTGAATTTCTTAATTTCTATCTTCTTTTTTGGCTGAATTATGAAATAAACTCGAAAAAGTGGTCAAGCTAGCAGCAAGATAGTTATATGCTGATGTGGATAGTACTTTTTTATAGGCAAAATCGCTTGTAGTTTCTTCAGAAACTATGGTCAAACTTCACTCGAACGTGAAATTTGAGAAAAAGAGTATCGGAAATTGTAGATTTACTACTAATTATGAAGTTTCTTGAAAAAAGTAGTCAAGCTAGCAGCTAGATGAAGAGTTGTACTATCCATATCATACATAATTTTACTAATATTATGTAACATATTCTCACAATCATGGAACAAAATTGATCAAAATGAGCAGATTAACAGGACGGACCCTTAACCGCTGCGACACATGCTGTAAAATATTTCTTTCGGTTTTTTTTTTTTAATGGACTGCTAAATTATTTCATATTTAATTTTAATCGGACTATTTGGATCAAGACTGAAAATGTTAAATAAATAAAATTTAATTTTATTTAGAATTAACGATGGGAATTAGAAGGATGCACGAGTCCTTGGTGGCGCTAGCTGGTCGGCTGCAAGCCGTACACACACAAGTAGAAGCACAGAAGGATCAGTATCTCAACCTACGCAAGTACATACTCAAGGACCCGACCAACGTGTTTGATGCGCCATCACGTAAGTATTTATATTTTAAACACATAATGGCCTCAATTATCCTCTTGTTCAAAAATTAAACTAAACTTAATGAATCTTTTTCATTTTATTTCATTAAGGAAAGGACAAAATATATAAGTTTAGTCCTGTCAAATTAAAATACTAGGCAGACGTAGTTTTAGACGTAGTTTAAAAACATGGCTTTTAAAAATACGTTTATTCACGTCTGGCGCTTTGACAAGAATAAACTAAAATTTATCACCTGTCCTTCTTTAATGAAATAAAATTTAGTTTTGCATAACAAAAGAATTTTAACTTAAAACTCTGATCTGTGTAGATCTGATGTTGTGATTTCCATGAGGCTTCGATCCGGACACATTCCACTAAACAGCTTTTTATTTTTAATGCGTAAATCCGATTCGCCAAATTGCGACGAGTGCGGTGTGGTAGAAGATGTGTATCATGTGATGGTGGAATGTACTCGGAACGAAGCCGAAAGGGTCAAATTCCAATTAGAAACGGGAATCAACCTGAATCATATTGGAATGTGCAACAACATTTTAGCTCACCCCTTGTCAAAGAAAGCCAGAATGTTGTACAAACTTGTCCAAATAGCAGTTAAGCGTAGATCGTAAGTTAATATTGTTAACCGTATGTATGTGTGTACGAGGGTGACATGATCATGCTTGATCAAAACCTCCTTAATCAATAAAGAACAAAAAAAAAAAAAAACTTAAAAACATGGATAGTTATTATTTTCAAGCGACAAATACTGAGGCAAAATATATAAAAATACATGATAGAATCTGTGGCATTTCAAATACTAAGGACACAATAAAAATAGATTGACTGAAGTTATAAATACAATTTCTCGCCAGAAAATTATAGTGGCCATGCATTTAAGTTAAATGTCCATAAATTTAACTTAAAAACTGCCAATATTTCAATATGTTTATTGACTATTGTACCGACGATATATGCTATAATTAAACTGGCAGTATCATCAAGGGCAGCAGTTTCTTATTCTTTTTTATTTAATTATTTTAGAATGTTGATATATTTATTTATATTTATAGAAAATTTACTAAAGCAGCTTTGGCCTAGTGACTTACAAATTATAGGTTGATAGGTAAATTATTACATCACCACTGCTCTAAAAACGGTGCTAACCGGCATATCTTAGAACCAAAACTTCGAATATGTGACATCTACCAACCCGCACTAAGCTCGCGTGGTAGATTACGGCCCACTCCCTTTCACCGAGATGCTGATATGCATGCGTAATAAGGTTTACAGATTATATTTATAATTATGCATAACCCTATTATGTTCTCTTAAATTTTCATGATTGCACCTCTCTCTGTTTGTCTGTGCATTCGCTGGTAGAAAATAAATATGGCATTAAATCCGCCTCTGTACGTTTGTGTTTGAAATGTTTTAATAAATAAATATATACAGTATGTTAACTAACAGAGGGCGTTCCCGTTAATCCGAAATAGTATAGCATACATACATGCTAAAAAAAATATTTCCATTCGAAAACAAAATGTTTTAAAATTTTTTCAATATGGAAATATTCAATAAAAATTTAAAATTGACATGTAAAAGAAACACACTGTACACGCGAACTTGAAAGACGGCAACGTCGCAATTTATTTATACATGACGACTACTATTTTGATTTAAAACAGGAGGTTTCAAATTTATTTTCAATTACAATTTTTTTTTATTCGGATTTTTTTATGCTTATTTTTCTATGCTGACATTTTTATTTTAATCAATGATATATATTAACGAGTTTAAGGGAACGCCCTCTGTTATTTAACATACTGTATATTTAAGTTTAAGTTTTAGTTATAACTAAAACTTGCACCATAATTGTATAATACACTATTACTATCAGTTTTAATAATTTTGAATCAAATTGATAGTTCATTTTGTTTAGTGAATTTTTAGGTAGACCTAGTGCGGGTCATTACTACTGATAATGTGTGACGCAATTATACAGCTGACATAAATTTAAAAATAAAAAATTGTTGTTTCCAGCCAGCACTAGTCTGGACCAGATACTTCGGGACGCGGAGACCAATCGGAAGAAGATGAAGTCGGGTTCTTTCAGCGACTTTAACCAGGGAAGTGCTGTACTTTCCGATCCCAGAGCAGCCTTAGGTATTAATATTTATTATGTTTTTAAATGTTCAATGCATGCAGCACTCTCAGACATAGTAATTTCTTTCTTTTTTTAATTCCTAGTCCGGAACAAATGTAACATATTATGTATTTTCGAGATGGGTGTTGATAGCTGCGTCAGAGCTTTCATTTTTGTAGCCATCTTCCTTTTCCTTTTGCAATGTTGTGTCGTCAAAGTTATTCCAAATAAGCGTTTATTTTGTTATAATACAATATGTAAAGAAAACTCCGTCCGACCTATAAGGATAATAAAGGTTAGGTATTCACACGACCAAATAAAATTTGAAACTTTACATAGTCATCATAATAACGATACTAATGAATTTTGAAATATACTTTTTTTTTTTCGCGAATCAATTCCAACTTCCCCAATATTCGGTAAATTTTTGAAAAGTGACAACATTTTCGACGGTATTGATGGTAGTCACCTTGTATGAATGAATGTACAGACGACAGCATATCAAGCTACTACAATCTGTCAGTTTTCCTTATTAGATTTTCAACTTAATCTCTAAAGCATTAAGGTTTAAGGTTGATTGGAAATATCTGACAGTTTGGGGTAGCTTCACCTGCCGTCGTCTGTACAATACGACAGCATTTTGCTTGACCGCGTGCCCTGCTCCCCGTCGCCCATGCATGTTTTGCCATTCAAGTTTCTCCTGCTGAGCTCCTTTTTTTAAGGGGGTATTTTTTTAAGTTTAGTCAGGCTTTGTGGCCATTAGTAGAATCAGTTATCGATACATAAATTGTTAGGTATCGATAACTGATTCTACTAATGGCCTTCCAATACCTTCACGGATCGGACAGAGTTTTCTTTACAACTGTATATACTTTTATTTCAGATTTCAAGTCCTTTTGATAATGTTATCTAAACCTTGCTTACAGGTAATCTACAGCAGTTGGCGGGACCAACGCCATTCACTTACGTCGGCAGCGCAATGTCGCCCTTCCCTTCCGTAGACGCTAGTGGTAAGTCAACCACATTACATCAACCTTAAGAGTCAATGTCGTCGAAGTAGGTATACACAATTACACATGGACAAGTAGTTTGCTTCGCGCCCAGAGCCAAGTGACTTAATATCTTAGCTTATATGTAAGTATCTTAAGTCAAAGTCTAACGCGTGGTTTCCTTTCTCGTGCGTTGGCATTCTAGCTGATATCAAAGTTTAATTGGTGGAGTTCTGTTAGGTGACTTACTTCGCGCGTAGGAGCCTAGTGGCTTAAGATGAATCTTATTCTTCTCAGCCTATAGAGGTCCACTGCTGGACAAAGGGGTCCCCCAGGTCTTTCATTCCATTGGGGGTAAGCGAGGGGACTACCTCAAGCTTGGCAGGCGGGTTGGGGATCGCAGTAATTTGATTTTCCACAGGAGAAGCGCTGCTGCCCGCTTCCCTGGTGAGAGTTCCCTTAGTCGCCTGTTACGGCACCCACGGAAGGATATGGGTTGGTAGTATTCTAAGCCCGGTACCACACGGCAAGATAAATACGCCCGCGGAATTCTATTTTTCATACGTTTTTTGCAACTATTTTTACCACTGGCGCCGATTCTCTTATTTTGCGATTATCACAAACTAAAATGATGAATTTAGTGAATTAGTGTAGTTGAATGATGGAATTAGTATTGTATACATGTGGTAGTATTATACAATATGTAAAGAAAACCCTGTCCGACCCATAAGGATAATAAAGGTTAGGTAAACACATGACCAAATATAATATAAAATTTTACATAATCATATATATAACAATACTAATGAATTTTGAAATAATCCTTTTTTCCCGAGAATTAATTCCAATTACCCCGAAATTTGGTAATTTTTAAAAAAGTGACAACACTGGTTTTATTATAAGCGAATAGCGACACGACACGTCACAGGTGCCGCGTGCCCTGCCCCCTGCCGCCCGCGGAATGGTGTTGTTTACCGCACATGTATTAAGTTACCTCTTTATGCGAAATAATATTTATTTTTTTAGGGGGATTATTTTTAAGTTTTGACTGTCTTTGTGGGCATTAGTAGAATCAGTTATCGATACCTAACAATACCTTCACGGATCGGACAGGGTTTTCTTTACATATTGTATACATAATAATAGGTTAATCAATACTAATATTATAAATGCGAAAGTAACTCTGTCTGTCTGCCTGTCTGTTACGCTTTCCCGCTTAAACCTCTCAAACGATTTTGATAAAATTTGGCACAGACAATCTTTAGAACCCGAGAAAGGACATAGGCTACCTTTTATCCCGGAAAAATTTGATGTTCCCGAGGGAAATCTAAAAAGCGCGATATAACCGAACTCCACGCGGGCGAAGCCGACACCTTTTGTATTGTACACCTCCATCCATACTAATATTATAAATGCGAAAGTAACTGTCTGTCTGTTACGCTTTCCCGCCTAAACCTCTCAACCGATTTTGATGAAATTTGGCATAGACAATCTTTAGACCCTGAGACAGAAAATAGGCTACCTTTTATCCCGGAAAAATTTGATGTTCCCGAGGGAAATCTAAAAAGCGCGATATAACCGAACTCCACGCGGGCGAAGCCGCGGGCGGAAAGCTAGTTGACGAATAAAAATATTTGTATTTGTAAACTAAATTTAAATTCACTGTATCTTTCTATGTCATTAAGCAAAGGACAAAAGATAAAATGATAAGTTCTATTTATTATATTTGTCGGCGCCTGACGTAAATTAACGTATTTTTTATTTAGACTTATAAACATATTTTTAAACACTTCTAAACCGTTTGGTTGATTTGGCAAGACTTCAAATATTTTATCTTCTGCCCTTTTCACAATGAAATGGGAAGAAAAAGATGCATGCAGACCTTAAATTTCAGTTTTAAATTTATTTTAAATCAAGTTGATTCTCGAAATAAAGTAATAATAGCACATATACCCCCAAATACAGTGTGAGAACAAAAGACATAATAAGTAAAATAAATTTCAGGTCCAACATGGCAGCCGCAGTCGCAGCCATCGCTCAACACATCTCTAAACACGAGCTTCGGTATCACGCAAGCTGACACTTCGACCGGCTTCCAGCTGCAGAAGCCGCCAGGGAAGCGCGGGAAGCAATGATATTGGCGATAATACACGCAAGTGTTGTGACGTGCGAAATGACGCTCAGTGGACCAAAGTAGCTAACTTTTACGTTGTTTTTTGGGCTTGTTTAATACCACTTTTATATAAAACAACAAATGTCCAATGATTTATATTTGAGCCAAATTCGATAAAGAATAGAGGTAAACAAACCATTGCTAGGCAACGAGTAGTCTACACCTAAAAGACTGATGTTAACAAACTTTTCTACATAGATGATTTTCATAAAAGTAATAATCCTGCTTACTTTTTGATACATATATGTATATTATAATTAGTCCATCATCATCATCAGCCCCTACTCGTCCACTGCTGGACATAGGCCTCCTTCATGGCACGCCAACAAGCTCGATCCTGAGCAGTTCTCCGCCAGCCATTAGTCCATACTTGAAAGTATTACAATGCATGTGTTATTAGTTGATTTGAAAGTAATTAAAATAAGCAAAATTGTATTGACAAATGCCTCAACTTTATTCATTGGTTGAATTCCACAAAATGTGTTTAATACCTGGATTTCATCCATCTTTCTTTTTTTTTAAAAAAAATCTATCTAGCTATCACGTAAAATTAATGTCGACTTTTTAATGGTTTTTCGAAATACCAAGTTATGCATGTTATTTTAGTGATTCTATTGAAATATGCTGAAATAGGAATTGTTAATAAATAGCTAGCATGTGAAATTCGATAATCATGTAAATAACAGGAGATTTATAAAACATGAGTTGTGATAACACTAAATTGGTTTATTTACCTCTATTCTTTATGTAGCTAGCCGATGGTATAGGTTTTAGTGATTGAAGTGTTAACACACGAATATAGTTCTCGCCTACGACTCTCGCTGGGAGAGAGTCGTAGACGAGTAAGAGGCACGAACATTCGCTTCATGATGTTCAATGTTCCTCATTTAATTGCTAGATGATTTGTTAGGAATTTTCATGTTGATTATTCGTATTTTTCTAAATCTGGCGAAACGCCACTGAAACATAGTCTTTAAAGGGGGTTATGAAATGATTTGATATTAAATTATTTCTGCAAATGCTGTAAACATGTGTGATGAATGTAAAAGACTTTTTTTTTTATATATGTTTTGATAACTATTGGTTAATGATATTGATCACAGTCATGATTTCCCAGCCCAAGATAAGTAGCGGTTACTAGCACATGCTATGGGCAAGCAGTGAGCCGTCACTATCTCGCAACTGTTAAACTACTAAAATAAATATAGTTTAAAAAAAAAAAAAACATGGTTATAAAAAATATCAAACTAAAAAGTAAAAAATAATTTTAAAAAAGCGTGAGGCGCTTTGTGGCATAATTTTTGTATATTAAGCGCCTCACGCTTTTTTAAAATTATTTTTTACCCTTTAGTTTGATATTTTTTAAAAGCATGTTTTTTAAACTATATTCTAAACCTTTTAGTTCGATATTCTTTTTTAAAAAAAAAAAGAACGAACGAACGTGTTGAAAACGGTGGGACATTTTACAGTACTGAGCCGCTCACTAGTAATCCAAAGAGTTAGAGACGGACAAACAAACAAGCAAGCAAACATACAAGTGAAGCTACTAAAAAACATGTAAAAAGAAGGACAAAGACGGATATGTATATTATCTTATAGCCAAAGCACTTGCTAACTTATGTTAATTTATCACTGCCAAACTGTTAGCCGTATAAGCCGCCAGTTCGTCCAAGGGAGAATTAAATTTCTTTCTAATCAATTTTTCTGGCTGTTTTTATATAGAAAATGTATGTCAAGCTGTCATATGTTACTTTTTGACACAAAAAATATCAGACTTGATTGAAAATCATCAGTTTTGTTTGCTATTTTCCCAGTTCTTTTAAAACGTTTGTAAAAGTATTCTATACCAGCTGCGTCCCGCGGTTTCGCCCACATAAGTGTCGATGTCGTGGTGTGTGTGCCAAATTTCATCCAAATCCATTCAGTGTTTTTGTGTGAAAGAGTAAAAGACATTCAAACTTTCATCTTTAGTGGGATTTGATTTTTTTTTTAAATGAATTGGTCCACACTATGTATTTCTCCTGTACACAAACAGCCAGATCCGGAACAACTACTTGTAGGCCATACAAATATTTGTTCCGTGCTGGAATCTAACCCCCGACACGCAGCGCAGCAGTCAATAGCTTAACCACAGCGCTAACATTGTCATATTATATTTAATTGGGCATTCATATATGTCTAATAAAATTTTAAATGTTAATGTGTTTAATTAACTTTCATTCCAATGTTACAAAAAAAAAAAAAATGTAAGATATCAAATTACAAAAATGTCCTTAAATAATACTAATAGTATTCATTTCTTGATAAATTAAAAATATAGTAAGTTCTAACAATGATATTATTTTTACTGTTATTTTTTTTTTTGTATAAAAAACGTAATCAGATGACAATATTTCTTCAAGTTTCAAGATAATGGCGCCGATTCCCTTGTTTACACACTGAACTATGTGCAGCTTTTTCTTTCCATTTCGTTAAGAAAAGGATAGAAGATATCATTTTAGTTTAATCCTGTCAAATTAGTTCGCTCCTGACGTAAACTGGCGTATTTTAGTCGCCATGTTTATAATCGCGTCTAAACTGTCTATGGAGCAGTTTAGACGCGATTATAAACATGGCGACTAAAAATACGCCAGTTTACGCCAGGAGCGCACCAATGACAGGTCCAGTGCTGCCAATAAAAAAATCTCGATTCCCCGCGTCAGTGTTGTCAATTCCCCGAAATTCCCCGCTTGTTTCTGATTAATTCCCCACATATTCCCCGAATTTATATTTTTGGAATAAAAATAAGGTTTTTATTGTTATTAAAATAACAAAAAAATTATCATTTTTGCTGCGGTATCTCTATAATTTATAAAGAACATTTTATGAATTATATACTGAATGCACTTTTTACTACATAAATCAATAAATAATCGCGCACTTCTATTTAGTAAACAACACTATAAATAATTTAAAAGTCCATTGAAATATGAGCGTGACACTCAGCTTTCCCGTCAAAACTCGCACAACCATAAACAATGAATTAATGATGTAAAAAAAAGGATGCGTTCAGAGATACCAAATCGTGTTCAAATGACAGTTGAGCAGGCATTTGTAGTTGTAAAGTATTGGTACCTGACATAAAATTGGCTTATGCCGAATTAGTCTGGATTCTCCGAAATTCCCCGCTTTATGTCATTTCCCGGGCTCTCCCCGCGTTAACCCTCGATTCCCCGCAAATTAGGGATTTTCCCCGCGAGTGGCAGCACTGGACATGTTTCATCATCATCAACCTTTTTATCGTCCCACTGCTGGGCACAGGTCTCCTCTCATACAGAGTAGGATTGAGCGTAATCACCACGCTTGCTCAATGCGGGTTGGCGATTTCAGACTTATAAAGTCCAGGTTTCCTCAAGATGTTTTCCTTCACCTTCAGTCATTGGTGTCCAAGATATACTTCGAAAATACATATTAACTTTAGAAAAGTTACATTGGTACTTGCCTGACCTGGAATTGAACCCGCGCACTCGTACTTGAGAGGCTGGTGTTTTAACCACTAGGCCACCACGACATATGGACTGGACATGTTTAAACTGACATTTTATCTTCTGTCCTTTTCTTAATGATATATAAAGGAAAATATGCACTGACCTTTAATTGAATTTAGTTTGTGAAGAAGGGAATGAGGACCAATGTTGAAAGTGTTGTGTACATTGTTCATGATAATTTGAAATGTAATAAAACATAATAAGTAATTTCATAATCGTTGTTATTTAGTTATAAATATTGTAATATTTTGTAAGTACCTACGAAATATATTTTTCCAACAATTCTGTTTTTAAGTTGATATCTTGTAAATCTCATTCTCCCTGCTTTTTCGACTGTAATGTTGATAATACAATTCGAGCGCACGTGAAATGCAACTATAAAACCATTTCAATAAGGTATAAATTCGAAAGATGACTTGGCATTGTTAATCACTCGGTAGTCAATATTAAAGACTGATTTACGGTTACGGTCTCGTGTCTCCCCTGATGGCTCCCCTAGGGGAGACATCAGGATTTAAAAATCCTGATGTCTCCCCGAGGAGAGCCGCCAGGGGAGACGCGAGACCGAAATAATATAATTTATTAGCAAGTTCTGATGTCTCCCCCGCCTAGGGGAGACAATAGGATTTAAAAATCCTGATGGCTCCCCCAGGGGAGACACGAGACAATAATATAACTTATTAGCAAGTTCTGATGTCTTCCCCGCCTAGGGGAGACAAGAAGATTTAAAAATCCTGATGTCTCCCCAAGGGGAGCCGCCAGGGGAGACACGAGACCGAAATAATATAATTTATTAGCAAGTTATTATGTCTCCCCCGCCTAGGGGAGACAATAGGATTTAAAAATCCTGATGTCTCCCCTAGGGGAGCCATCAGGGGAGACACGAGACCGTACAATGTTACACACTAGATTCTAGTGTGTAACATTGGTGATTACCTCCGCGGCGCTATTGAGATCCGAGCCGTGGGCGAGGGTCAAGAGAGCCGAGGACGGTAATCATCAATACACACGTGTATCATACGACGTTTTTCAACATACTTGTGACTAAAATAATTTAAAAAAATCGTTTTATTTAGTACATAAAAAATTTATTTAGGGAAACAATTGGTGAATGTGCAGTTAGTAAAATTGTAATTAACTGTGTTTGATGGCATAGCGGTCTTACCAGAAAGATTATTTATTGAAATATTTTTATGTCCTATTGTAAGTTGAAACGGCTCATTATTTGTGTAGGTTGGTGAAATCCAATCATTTGATGTAGGGGTTTCATCAGTAGGAAGCGCCCCAGAATCAATAATTAAGTTCAACACACAAAACAGGCTGAAGTCGCGTAGATATTTAAAATTACTTTAACTAACCTTAGTAGCCAGATATTGGTTATCTGGACTCCGGTTTCTTTTATAAATTTTTCAATATCGTTAGATGATAAAACCTTTAATTTCTTGGTTCTAAATCCATCGGATAGTCTCTTTAGATAAGCTGTCAAATTAGAGTATGTTTTCAAGTCCACTCCATTCTTTACACCATAGGGAGAGACGGGGTACATTGATACAAGGGGCACATAGATACAGTCAATATTCATCGAAAACAAAACACGTTAGAAGAACCATCCGGCACCGATAAGAAGGTATATAATAAGCCTACACGCGCACTAGAGAGACGCAGAGCAACGTTCATTCGTCGACTAGAGACTGGCACGTATAAAACTGTTTCTGATGTTCACAACAAAATTTTCGTAGTTTTCTTTCGGGTGTGATTATTCTAATTTATTTAGTACTACCTGTGTTATATGACATTTGGTAAGTACATATCTGTCATCACATTAAATAGACTTTTTTTTTTTTTATTATTTATTGCTTTAATTTTTATCAAATGTAGATTTCGATTGTAGAAGGCAGGGGCACATAGATGCAAGTGCTCTTGGGGCACATTGATACCCGAATATTTTGTTAAATATACAGTATGTTAACTAACAGAGGGCGTTCCCGTTAACCCGAAGTAGTATAGCTTTCATACATGCTAAAAAAAATATTTCCATTCGAAAACAAAATGTTTTTTTTTATTTTTTTCCAATAAGAAAATATTCAATAAAAATTTTAAATTGACATGTAAAAGAAACACGCTGTACACGCGAACATGAAAGACGGCAACGTCGCAATTTATTTATACATGACGACTACTATTTTGATTTAAAACAGGAGGTTTCAAATTTATTTCCAATTAGAATTTTTTTTATTCGGATTTTTTTATGCTTATTTTTCTATGCTGATATTTTTATTTTAATCTATTAATGATATATATTAACGAGTTTAAGGGAACGCCCTCTGTTATTTAACATACTGTATGTGTATGTGAAATTTAGGTAATATATTTTACTTTCTTTTTAGAAATATGGTTTAAAGATTTAAACGCAAGATGAATAAAAAATAATGAAGTTTCATCAATGAAATTCCCGTGGCTTCTGCGATATCTGACGTCTTGGAAGGAACATTATCAATAACAAAAGCAGCCAATAAATATTATTATTAAATAAAGGTCAGAAAAATCAATAAAACTTGTTTAATTTGTAGAAATATTTCTATGAACCAAAGTGCCAGTGCATTTGCCAATGTACCCCGTATGTGGGGGTACATTGATACAAATTTCATTTTTTTAGTAAATAGGCTCTATAACGTTTTGTGATTAAATGTGTCGGTTAATTTGTATGTAACAAGTTAAATGAATATATATTGGATATATTATAGTTATTAAATTGGATGTAACTATCATTAGATCGTCTTTTATTGGGTCTAAGTAAAAATCGTATCAAGGTGCCCCGTCTCCCCCTAAAGAGCTAGGTTTGTACTTAGAAGAAAATTCTTTAAAGTACGCCATTAACACATTTTCTGAAAAAGACTGCGTATTCTTGCTGTTTTCCCTTTTTATGATATTTTGGGTACGCTATTAGATATTTTTCTATGGAGTTTTCAGGTAGTAAACTTTGCATAACGTTAAGGGCTTCACATCTTATATCGGGCGGTGTACAACATAAATAATTTTCTTCGCAACTAGTACTTGTAGACATTTTAATTAATAAATAACTATAATATTAATTTCAAGAGTGAAAAATAATCAGATTTCCTATGCGCGCGCATTGCAATCGGCCACAGACTAAAGGAACGCCTATTCTGCCACGTATAAAATGGGAAGTTTGAAGTTTTCTCTTATTACAGAGAAAACAAAAATATGAGTGAAAGTTTTATTTATTAAACACGTAGGGGAACTGAAGGCAAAATGGTATATTTAAGGAAAAACTAGTTATCAACAAAATATAGCATTACTAGCTTTCCGCCCGCGGCTTCGCCCGCGTGGAGTTCGGTTATATCGCGCTTTTTAGATTTCCCTCGGGAACATCAAATTTTCCGGGATAAAAGGTAGCCTATGTTCTTTCTCAGGGTCTAAAGATTGTCTGTGCCAAATTTCATCAAAATCGATTGTGAGGTTTAGGCGGGAAAGCGTAACAGACAGACAGACAGACAGACAGACAGACAGACAGACAGAGTTACTTTCGCATTTATAATATTAGTATGGATTATCAGAAACTTTTTAAAGAATACCCTTATTAGTAATCAGTCTACAATTATTTTTTTTGAATTTGAAGATATTGGATGATTTCTAAAACCTTCCTTATGGGCCGTTTTGTCTGATGACTTTTGTCTGACTTTTGACAGATGAGAGCAGTAGAAACACTCGGTGTCTTCATTTTCTTCATCAGATCCTGACTCCTTCAAGTCTTTCTTCTTTCGTGCTGCTTCCCCCCCCCCCCCTTTTTGTGTTTGTTGGTCTTTTTATTACTTTCTAGATTAAGATTCTTTTTCACTCTCTTTGCTTCATTTGAATTAGTATGCGTTGTTTCAAGTTCCTTCCGATATGGCGAAGATGTTATGACTTTGCCCCGTCTAAAATTTGTTCTTTTGGTAGTTGTTTTTGGAAAAGGCATTATCAGCACATCAGGGGAGGGTAGATGGCGCTGTAGCCGCGTAAACATTAGCTCCGTGTACTAAAATAATTTTAAAATAGTAAAACTCATATTTTGTTGTCTGTGTGAAGATTGTGAATCATTGTTGCGATATTGCTACTATATATTGATTGTGATCAAAAATTTATATCTTTAATATCAGAAATATATAAAAGTATCAAGTGAACTGTCGATGTGAACTGCCGAATTGTGAACTTTTTTGTAACATTGTTTTACCACAGTGTAATAAGAAGTCTAATGATGAAATCAGCAATAGTTCTGGGAAGTACATGAACAAGTGAGTGTATCATTAAATACTGCTCCGAGAAAAGATAAAACTTTTAATAAATAAAAAATACGGGTACATTTTCGCTCCAATCATCACTGACAAAATACTCCGAGCAATAAGATTCAAATCTGGGGAACCAATATTTACTTTTGTGTTAATATTTGAATTACTGATACTATAAGAATGTCATCTAAAAATGTTAAAAAGAGCAACCGTAGGATACCAGAGAAGGGAATATGCTTTAAATGCAAGAAGTCAGTTGACATTAACAAAACGGCGTTATGCTCAATGTGCAACAACCGATATGAGCTAGATTGCGACGGTTATCCGGAACAAACCTACCGCCTTATGGATTTAGAATCTAGGCAAAAATGGCGATGTAAATCATGCATCAAAACTAAAAAACTTGCGACTACTAAACAAATATCGGACGTCTACAACGTCACAATGAGAAAACAGGCAAACCCACAACTTAAAAGCCCATCACCAGGACCTAGTGACAGCTTGCAGGAACATAAACCACTCGAAACGGGAAATCCCGTCGTTCGCAAAAGCTCTGATATCTTGGATTCCCACATATTATCAGAATTTGAACCTTCAAATGAATCATTTGACACACCAAACAAACTGTCTCACAGTGTTGACGGCACAGTGTCTGAGACACTAAATGTGTTAGAACTGAACAACACCATAAAGGGTCTCTCGCTAAAACTGGACAGTGCAGAAAATGAGCTTGAAAATGTTCTTCTAGAAAATAGCAATCTCCTTCAGCAAATTAATAAATTTACCGCAGAGATAAAAATGTTAAAACACTATGTTATTCTCCAGTACCCACTGAAAATAGTCCCATTATCAAACAAAAGAGAAAACGACTCTCCCTATTACCACATGACACGCTCTCTACACCTTGTACTCCGTTACCAAGTAAGTCGACTTTAAACTGCTATAAGAGCTTTGAAACTATATGTCTGTGCACAACTCATGTAAAATTACGGAACTTCAACTAAAACTAACAGAAGCACAGCAACAGATCGAAGCTCTCGCAAAAACAATAGACATCTGGCAGCAGCCATGATACGTTCTAGACAAAATACAAGGTATGAAAAGTATTGGATTATCGCGAATACGAAACCAAATGCGCTCAGTAGTCAAATAATAATGAGCTGCCGTTATGCTAAATTGAATCCGAATGACAAACTTGTGATTTGTTTAGGAGAAAATGATTACAATTTAAAATCTGTCTTATCCCAATTACAAATTTTATTAGATACTTTCTATAACAATATGATCATTGTATTAAATGTGTTTAAAAATGAGTATTTAGATGTTAACAAACTTAATTATCGTTTGAAAAATGTATGTATAAATTATAAAAAATGTAAATTTTTGGAAAGCAAATTTAGTAGAACATCTGAATTGTGTACTAAAATTAACTACATAATTGACTGCCAGGATTATACTGATAATTATTTAAACCCTAGAAACCTTGCTAAACGTATACTAAGTAACAAATCAAGTCATAAAGTAAACATCAAACCTAAAAAAGGAACAATTCCGTTCTATTTTGATCGTATAAACCAACATAAATCAGAAATCCTAATAAAACCTGCTGATAATCCAAAACTGGGAACTATCCCTTACTACTTTCCGGTAATAAAAAATAATATAAAGTTTTTTCGATCTCAAAATGCCAACATCTGTAATACATCAAAGCGTTAAAATACTGCATCAAGACATTGCCAGTATATTATCTAAAAAAGAACTCCTTGAACTAATCCTACAGGAACTCCAGGAGATAAATAATAGCCCTGACGCAATATGCCTTTCTGAGACGTTCATAAAAAAAGGTAATGAATCTAATATTAAAATCCACGGTTACAAGATGTCGGCTAGCTTTTGCAGAGAAAAACAAAGAGGTGGTTCCTGTATTTTGCTTAAAAAAGACCACGTTTGTAAAGAGCTACCTTTTGTAAATACTTACGCAACACAAAATACTTTCGAAGTATGTGGCATAGAACTAGCACATCTTAAACTAGTAATTATTTGTGTTTATAGGACGCCCCAATCCGACCCCACACAATTTTTAATTAAGTTAAACAGTCTTTTGCACCACGTGTTTAAGAAATATTCTAAAACAAGCGTGGTTTTGGCGGGTGATTTTAACATTAATACACTCAAAAAAAGTAATATTACTAATTATTTACAGGATTTGTCCTATAACTATAATTTGAAACTGCATATTAATCGTCCAACTCGTAAGTCTTCCTGTATTGATCACATTCTCAGTAATATTCCCAATGCTAATGCTACAATATTGCCACTTCATCTATCAGACCATGACACAGCACAATTATTGAGTTTTCCAATAAACCATAAGGTGCTGAACCCGTCAACATACCATTTGTACAAAAGAGATTACAACTTGAATAATATCGTAAAGTTTAAAGAATGTATAGGAAATCTGTCATGGTCAGAGGTTTACGCAGTGACTTAAACTTAGCTTTCAACTCTTTTCACGAAACACTTTGTTTGTTTCATAATTTATGTTTTCCAAAAATGAGGAAAACAGTAAATATTAACAGTAATAACAAACAGAAATGGATAACCAAGGGTCTAAAACAAAGCTGCAAAACAAAACGTTATTTGCGCTACCAATACTATAAAATTAAAAATGTTGAAAGTAAAAATAAATACATTAAATATTCCAAAATTTTACAGAAATGTATTTCTTCCTCAGCCTATAGATGTCCACTGCTGGACAAAGGCGGGGGGCCTTTGTCCAGCACTTTGGCCTCCCCCAAGGCTTTCCACGATGACCGGTCTTGTGCTGCCCGCATCCATCGGCTTCCCGCGACCTTCACCAGGTCATCGGTCCACCTTGTTGGGGGTCTCCCTACGCTGCGTCTTCCAGTACGTGGCCGCCACTCCAGAACCTTGCTGCCCCATCGGCCATCGGTTCTACGAGCAATGTGCCCTGCCCACTGCCACTTAAGTTTAGCGACTCGCAGAGCTATGTCGGTGACTTTGGTTCTTCTGCGGATCTCCTCATTTCTGATTCGATCACGCAGAGAAACTCCTAACATAGCTCTTTCCATTGCCCTTTGTGTGACTCTGAGCCTTCGTATGAGACCCATTGTGAGCGACCACGTTTCAGTTCCGTAAGTCATCACTGGCAGCACACACTGGTCAAAGACTTTAGTCTTGAGACACTGTGGTATCTTGGACGACGAGAAGATGTAGCGTAGCTTCCCGAACGCTGCCCAACCGAGCTGGATTCGCCGAGACACCTCTTTCTCGAAGTTGGACCTACCTAGTTGGACTTTCTGTCCCAGGTATATATACTCGTCAACAACTTCGAGTGCAGAGCAACCAACTACAATTGGAGTGGGTGCGACATGAGAGTTCGACATGATCTTCGTCTTATCCATGTTCATTTTTAGACCCACTTGTTGGGAAGCTCTGCTGAGGTCATTGAGCATTTTGCCCAAGTCTTCCAGGGTCTCAGCCATGACCACGATATCATCTGCGAAACGGAGATTAGTGATGTACTCGCCGTTGATGTTGATGCCAAGTCCTTTCCAGTCCAGGAGCTTGAAGACATCTTCCAACGCAGCAGTGAACAATTTAGGAGATATGACATCTCCTTGTCTCACTCCACGCTGCAGTTGGATCGGTTTCGAGTCCTGATCCTGGAGACGGACTGACATGGTGGCGTTTTTGTACAAACACTTTATCACCTCAATGTATCGATGGTCAATTTGGCACCGCTGGAGAGACTGTAGCACCGCCCAAGTCTCAATCGAATCGAAGGCCTTCTCATAGTCCACAAACGCCAAGCATAGTGGTTTGTTATACTCCTCGGACTTCTGTATAACTTGCCGCAGCGTATGAATGTGGTCTATGGTGCTAAAGCCTTTTCGGAAGCCTGCTTGTTCGGGAGGCTGGAAGTCGTCGAACCTGCGAGCGAGACGATTCGTGATGACCCTAGAAAACAGCTTGTAGACATGGCTCAGGAGGGATATCGGTCTGTAGTTTTTCAGGAGGGTATTGTCACCTTTTTTGAAAAACAAAACCACCACGCTCCTGTGCCACGCCTTAGGCGTTTCGCCTTTAAGAATGACGGAATTAAATAGCTTCTGAAGCGCTTTAAGAACCGGTTTGCCACCTGCTTTCAGAAGCTCAGCCGTAATTCCATCATCTCCAGCCGCCTTATCGTTCTTGAGCTGTTTCAGGGCCATACCAATCTCGTACAGGCTGACGTCCGGGATATCGTCGGTGTAGTGTCGGGTTAGTCTGGCTCTAGGATCATTAGCCAGGCTTACAACAGGTGCGTGTGTTGATGTGTATAACTCTCCGTAGAATTTCTCCATCTCACCCAAAAGCTCGGGCTTGGAAGTGACGATCCTACCATCCCCAGTCTTCAGCTTCGCAAGTAGACTCTGTCCAACAGACAATTCTCGTGCGAACACTTTGGAGCCTTTGTTCCGCTCGATAGCCTCTTTAATACAATTTGTATTAAATTGGCGTATATCGCGAGTCAGAGACTTTGAGATCTGTCTGTTAAGGCATCTGATGCGCGAAGCGTCATCAGGGGATTTTAAGATCACCTCCCGTCTTTCTTCCATTAGCCGGCGGGTGGGACCGGAGATCTTCTTCTGTCTTTTTGAACGGAGGGTTTTGTAGAACTTAGACCCTTCCGTTTGGAGAGTTTCCACAAACCTGTTGTTGTAGTCGTCCACATCTACGCATTCACCGAGGCATTCAAAGCGGTTTTGTAGTTCGATCTGAAAGCTCTCGGGGTTTTGGAGTTGTGTTGACGCTGGACGGAGCGTAGACTTCATAAGTCGAGAGCGTTCGAGCCTAATGTTGAGGTTCAAGATGCCTCTAACAATACGGTGATCACTCCCGGTTTTTACCGCATGGATCACGGAGACATCGTTGAACACTTGCCTTCTCGTTGACATTATGAAGTCTATCTCGTTTTTGGTCTGACCATCGGGGCTGAGCCAGGTCCACTTGCGGTGCAATGGTTTCCTGAAAAAAGAATTCATCGCAAAGAGTCCTTCCCTTTCCATGAAATCCATTAGCATCTGACCTCTGGGATTCCGATTTCCAACTCCAAATTGCCCCACTTTCGTCTCGTCCGCCTCTCGCATGCCCAGTTTTGCGTTAAAGTCCCCCATGACAACGGTGTAGTGGGTTTTGGAGGAATGTATGGCTCTACTGACGTCCTCATACATAGCCTCCACCTCATCGTCAGAGTGTTTAGACGTCGGGGCGTAGACCTGTATAACCTTTAACGAATATCGTTTTGTTATTCTCAGTACAAGGTACGCCACCCGAGTCGAAAGGCTCCCGACTTTAACCACGTTGTTCACGAGAGACTTGTGGACAATAAACCCGACACCACCCTGGGACAGCTGGTCGCCTTCCCGGAAATAGAGCAGGTTGCCAGACCTCAGGATTATCGAGTCCTCTCCCTCTCTTCGGACTTCAGATAACCCCACAATGTCCCAGCGCAACCGGCTCAGTTCTTCCTCCAGTTCGACAATCTTCTCATCGGTCCGTAGTGTGCGCGTGTTAAATGTTGCCAGGGCCAAAGGTCGTCGTTTGTGATGGTAGCCGGATCTCTGCTGGAGATTCTTAGCACCCCTTGCTCCGCCGTAACCAAGTCCGCTACCGTAGACTGGAATAGCGGAGCTGCCGGGGACTAGGGGCCTGGGCTGTATCGTATGCATCATTGGGGGGGTTTGCCATAATCCCCACGCTTGGCAGGCGGGTTGGGGATCGCAGTGATTTGATATTACACAGGAGAAGCACTGCTGCCCGCTTCCCTGGTGATTTCCCTTAATCGCCTCTTACGACACCCACGGGAGGATATGGGTTGGTACAATTCTAGGCCCGGTACCACACGGGGTGATTTACACGTCAAATGTATTTACACGTCAAAAAAGAACACTAACGTCAAATTCATAAACAATAGTGAAAACAAATGTAAAGCTGTATGGAAAGTAATAAAAGATGAAATTATAGGCATTACCCATTGAGACATCATTGACAATATTCAAATTGGTAGCGTGATGTTTTCTGACCCTGTTGAAATTGCAACTGCATTCAATAACCACTATATCAATATGGCACATTCTTCAAGCAAGGGTGCAAAATTAGATAACGATTGTTTAATGGTCCATTCGATGTTCCTTAAACCGGTGTCCAAAAATGAAGTTAAACAGGAGATTATGTCATTAAAAAACACTAATTCCGAGGGCTATGACGAGATCAACACGAAAATCATTAAAGCATGCTCTAATGAAATTCTTGAAATTATAACATATTTGATTAATCTTTCATTCTCAACTGGAACTTTTCCGGAAGCACTGAAGACGTCAATTGTGAAGCCCCTTTATAAAACCGGTGAAAAGTCAGACGTTAATAACTACCGCCCAATTACTCTAATACCTGTTGTATCAAAGATATTAGAAAAATGCATGTATAAGAGATTGATTGAATTCTGTAATAAATTTAACATCATAAGGAAGGAACAATTTGGCTTCCAAAAAAATAAATCCACAGCCTTAGCAATCTACAGTCTCATCAAAATAGTATTAACTAATATCAATAATAATTATTATACCACCGGGCTCTTCTTTGATTTATCTAAGGCCTTTGATTTAGTCTCTCATGACCTATTGCTACATAAATTAGAGGCAGTTGGAATTAGAGGCATTCCACTCCAATCTTCTTATTTAAAAAATAGACAGCAGCGTATTGCCATTACAAGAATGGATAGTAATAACGATATGAAACCGCACTATTCTAGCATCAAATCTAACCGATATGGCGTCCCGCAAGGAAGCGTACTTGGCCCTATTTTATTCCTCTTATATATAAATTCTAATTCTTTAACTAATGTAACTAATCATAAATTCATATTATTCGCTGATGACATCGCAATTATTGTGACATCTAATAAGACTAAAAATACAATTACTGACCATGAGAATGAAATAAATAATGTAATAGAGAGACTGCTTGAATGGCTGAATAAAAATAATTTGTCTTTAAATCTAAAAAAATCCGTTTATATCCAATTTAATCAATCAAATGCAAAACGCAATATTAACATGAATATACATAAAATTCACAAAGTAACTCAAACTAAATTTCTAGGCGTGAAATTGGATGAAGACTTCAACTGGAAAGCACATATTGATACAGTTTCAAAAAAAAAATAATAAGTTTGTATACGCACTAAGACAGATCAGAAAGATAACAAACACTAAAACAGCAATTAACACATACCATGCGTATGTGGAATCTATGTTACGCTATGGCTTAATTATGTGGGGTAATAGCACCGATAAAAGTAGAGCATTTGTCGTGCAAAAAAAAAAGTATTAGAGCAATATATGGGCTTCAACCCGACGATTCTTGTAGGCCGCTATTTAAAAAACTTTGTTTGTTACCTTTACCGTCTCTTTACATACTAGAAATTTGTATGTTTGTGTGGAGGCATAAGGAGTTATTCACTAAAGCAAGCGATGTAAATTCTCGTAGCCGTCGTGACCCTCAAAGTCTCGCGTTAGATGTCCTACCAAGACTTGCAAAGTACAACAAAAGCTGCCTGTTTATGTGTGTACGGGTAAACAATAAAATACCTGAAAACTTTAAAATATTAAATAAAACATTGTTTAAAACTAAATTATATGAATGGTTATCTGAGAAAAGTTTTTACAGTGTCAGGGAGTTCCTAGAGAATGAAATTGTAGTATGATTAAATGTATTTGTACTCAGCTATTGGTTGCATGAAAAGTTTGCACGCTTCTATGAAGCAAAACATGTATGTTCTGTTTTTATCATGTACGTTCCACCTTTTTATACCATGTTTTATGCAAATAAATGATATTATTTAAGATATTATTATCTCCTTTATTTCAATAAATACACTTATAAATTATATTTTTAAATATTTCTACATAACAAAAATATATATAAAAAACATTTAAAAATATAAAAAATAGTAGCCCACCGGTATCGGGAACAGGGTCCAAGCTACCGGCGGTCAGGGCTCCAGAGAGAGGAACTTCCTGACGATGCGAGCCGTGTCCAGCAGTACCGCTTTCTGAATCAAGCCCTTGATCCAGCTGCCTAACGAGAGCCTCCTGAGGTGTTGGTCGAGGCTCTTGGCTATTAAGCCATTGGCTGTCACGACTATCGGTACAATGATTGCTGAATCCACTTCCCACATGTCGACAACCTCGTGAGCCAAGTCAAGATACTTGATTTGTTTATCCTTCTCAGCTTTCACGAGGTTCTCATCATGTGGGATGGTTATGTCAACAATCATTGCACGCCGCTCTGATCGATCCACCAGCACTATATCAGGCTTATTGGCAACAATAGTTCTGTCAGTGATGATGGATCGATCCCAGTACAATGTGATATGGTCATTTTCGAGAACTGGGTCGGGCGTAAACCTGTAGTACGGCACCTCCGATTCCACAAGGTTGTATTTAAGAGCAAGTTGCTGATGAATGATCCTGGCTACAAGGTTGTGTCTATGCAAGTACTCTCCGTTAGCTAAACGAGAACACCCGGAGATAATATGCCTTATTGATTCCCCAGGCCGGTGACATGCCCGACAGATGTCAACTGTGCCGTCTTTCACAATAAATCTCCGGTAATTGTTCGTCATCATAACTTCGTCCGTAATTGCACATACAAAACCTTCGGTTTCCCCAAAAAGGTCACCGAATCTTAGCCAGGCCACGGACGCTTGAAAGTCTACATCAGGCCCGTGTAGGGCTTTGAAAAAGCGTCCGTGAAGCTTCTTGCTCTTCCATACCTCCATGCGATCATTGGTCTACTGGTTTGCGCCAGTTCTCTTTCGCCAAGGAGAGCGGAGTGAGGCCCTTGGCAACTGCGACCACATCTCGATGCATTCCCACGTCGGTTGTTAGGAAATATTCTCTGAGACTGCATATCTCACGATTGTGGAGTGTCTTAGCGTTTAAAAAGCCTCGACCTCCACATTTTCGCGGGATATACAGCCTCATAACCGATGACCGTGGGTGATGCAATCGATTTGCAGTCAGCAGTGTACGGACTCTCCTATCCAGGGCGTCGAGTTCGGTTTGAGTCCATTTGAGTATGCCGAAAGAGTACATCAATACCGGCATGACCCAACCGTTGAAAGCGCGCACCTTGTTTCCGCCTGATAGAAGACTATTAAGTACTTTTTTCAGGCGGCCAAAGAGGCGTTCCTTCAACGATTGCTTCATGTCAGTAACATTGATACCCAACGCTTCCGACATACCCAAATACTTATAGGTTTCGGATGCGGAGAGGGCTCTAAGGTTTATGGAACTCGTGAGTTGGGTTCCCACGGATTCCATAATCTCTCCTCGCTTTACATGCATGACTGCACATTTGTCCACACCAAATTCCATCCTGATGGAGCTACTGAAAGTTTCAGTAATTTTCAGTAGCTCCTTCAGTTGTGAATCGGTGTGAGCAAAAAGTTTCAGGTCATCCATGTAGAGGAGGTGCGATATAACCTGACCACCTCTCCTCAACCGATAGCCTAGACCTGAATCCTCTAATAGTGTGCTTAGAGGATTCAGTGCTAAGCAAAACCAAAGTGGACTCAAACTATCGCCCTGAAATATACCTCGCTCGATCCTTATCGGTTCGCTATTCCTCTGAATATTTTGACATCCTGCATAGCGAAGGACTGTCCTCCATGTTCTCATACACGTCATCAGGAAGGTGCGTAGAGTTGCATCCACTTTATACAACTCCAGCACCCGCATGAGCCATGTATGTGGCATTGAGTCATAGGCCTTCTTATAATCTATCCAACATGTCGACAGATCCTTTCGGGAACGACGAACCTGTTGGCTAATGGCCATATCAATGAGGAGTAGCTCCTTAGTACCGCGGGACCCGCCCCTACATCCATTTTGAGAGGCAGACATGATGGAGTTGCTGTCAATACGCGTGTTAATTTTAGATTTCAAAATGGATGTAAGAACTTTATAGACCGTCGGTAAACACGTGATCGGCCTATAATTTTTGGGTTCCGCGGTGCTACCTGATTTATGGAGCAGGTGGGTTACTCCAGTTGTTAGAAACTGGGGTAGCGAACCAGACTCTAAAGCAGTCTGGAATTGAGATGCCAAGCGAGCGTGCGACCCGGAAAACCATTTGATCCAAAAGTTGTGCAGCCCATCCGGCCCTGGAGACTTCCAATTAGGCAACGGACGGACTGCACGAGCTACATCTTGGGGGCAGATGGTAATAGCCCCCATTTCTGGTACTGGATCGCAGGCTCGCTCAACAACCCGAGTCCAACTACCTTCGGTGTGACTGACAGGCACCGACCAGATATTGCGCCAGAATGAACACGTGGCATCATCATCCGGTAGGCACGTGTCAGTGACACCTTGGTCTGATCGCTCCCAAGCTCTATAGACCCGCCTTTCATCGCTTTGGAAATTGCGATTCTGAGAATACCGCTCAACTCTTCGCCTGTACCGACGAATACGGTTTGCCCATGCATAAATCTTCTGCTTAAAAAAGTCGATGCGCTCTGTGACGCGCAACAAATAGTCTCGAGTACTAGTATCAGTCCCCGAGAACGCCCGCCTCACAAAGCGCATCACTCTAGGGCGTGTATTGCCCTCCCTGAAGCTAATAAGCTTGCCAATGAGTGCTCTAGTCTCTCCGATACGACGTTCAATCCTGCACTGCCAAGCTGGTACAGCTGATTTTGGTCGTGTGGCTCTGTCACTATTTGGGAATTTGACATGTGCCACACGACATATCGCAACAGCTCCACAGTACAAGATTGAATGTGTATCATTCAGATCTTTGCTGTCCTTTAAATAATTAGACAGCTGAGAGTCTAGAGTGTCTAAACAAGGCGCTGGTGTGCAGCGCCTTGTTTTTTTTATGCATGGGCAATCGAGGCAAACGTGGTCTAAATTCAGGCGGAATAGAGCGGTACTCACGGAAAGCATCCTCCAAAGCGCTCCTCAATTTTTCATTCCACTGGGGACTCACGGATATAGCCCTATCATCATCCTCTTCATCAACGTGGTTGGGTCGCGGTGAAACACTGTTAAGTTGTACCGCGACCAGTGACGAAGCAGGCGTAACATGACTATTCCGTGACTCGAGGCGTAGGCGATCAAGTACCACATCATCCAGCATATGGTTACGCTGGATGACCCGCACCTGATCCGACAGTCGTTGCGCCGACACGTTGACAGCTGGCTCAAGCACCTGAAACTAGAGATGCAACGAATAGTTGTTTGGTCGGATACCGGATACCGGATGTTCGGCCTGACTACCAGCCGAATGTTCGGTATCCGGCCGCCGAATATTCGGCCGGAAGCATTTTGATTTTTGTAGGTGCGTGTCGCGCACCGACACGCCGTCCGCCCCTTGCAGGTTTTGACTTGTTTCGTAGTGAACGTTCGCGCGGTCACAGTTCTTGGTATAGACACTTTTATCGTGTCAGTCAGCACGAAACAATTTCGTTTGTACGCTCGCGTATTTTTAAATAATAAAATAAGTTTGTGGTGTTATCGTGTGATACTTAGTGGTTTTGTATTTATTAACATTTAGCTACTGTGTCATTAGTGAATTTATAAAAAATGGCAACAAGAAAATCTCCGCTTTGGAATTATTTTGAGATAGACAAAGAAGAAGCTAAATACGCTATTTGTTTAATCTGCAAACTAAAAGTTTCACGTGGCGGAGAGGGAAAAAAAGCTGGAACCTCGTGCATGAAAAACCACTTGAAAGCCAAGCATCCTGATGAGTTTAGCGAAATTTATGGTGGTTCGTCCTCATGTGTTGTACCTGCTATTTCTACGAGCTCAACTGCAAGTACTTGTACTACGACTTCTCAACCGTCCTTGCAAAAGCAATTGACTTTAGCTGAAACTGTTGAGCGAAAACAATATTGGGGGATAAATGATTCGAAATCACAAGAATTTCATTATTTGATTGGCGAAATGATCGCGTTGGATAACGAACCACTATCCATTGTTGACCGAGTTGGATTTAATAGGCTCATGCAAAAAGCGGTACCGAGGTACAAGTTGCCCAGTCGCACTTATATGACTGAAAAAATAATACCGGACATATACGATCGAATTACCAAGAAAATTATGGAAAAAAATTTAAACGCTGCAGCTGTTTCCATTACGTCAGATATATGGACTTGTGACCACAATAATGAAAGTTTTCTGAGCTTCACCGCCCATTGGATATATAAAATCTACCAAGTTTATTATCCGGTATCCGGCCTGATAGTACATTACCATCCGGTATCCGGCCGGATAGTAAAAAAGGGCCGGATAAGCCGGATACCGGATAGGAACCGAATATTCGGTGCATCTCTACCTGAAACAGAGAGAGCATTCGAACACGGTACGCGGTCAGGTTGTTCCCTCCCTCTGTAGCCCCATAGTATGAGCGCATGACATTTTCGTTGATGGATTGTGTCCATCTCATGCGCTGCACACTTCCGCCGGGAGCTGGGACCCTGTCAGAAGCCGATGGGCCTCGAGGTCCTAAGCGGTCCGGCGGCCGGCGTCCTCCCCGTCGGCGAGCAGGTGGTGGCGTCGTTGGCGGAGAGAAATACTCGTCGCTCGAGCTCGACGCAACTACCGCGGCCGGTGTCATCACAGCGTTCACATTGGGGCTGTAGACCGGCGGCGGCGAGGCGGAGCTGAGCGACGAGTCCGGAGGTGGTGGGCGTGCACATCGAGCGGCAGATCGTGTCAACATCTATTCTTCATATATACATTTCTTTTATTATTCTCATAATTATTTGCGTATCGGTGTGGAGGTGACAATGACAAATGTCATTCACAATTTTCCAGGTACATGTTTAATTTTTATTTGTGCTATTTTCTGTTATTTATCCTTATGAAATATAATGTTTCTGTTATTTTGTTTTTTATTTCACGTATATACAAATATGAAAACTGCTATAAATAATTTGATATATATTTTGAATATACAAAAAGAAATCAAAAAGGATGTTGACGTTGACGTTGGTGTTGCCGTTATTCATTATATTATTATTATTATTATCATTTTTGGGCTAACAATAAAATCACTATTTTCTTTATTTCGGTCGGTTACAGGTGAATTGGTGGATGCTGGGGTTGGTGAATGAGGTTCTCTTGGTGAGAAATCCCTTAAAGTAGTATTATTTGCCAGTAATGTTGGAGAAAGAGATACATCTCTTGATATTATACCTCGCTTTTCAGACGTTTGAGACACATCCGCCGTAGTAGATGGCTGGGGCTCGTTAACGATCGGTTCATCGTTTATTTCAGAGCACTTACCACCTCGTGAAGTGAAGCGTTTGAGTTCGCTGTCAATCGTTTCATGCGAATTAGTTTCTAGTTTCATTTGACTGAGATGATCCACTTGTACTTGGTGGTTGAGGCTCGTTAAGCATCAGCCTTTCATCAACCGTGTCATTGTCATTTAATTCGATCAAGATTAAGATTCAAGGAAACGTGACCTCGTTCTGGAGCCAAGCGGAAGTTGACGGCCCTTTCCGCGTCCTTGGAGCGCTGTGCCTCCTTGGTGAAACACCAGAGTACTTGACTCAGTGTTTCCCACTATATCTACGAAGAATGGAAGAGAGCTGTCAATTTTGGTATAAGATAGATACTGCTGGAGTAACTAAGTGTCTCTATATAGACTAAGAGTGTCTATATACTGACCGCCGCGTGTTAAAAAGGAAAACTTTAAACCCGTCCGGTAAAGCGGACCCCAGACTCCAAAGCTGAAAAGGCTTCGGATGCGACTGGGATTAACGCTGGGATGATGATGATGACTAGGCATATAACTCAACTTAATTACACCCAACTCAACCTTTTCCCTTATAAAATTAAATTTTACATCTATATGCTTAGTTTTCTTATGATAGACAAAATTGCTAATCAATTTGATCGCACTTTGATTGTCAACATACAATGGAACACATTGAACACTTTCGCCTAAATGTGACAACAACTGCTGCAACCACAATATTTCTTTTGTAGCTTCACAAGCAGGTACAAACTCTGCTTCATTTGTGGAGAGGGCGGTGGTCTTCTGTTTCTGACTACACCATAAGACAGGTCCTCCATTCATATTAAAAATATAACCTGTAGTAGATTTACGTGTATCCACATCACCAGCAAAATCTGAATCTGAATAGCCCGTTAGATCATCGGTTTCTCCATATTTTATACATAAATCTGTTGTATTCATTAAATATATTATTATACGTTTAACGGCATTTACATGTTAATTACTTGGACACATTAATGTGAAACAAATCAAGAATATAAAACTGAATGACAGTGATCAAACTGACTTTGTTTGTGAAGCATGTGCATATGGAAAGCAGTGCAGATTTCCATTTCACAAATCTGTACGAGGGGTACTACAGCCAGGTGACATTGTATATAGCGTCATCTGTGGACCGATGACCCATGAATCTATCCAAGGTATGAGATACTTTATTCTATTTAAAGATGCTGCTATTATCAAAAATAAGTATATGCACAACTATGATATATCTGATCTCTTTAGCAAGTGAAGAAGAGGTTATGGATTATCAAATGGAGAGTGATAGAGTGCAGATTGATGTTCCTAGCTCCTATCGATTTATAATGATCGAAGGAGTTCCCAATCAAGCTGAATTACAAAATCATAGGGCAAGAAAGTGGAACATCAAAGTTATGAGCAATTGGGACATCATTGATGTAGAGAACAAATTATTTATAGAGGTAAAAGTCACCACGATTGATGAGGTGGCACTTAATGCTTTTCGAGAGAAAGCTATAGGCATGGAAAATAACTCACTATTGGTGGTGGTCAATCCTTCTACAGGGAAATTGAAATACTATCCCAGGGAAATAAGAGCCCAAGGAAAAGACAAAGTCACTTCCTTCATACTTGCCAGATGTCAGGTCATGAGAGAGTTAGGAATTTCAGACCACCAAATCCATGAAGAGAAAGATATAATAGGAAGTGTGTTCTGCAACTTCAAATTCGTGATTGGGTTCAATCAATGGATGGAATCCTTCTTGAAACATAAAGTGCTGCCTCCCCCCAAGAACATAGAAGAAGACTTCAGCGACAATGGATCATCTGATCTACAGAATTTTGATATCAAGAAACTGGAAGAAAATCTAATTGACCCTCTAACCAATGGTGATAAACCTATTTTGTGGAAAGGGAAGATTCTACCAGAGGGATGGGTTAAAAAATTCTACTGCGACGATTCAACAGACATACAATTATCAATAGATTCAGTCGCTTAATGTTTGAGTCTACCAAAGGGGGCAGGAACTGGGTCTTCCAAAGTGAAAAGGAGGAGTCCCTGCCTGCCCTCTTTGAAAACATTTGTAAGAGTGTCAGTGAAATGGCTATAATAACAAAAATTCTTGGAACATTACCTCAAAAGTATAGATCACTCCGTCAAGCCTGGATGTCATTGGATCCAGCGCTGCAAACTCTTGTCAATCTAACCGCTCATTTATTGGATGAAGAAGCCAGTTTGCAGTGTGAAGAAGAGCAGGAAACTGTTCTCCTTGTAGCTAACAAGAGTTAGGAGAAGAACCCAAAACAAAGCGAGCAGAATAGAGATGCTAGTGGTTCAAACCAAAATAAAACTACCAAACATAGGTTTGAGTGTTATAATTGCGGCAAGAGAGGTCATTTTTCTCGAGACTGTCGTGCTACAAAAAATCCAAGTCCAGAAAACCTCCACAGGACGGTGCAAACATGTTAGCGTTTAATGTAGAAACCAGTTTCAGCCAAAGAGAAGCTGAAGAGAATTCTTGGATTTTAGACAGATGCAACCAGAAATCATTAGGAAACATTAGGAAAAAAAACATTCAGTGGAAGTGACTGGAATCGGCAAGGTGTTATTAAAGAGATATGTCAATGGACAGTGGGAGAACAGTTAACTGCATGATGTGTTGCACGTTCCGAATTTGCGAAGAAATCTGTTCTCAGAAGGTGTGATAATGCGTAAGTCCTATACGGTTATTAAGAAAGATTCTAATGCTTTTATTTACAAAGACAATGACTTGGTAATGAGTGCAACAATAACAGAAAACAATTTGTATAAGTTAAAGATAAAAGCAGTAGTTCCAGATACCTGTAAGTTAATTCAAAGTGCTCCTAATAACATTAAAATGTGGCATGAAAGACTAGGCCCATAACCTATAGGGCAAAATGGCAATAGGCGTTTCAGTAATAAAGATTTTATTTTTATATAGTTTATTTTTCTATACAATGTGCACATAACAAGAACGTTCGTAGTTACAATACAGAGGAAAAATATTTTTGGACAAAGTGTTGCCACTAGCAATTGGTGTTCTCATAGTTAAATTTTCTATTGACAATAATATTTTTAACAATTAGCATACATTATACGTTCCTTCTGATTGCTGTTTGAGCTGCTTTGTTGGTGATTAAATAGCAAAGTGGTATCGGCGACATTTAGATAAAATTGAATACTCAAACTGTAAATGTTACAAGATTTTTCAGGAATCCAAAGAAATCAATTGACCTTTATTTGGACCAAAATTATTTAGGAGTTTCTTCATTAAGTAGTACTCTATTAATTATCCTACTATATAATGTATTGAAATTATAAATATGTGGTGTGTGCTCACGATCAGCCGGTTTCCATGCTGGCGGCCAGTGTGAATTTAAGATCTCCTTGTTAGCAAAAACACTGGGGTTGAATTCAGGGTACTGCAATATAAGGAGCCAGGCAATGACTGAAAAACAAAATATATGTAGTTTCAATATTTAATAGACACATTTATAATCTGAAATTTGATGAGATTTTTCTAGGATTTTTTTTGTTTTTTTTTTTTTTTTTTTGTATATAAAATATTCCATAATGTTACATAATACTTCTTATATTAAAGCATAGAATCAATTATGGACCTTGTCGGGTCTAACAAAGTGTTTTGTTTAATTTTTGTTATAGGAGAGAGGATAAAGGCGCTCTTGTTGAAAAAAAACGGTAATTAAAATGGTATCATTAACGAACAGTATTTTATAATTTTATGGTATTTATATTTTATAGAAGTATTTACATAGTGGTTTGGTTAAAATTATTTTTATATTGCACGATTAGCATTATTACTATAAACCACTTAAATATTTATAATTTTATTGTGTAGGTATTGTGGAATGTTATTAACATAAATTGTGCACTCATTAGCTCATTTAATTTTAAATTAACAATATTTTGATGCTTTCAAACTCTTTATTGTTAACTGTTTTAAAATAAATTTATTTTCTATGTGTGTAAAATGAATGGAATGTAAAGTAAAAAAGGTTTTTATTTTTGTTCAAATTTATCTTTAAAATATTCGCCAATAGTGCAATAGCTTTTAGTTATGAGGAATTGTTGTAATTTATTGGTTAAGATATTATTTTTAGATACATCTTTTGTCTTCAGGTAATCCATACTAATATTATGAATGCGAAAGTAACTCTGTCTGTTACGCTTTCCCGCTTAAACCTCTGAACCGATTTTGATGAAATTTGGCACAGACAATCTTTAGCCCTGAGAAAGAACATAGGCTACCTTTTATCCCGGAAAAATTGATATTCCCGAGGGAAATCTAAAAAGAGCGATATAACCGAACTCCAGGCGGGTGAAGCCGCGGGCGGAAAGCTAGTTTATTCTATATTTTAATGGACACAACAAATGTACTAGAAGAGTGCATTTTTAATCATGAAGTGGGTCTGCTTTCATGTCTAAGTAAGGTTTTCTCTTTTGGTGTAAAATTGCGGATATTTTCGTATGTCATTC
This sequence comes from Sesamia nonagrioides, assembly GCA_017933935.1. Classification (NCBI taxonomy): domain Eukaryota; kingdom Metazoa; phylum Arthropoda; class Insecta; order Lepidoptera; family Noctuidae; genus Sesamia; species Sesamia nonagrioides. Next base: position 89,542 of record JADWQK010000346.1, read on the forward strand.
ATATTTCATACTTCAAGTATGTAGGTACAGGCAGGGCAGGGTTAATATTTTTAGATCTTTAAAGTGCGGTTTACAGTAGTCTATCACTTCGATATTTACTAAAATTCTAATAATTTTTTTGTGTATAGTGCATAATGTAGGCGCGTTTGTACTATTTAACCATAATATAACTCCATATTTGATCAATGCAAATGTGTATGCGTAATATGTTACTAGTGCAGTTTTGAGGTCTGTTGTTTTCTTGATTTCTCGGAGAGCGTATGAAAACTTGGATAATTTCTTACTAACTCCTTCTCGCTCGGGACGTGAACACATGTGTGCACTCTTAATCATACTACCTTCCACTCGGGACGTGCACACATGTGTTTACTATTTAACCAAGTCAAATATCGAGTTGTAATAATGTTTTGTCTTTTTCTTGACATGTGATGTCTATGCAAAAGAAAAGGAGAGAATATCGCTCTTGAATTTAATACCGGGACCCTGTACTCAAGCCAGTAAAAAAACTGTATACAAAGTTTGTCTTTGGAAGTGGTGAACCAAAATTTCGATGCTCTTTTGTTTTTGCTTATTTTTGGTGCATTTTTGAGGATTAAAAGTTATGTATTGTTATTTTATCATAGTTTATAATCAGAAGAAGCATATACATATATAATTTAAGGTGTAAAAGTAAAGGCAAGTAAATAAAATGTGTTCGAAATTGTTACTGGGCTTTCGTGACCTGAGAATTTTAATGTTTCGTTCATGTAAGCTGTTGTATTTATTTCGGAATCAATAAAAAACATTGCATTCCTTGTTTATTCCTCAACAAAACCTGAAAGTTTCAATAAAAAATAGTGCCCCATAACATTATAGGAGGCAAAAGTCCAAACTATTGCGATTTTGGTTTTTCGCCACCGCCATAGTCGCGAGCGGAAGGGGGGGGTGATTTATTTCGACATCTTACATCAACATTCCTAATAAAGATATAAGTTTCACTCGCATAGGTTTCGATCCGGCAGAAATTTCGGGATATAAAGTATCCTGTGTTATTCCTGGTCATAAACAATCTGTGCGCCTTTTATCTAAATTCGTTCACTAGTTTTTGCGTAAAATAGTTACAAACATCCATATATCCACCCATCCATACCAAGAGTGTAACAAGATTTTTCTCGCGATTTGGTCCGCGTGGTTGTTAGAAACTATTTCCCAAAAAATAATATGAATTAAACTCACGTGAATAAAAATCCATGGTGTTCATATAATAGTTATTATATTGAGTACTATTTTCACAAACCACAAGTCACCGTATTTATTGGTTAGGTTAGTAAAGTTCCATGTTAGCGTTAATCACAGTTTGTTGTTTCAATGATTAATCAATTAAAATTTCATGTCCCTTAATCGGTTGATAAGCCATTTTTTTATTAATAACTATCGGCCCGCCCCGGCTTCGCACGGGTGCATGTATTATACATATAAACCTTCCTCTTGAATCACTCTATCTATTTAAAAACACATCAAAATCAGTTGCGTAGTTTTAAAGATTTAAGCATATATAGGGATATAGGGACAGAGAAAGCTACTTTGTTTTTATACTACATAGCGGTCGTCCGTAGCTGCATTCGCGTGGATGTCTGTTACCGCTGCAAAACGCCTACCCAGGAAAGACACGCACGAACACGACAGCAAAATGATTCCCAAGTCTATTCACAGACACCGACAGTAACATCGACTACGCAGTCATCATCTGCAGGCTGCATAGATTGTCTTTATGAGGATTTTAAATGAAAATATTTAAATGTTGTGTTTGTTGTTTAAGTTTTCACATTCGCGAATTAAATTTAAGGTTGGTACAATGATTGATCGCAACGATAGCCGGTCTGCATCTGAAATAATAGTTATTTGTTATACAAGAGTGCAAAGTTGCTTTTTAACCGCGTGTTCAATTTTGATGACCGAGCAAGCGAAGGATTCTAAAATTGAATCACGAGCGCAGCGAGTGATTCAAAACTTAGAATCCTGAGCGTTAGCGAGGGAATCAAAAGGACACGAGGTGAAAAATCTTTGCACTCGAGTGCAACACGTAACTTTTCATTCCACCTCAGCGAGGAAATGACTAAATGCAATAAAAAAATGTTTACAATCACAAGATAGGTACACTTTTATTTTAGTTTAGGTATTAATTACTACATTATGACAGGTAAGTATTACAGAATAATCTTTAAATTATAATAAAATAATACTAAAGTATAATTAAGAAAATTTTAAAGTTACGTTGCAACAGTTATTTAAATTGAGTGTAATATTTTTGTTTGGTACTGTAATATTGGTGTTAGTCACTTGTGTACTGTTTTTCGGTAAACTGTCTGTCATACTTAATAGTTGTACCGATTCATCGGATTCCCTTGGCGTGAATGTTGGAGAGAGAGGGAGATGGTTAGGTGTTTCATAACGGCTTATTTTTGATGTAGAAGGGCCAGTCCAAGTTTCCGATTGAGGCTCTTTCAATGTAATGGCTCCTACGATGCCTTCACATATTTTAGACTTATTTTGGATGGAATCCTCTATGTATCCCTCTACAACTGCATTGGTCTTCCAGCCTCCGTGGCGCTTAAGGGACAGGAGATCAGCTCCGGAATCAGCCAAAAGTGTGGCTGAAGTTCGTCGGAAACAATGACCCGTGTACAACAGGGGTTCTGGAAGTTCAAGAAATGTTGCTATTTCTCGTGGGATACTGCCAATTTTATTAGTACCCATAGGCTGTCTAACACACTTTCCATTGCGATACTGTAGAAAAAAACGATTGATTGGAGTGTTAGGCGGCCGTAAGGCTTGATATTTCTCAACAATCGTTACGTATTCCTTGCGAATGACAAAGTTGCGGTCTCTTTTTGTCTTTGTATTAGGTAAATTAATTAATAGTAAGTCATCTGAATGTTTCTCAATGTTTTTGACATTAAGTTGTGTTAGTTCATTAGTTCGACATGCTCCGTTTATTCCAATAATAAGAACAACCTGCAATGTAAAGAGTATTGTAGTAGATAAATGAATAAAATTTATATGAACGCATAATTATGCCTATCAACATTTACTAAGTATACTATTTAATTGAGATTAATATATGTACTTAAGTAGATACTGAATGTGCAACTGACTTACTTTTACCGCCAAATATACGGAATCGGGTGCTTCGTTAAGAAACTTTTCAATATCAGATACTGTGAAAACCTTCGATTTTTTTGGATGATGACCAGATGAGGCTCTTTTTAAAAATGCTACTAATTTAGGATAGGTATCGATATGTATGTCTTTTTTCATCTTTATTGTTGCTTTTAGCATCGAATACGTACTCCATAGAGTGCTTGCTTTCTTGTTCTCGGATAATTCTATAAAATATGCCAGCAAAACGTTTTCTGAGAAAGTTTTGGCTCCTTTTGCTAGTCGCCACGTGTTGAACATATCGTACTGTTTTAAATACTTCTCGCGTGATTGTTGAGGTAGAAAGCTCATTTGCGCATTATTAACAGTTTCAGTCAATTCTGTTGGCGTCAAACAAACTTCCTCGTCCGCGTACAAAGAAAATTGAAAAAAGAACACCAAGAAGGTTCCGAGTCTGAGTTTTTAACAAATTAAAAAAAAAGTTGTATGATATATTCGGCACCATAGAGGTAGGTTTAATGTTTTTTTTTTTAATTTACAAACTTAGTGCACACGATGTTCTAAATTCAATTTACTTTATCCTCTAGAGAATAAAAACGGCTTTTCCAGTCAGATATTGAAGATTAAAAATACTCTTTCCGAGATGGTGGGATGAAAAATATATTTGTAAGAATTGTGGATGATGCCCTGATGGTGGCCTGATGGTGGTAAACGGCTACCAATGAGATGATACACCTCTCCTTCAATTTTAAAAATGGGCATAAAATTACGCACCCAAGTTTTTTTTTTTGCGCCAAAAGAATTCATTTGAAAAAGACTATTGTATGTACTTATATTTGTTACGATTTTTTATTGGTTGTGGCGGCTCCTGAAGCTTAGAAACACAAACTTTACCTGAAGCGCAGCACACATACCATTAGGTTCGTCCGCCCATTTCTTGGTAAAGCAGTTAGAGCAGATCTTATTCATGACTCCGATTTGGACTGACGCTTGTTGTGCATAATCAACCTGCAGATCATATCTGAAACCCAGTCTGTTGCTGTTTGCTAAAATTCAATAAATATATTAAACTGGACGTTAACCAAAGCGCTGTTTCGGGAGCTACAAATATCGGATGTGGTCGAACCAACTTAAATGAGCTCGCTGCTTCCATCGATTTGCCACTTATGAATAAATCCATATATGAAAAATTTCATGACAAATTATTTAACTGGTGGAAAACTACAGCCGAAGCCACAATGATAGAAGCTGGTAAGGAAGAGGCTTCTATAGCTCTCGAAAGTGGCAATGTAAATCCATCAGGTATACCAACTATAGCCGTAACAGCTGATGCTGCTTGAGGAAAACGTTCATATAAAACAAATTTTTCTTCCACAGCAGGTGTTGGAGCTATAATAATAGGGGTGAAAAGAGGCAAATTATTACATGTTTAGGCTTCTATAGCTCTCGAAAGTGGCAATGTAAGTCCATCAGGTATACCAACTATAGCCGTAACAGCTGATGCTGCTTGAGGAATACGTTCATATAAAACAAATTTTTCTTCCGCAGCAGGCATTGGAGCTATAATAATAGGGGTGAAAAGAGGCAAATTATTACATGTTGGTATTAAAAATAGATACTGTGTTACATGTTCCCGTGCAGCTAATAAAAATATTACACCCCTGAAACACCGGTGTAATAAAAATCATACTGGCTCTTCCACTAGTATGGAGAAATCAATAATCGTTACAGTTGAAAAAGTGGAGTGTTCCAATCACTTAATGCGCAATTATAATGGGAAAAATTTAAGTTTGATGAAAGATACGTCCATCCCATTAAACGAACGCAAGCTACTACATTCTGAACGAGTGAACCGATTACGCATTCTTGTGAAAGCAGCGGTAAGATTCCGAGGAGCTCAAAATGTTCCATTTAGTGAGCAAATCAAACAACCCAAAACATATTTTTGGAGACCATTCAGAATGTGAAAGCTATTACTGCACAGACGAAAAAAAGACAGAACTTAATCTTGTGCCATAAATCAAGACTTTGATGCACAAACTAATGACAAACGCATCCCATCTGTCATTTAACGCCCGGAGTTTAATACAAAATTTAAATAACAATAGAGCAGAGCAGTTTAATGCGATAGCGATAGATATGCGAAGTGGAAGGCGCACAGTCAAGACATAGCACTAAACACGCTTGTCGTTATTAAGGAGGACAACTAACCACCCCTTAAATGGCGTATGGGCAGGGTTACCCATATTTTCCCAGGAAAGGACGGCATGTCGCGTGTCGCTACAATCCAAACTGCTACGGGTCCTGTACAACGAGCGTTCTCGAAAATCTGCATTCTACCTGTATCATCAGTAGAGGAAGACAACATGAATGCAGCCTGCGGCGTTTTCAATCAAGCGGCAACGTAAACACATTATGATGATGATATTCCCGACCGATTTCGGCCACGGCGACCACTTCGACTCCTAGCCGATGATTTACGCTTGCACATTTTTGGCGCTCATGCGCCCGAAGATGGCATAAGTAGCCTATCTTGGCGGCGAAACTTTGTGCACACTGAGGGCACGTAAGCACGCCGTCGACGTAGTTGTATTTGATGGCAGCAGGTGGGCGAGCCTTTAATTGGTCGCGTTTGGCATCGAGATCATCTTTGCGCTGCTCCTCAAACTCGCGTACTTGTCCGTACACCATTCTGCGCCATTCTGACCGCTTTATTGCCAAACGCTCCGATTCAGAGGGTTCTATATTGCATCTCTTCATGTGTCGTTTTAAGATAACTTTGAACCGGAGGAGTTGTCCGCCATGCTTTCGCTTGCTCTCCTCCAGCTCGGAGAAGAAGATGCGCTTCGCCACTCTTTCGTCCGCCTTACGTGATACGTGTCCGCACCACCGAAGCTGTCGACGCATTAAATAAGCCTCAATGCCACCAACATTGGCTCGTCGCAGGACTTTGGTATTTCGCACTCTGTCAGACCATTTGATCTTCATAATGGATCGGAGACATTTAAGGTGAAAAAGGTCTAGAGTACGTATGCGGTGGCGGTACACACACCATGTCTCAGCGGAATATAGAAGGTTTGGCAGCACAATTGCCATGTATATGGATATTTTCGTAGCTAGCTTAAGGTCATGTGAGCAGAAGACCTTGGAACACAACTTGCCAAACGCTGCAGCTGCAGCTCCGACTCTGCTGTTGATCTCAGCATCGAGGTCACAATTAGAACTCATAGTGTTCCCCAGATAACGAAACTTGTCTACTTGCTTCAACACATCCTCACCAAGCTTTATATTTAGTGTCTCGTGACCGTGAATGTCTAGGGACATCACCTCCGTCTTGTTGACGCTGATTTTTAAGCCGTACTTACGGCAGGCTTGATGAAAAGCGGACATCAGCTGTTGTAGGCCGTCTGGGGATTCTGCTAAGAAGCACAAATCATCAGCATACATGATCTCAGTAATCAGTGCATGTGAGACTATTGTGCGAGCCTTAAGTCTAGCCAGATTGAAAAGACCGCCGTCGGTGCGGAAGCGGATGCGAACTCCTTGGAGAACAATTTGTAAGACCTCTCCCACTATCACTGCAAAGTATAATGCGAACAGAGTTGGTGTTAAGACGCATCCTTGCTTCACCCCACAGGTAACGGGGAAGAAGTCAGTCTGTGCACCGTCTACAGCAACGCAGAATTGCATGTCGTCATGTAAGAGTCTAAGAAGTTTCACAAACTTTTCAGTGCACCCCAGCTTACCTAACACTAACCATAAGGCTTCATGAGGCACACTTTCGAAGGCCTTCTCCAAGTCAACAAAGCAGAGGTACAGCTTACGACCCTGTTCTCTACTCTTTTCCTGCAGTTGACGCACGGAAAATATCGCCCTCTATCGACGCACTGGAGCACTACGGTTTCTTATCGGCGAATCAGAGCTCACCATTGTCGGTGACCAATCACAAGTCATTCATTTAAATAGTTAATAAGATTTGTGTAATTATTTTTTTTCTCATTACCTGATACACACTGTTAGAAATAAGACGATTTTAAAATATAACGTATAACCGTCAAAAAAGAAATAAAAGCAATCATTGAAGAGCACCTGCCTCCCGTTCCTGCACAAACAACAACAGAATCAATTTCAAAGGACAATGTCGCAATGACTGCGCACGTGTCTCAGAACGATCTAGGTACGAATGAAGTACTATTAGCCACAGCCTTGATAAAAGTTGCAATGATTGTTAGATCGTATCATATTTTAAGGATCTGGTGGATCACAAGCTTCTATAATGAAAGAAAGTACAGCAAAGAAATTAGGCTTGATATTAATGGGGGGATTGATTAAAGGAGAGAGTGTTTCACAGCCAGTGTTGCAAGAAACAAAAATTGGGTAGAGCATAAACCGTGGTAGCTGAATACCATACTACAGTGCAACGTTATCATGAATAATATCCAGGATATACAGCAGTTTTGGGATATCGAAGATATAACCGAAAATAAAACTAACTTTGGAAGACCAAGAATGTCGATTTTTATTCATCAACTACAAAACGTCGCGAAAACGGCCGGCAAACTAGTTCTAGTAAAACAATATAGGGCATTCATTAGTGAGTACATAGCCTTAGGACATATGGTGCCTAGTTACAGCAATCAAAACAAACAAGCGCTATCGTGTTATTTGTCGCACCATTCGGTCCGAGCAGAAACAGCTATTACTTCCTGGGGAATTTTGCCTTACTCGAGACGGAAAAAAAGTGGTCCACAGATTTTGCACTGGCCCCAAACTAGGCATACATCGAAAACGAACAACTCCAGCAAGACACATGATTTGAGCTAAAACAGGTTATTGAAATCGCAGCCACAGACACTGCGAGCAACATTGAAACTGTTTTGACAAGAAGCTTGATTAGAAAAGAGTTTTTAGTTATATGAATCAACCATCAAAAGAACACCAAATCTGGAAAACTTGTATAAAGCTGTTAAGGTAAACGCAGCTATCAACGACCCATTGAAAATCTGTAGTTATTACCGACCCATAAAAGTAATTCGAAATCTTTCGTTTCCAGAACTATTCTAGCTATAGGTAGGCAAAGTTTCACACGCGTTTATTCCTTGAGCATCGTATACTTTTACGTTACTATAAGGATCTGTGCAAAAAAGACATAAAATACGTCAATTACTGCGGGGCAGCGTGGACGCAGGACGTGGCCTACTGTTCCCTTATTGCTTCAAGTAAGTACATGACTTTTCTATTTAAGACATTTATACAAACAAATGACGTCTATTCTTTATCTTATATTACTAAATGTATTCATTTAAGTGTCAACTCTTGATTTCTTACAACTTTTAATAAATAAAAAGAAATTTAAGACGATAAAACTTTAAATTAAAATGGGACGGTGTTAGCTTCATCAGTTTTAGTCGTGGCAGCTATCAACGACCCATAAGTCGGCAATGGCAGCGACGTAACTTTTCATTTTATTTTTCTATTATGTTATTATATAACACTAACACAAGTATTTTATGCACCAGTTTAAATCTAAACTATTAGTCTTTATAAAAATCTATTAGCGGCTAAACTTTTTTTTGCCTATTTTTTACTTTTTAGCGTTGTCAATTTAACCAAAGTTATGATATTTATCGAGAATCCATATTGAATAGTTACTGTAATAAATCATTGTTTTTATGTTTAAAACAGTGTGCTTTTGTTTATATTTTCTGTGACATTAATCAATTACAATCTATTTTATAGTCCAAAGCTCAATTGAATTAAAATAACCATTTTTTTATGAGTCGGTAATACAATAATGTTTATACTAACCATACTTTATTACCGACCCATGGGGGTCGGCAATAGCAACTATAAGAAGCTATTACCGATCGTATATAGATTATTTAGTTTCTCACCTACTTTTATGATATAATTTCTATTAATAAACTGTACTTCTTGTCTAAAGCAATATAAAACATACAATTATGTTTTTTTCCAGAAGTATGGAGTCATAAAAGCGGCAAAAAGTTTACAGTGAAATACAACTCGCCGAAGCAATCAAAACAATTAATGACGGCCCGAGTTGTCTCCTGTATTGACGCGCTTGTATCGCCTCTCATTTAGGACTGGTATAGTGCCCAAGTCCTGGAAGCTTGCTAACGTGCAGCCCGTGCCCAAGAAGGGTAGTCGTGCTGATCCTGCCAACTATCGGCCGATTTCGATCACCTCCATACTTTGCAAAATTATGGAGCGTGTATTGAACTCGCGCCTCTTGGCATACCTGGAAGGTAACGATCTCCTCAGTGACCGACAGTACGGGTTTCGCCGCAATCGGTCAACTGGGGACCTACTAGTGTATGCCACTCACTTGTGGGGCGAGGCCCTCGAGAAGAATGGGGAAGAGATTGCTGTCTCCCTTGATGTCTCGAAGGCCTTCGACCGGGTATGGCACGCTGGCCTTTTGAGTATGCTTCCAGAGATGACAGCACAGTTGTAGAGAGATACCTGCCGGATGCTCGGGCTAGTAGGGAATCAATCCGGTCCGAAAGGGAGGCCATGGTTGAGCGAACGAGTGTTGCACTGCAGGCGGTCTCCGAATGGGGCAATGCCAATCTTGTAGCATTCAATGCCGCCAAAACACAGGCGTGTCTTTTCACCGCCAAAAGGAGCCCGTTCACCTTGGCCCCTACTTTTCGGAATGTGTCCTTGGAGTGTTCCGACCGCCTTCAGCTTTTGGGAGTTGAGATTTCCTCGAACCTTAACTTTGGGCCGTTCATTGAGTCCAAGGCCAAGGTGGCTGCCAGGAAACTTGGCGTTATCGCAAAGGTCCGGCAGTACTTCACACCTGAGCAGCTTCTAATGTTATACAAAGCACAGGTCCGTTCGTGTGTGGAGTACTGCAGCCACATTTGGGCTGGTGCTGCCAAGTGTCACCTGACCACTTTGGATTCAGTGGAGAGACGTGCTAAGAGGCTGATTGGTGACCCTGATCTAACTCGAGTTGGTCTCCAAAGCCTAGAGCACAGGCGTAGAGTAGCCATCCTTTCGGTGTTCTTTAGGATGCATTTCGGGGAGTGTGCGAGGGAATTACATGATTTAATTCCTCCATCTCCGTTCCACCAGCGGACGACCCGTCGTACTAAACGTAACGTAAACGTTTGCCAAAAAATCTTGTGCCTACATTACCTCGTGGATGGGGACTTGGTAACAAGGAATCGAGTTGGATGAACACAGAAGCATTTTATGAATATGTTACTGCTTCTATCCGTGGCTTGTAACAAATGAAATACCAGTCTTCAATTGTTTCATTTGTAAGCACCCGTTGTACCCAATCATATTTTATGTTACTAATTAGTTGCAATTTATTTCCAAAAGGAGCTCAACCAATGACTGTGTTGATTAATAATATAATTTTCGAAAACTGTTTATGGGCTCAATAGCATAAGGAAATATCTTAGAGTTTAAACTCCTTAAATTATAATATATATATTGTGTGTATTAATAGTATTATGTTGATTAATTTAAGTTTTATTAAAAATAATGAATATAAAAAAATACGAATAAGTATTTTGTTTTATTTGATTAAGATCGGTAATCATCATCATCACTAGCTTACATATCCACATTCTATTGCTGGAAGAAGGCCTCCTCACATACACGATCGGGAATAGCTGCATAAAAATCGTTAATAGCTTCACAGCCGTTTATGGGTCGGTAATAGCAACATTCGACTAAGCCACATTTAACATATTTTTTTACAAGATTATCTTTTATTTATATGTATTTGATTCAGTAAATACGTTTTTTATACATAACACTAGCATATAAAATGGAACTATTAATCTTTAGAGGAACCAGTATACTAAAAAAACATTGTTGATTTTCAAATTGCCTGGGGGTCGTTAATACCTGCGTTTACCCTATGTCAGTAAAGCCTACGTCGACAGAAAATGAACGGGTTTTCTCCTTGTCTGGAAACTCTGTGACGAAAATAAGAAACCGATTGTCAGATGATGCTATAAATGCCGACGTATTTTTAAAGGCTTATTTCCAAGACATAAGTGGGCTAGCTTTTGAAGTAGTTTCCACTTTAAATTGTGATTGTCATTAGTCTAAGAGTATTAATTATTTATTAGGTTTTTATGTTTACTTACGTAACGGAAAACGTCATTTTATAACAAATATTGAAAAGTTGGACTAAACTAAGTTACCTGTACCCTGTACCTTATTGTTGTTCGTAATTATGAAGTTAGTCTGATTGTTATTTTTATACCTCTGTAATTGAAAAACTGTCGTTTCATGTTACATAATTGAAAAGTTTTTAGTACAGACAGAGACTAGAGTAATAAATTATTTAGTACTAGCTGACCCGGCGAACTTTGTTCCGCCTTAAAGGCAATATCACATTATCTTACTTTTTACTTTTTAAATTAGGATAATTACGGTAGCACAAAAGTGTAGAAGTCGAAACAACGAAGCTGAAGCTCATCATCATCACACTTTTCGTTCCCCTGCTGGGCATAGCTCCCCTCTCATAAGGAGTAGGATTGAGCGTAATCACCACACTTGCTCAATGCGGGTAGGCGATTTCAGACTTAAAGTCCTTAAGATTCCTTAAGATGTTTTCCTTCACCTTATAATCGGCTTGTAACATTTAATCGTTAATAAATAATAAATATATAGAAGAAATTTCATTTTCTCTACTTTGTGGAGGTGCAAGGTACCAGATTAGCACAAAACTGTAGAAGAAATGGAGCTCATTCATTCCCACGGGAACGACGGGAACGGGATGAAAAGTATCCTATGTCCTTTTCCCGGTTCTTAGCTACCTCTCCCTACCAATTTACAACAAAATCGGATCAGCCGTTCTTGAAAAATAATGTTGTATAATAATAATAGTTAATAATACATGGAACAACTTTTATTATGCCTAGTTTTTAGAGGTGCAAGGTACCAGGCAAAGGTGCATGCTTTTTCAAGCAATCAGCGCCATCAGGCCGGGCTGATTTGTGAATCTAAACCATCCAGGGCGCCACTTAGACGCATACAGAAAAAATCATTTAAATCGGTCAAGCCGTTTAGGAGGAGTTCAATGACATACACACGTACAGCAGAATTATATACAGTATGTTAAATAACAGAGGGCGTTCCCTTAAACTCGTTAATATATATCATTAATAGATTAAAATAAAAATATCAGCATAGAAAAATAAGCATAAAAAAAATTCTAATTGGAAATAAATTTGAAACCTCCTGTTTTAAATCGAAATAGTAGTCGTCATGTATAAATAAATTGCGACGTTGCCGTCTTTCATGTTCGCGTGTACAGTGTGTTTCTTTTACATGTCAATTTAAAATTTTTATTGAATATTTTCTTATTGGAAAAAATTTTAAAACATTTTGTTTTCGAATGGAAATATTTTTTTTAGCATGTATGTATGCTATACTATTTCGGGTTAACGGGAACGCCCTCTGTTAGTTAACATACTGTATATAAAGATGTAAGGTACAAAACTTCATTGTGATGACATGGTGACTTTGAAGCTCATGATGACCCTACGAGATAAAGCTTTGGAGGTACACTCCTAAATAAAAGTCGTGGTTACCGGAAAAACAGTTTAATTCCCTGTCGCAATAATATAGGCGTAACTTAACGCTAGTTAACTATGGTTGGAAAAGCACTGGGAACACTGAGATGAGTTATGAGAGTTAGGGTCAACTCTTCACTAACGACCGTTTGTCGTAAGGTTCGTATACGTACTGCGAATTTCCCGGCGGTTAATGGTAAAACCAGCCTGGGAACGTAGCGGCGTCTTTGGATGTGGCAGGGAAAAATCTCAGTGTGGCTTACTGCTGAACTCCGGTTCCACAAAGCATTAGCTGTGTATAGGAAAACTAAAACGGAGCAAAAAAAAGTATACTATAAGCAATTAAAGTCTGTGGTAGAAAGCTCAATCTATAACGAAAAAGTAGCATATTTTAAGCATAATATTAATAACTAGCTTTCCGCCCGCGGCTTCGTCCGCGTGGAGTTCGGTTATATCGGGCTTTTTAGATTTCTCTCGGAAACATCAATTTTTTCCGGGATAAAAGGTAGCCTATGTTATTTCTCAGGGTCTAAAGGTTGTCTGTGCCAAATTTTATCAAAATCGGTTGAGAGGTTTAAGCAAAGCGTAACAGACAGACAGACAGAGTTACTTTCGCATTTATAATATTAGTATGGATAAGATAAAAAATCCTAATTTGTTATGGAAGAATATCAAGTCAACGTTTGTGCTTTCAAAGCAAAGTCAAGAGCTCCCGCCTCATTTAAGAGACACTGACCTAATAAATAACTCATTTTTAAAAGTTCCAGGCAACCCAGTTGCTAGTCCGTCCCTTATATCATTTTATGAGTCCAACAGACACGGCGAAGCAAAATTCGCGCTTGCCCCGGTAGATCAAAGCGACGTTTCACATGTTATCACCGAGCTTAAGTCTAATGCTAAAGGTCACGACCAGATAACCCTGAGCATGCTTTCCCTAACCCTACCTCATACTTTACCTACCATAACGGATATCATTAATTGCGCCATTTGGACATCCGAATTTCCTAATCCATGGAAAATTGCTATAGTCAGACCCATACCCAAAAGTACTAACCCTATAGAAGTCAAAGACTTGAGTCCAATAAGTATCTTACCATGTCTTTTGAAGGTAATGGAGAAGGTGGTGTGCCGTCAATTGACTCGGTTTTTGGAAGAAAACGAGTTGCTGCCTGACCTACAATCTGGTTTTAGGAAAGACCGGAGTACGTCTACGGCTTTGCTAGACGTTACCGACAACATTCTGTCAGCTCAAGATAAAGGCATGTGTTCACTGTTGGTTCTACTTGATTTCTCACGTGCTTTTGATTGTATCAATGTATCGTTATTAATTTCGAAGTTAAAATACTACCAGTTTGACGACAACGCCATACAGTGGTTCCAAAGGTACCTCGGTGACAGTAAGCAACTCGTGGAATTGCGTTTGCTGGATGGTACCGCTTTGATTTCAGCTCTTTCTTCAATTGAGAGAGGGGTTCCCCAGGGATCAATTTTGGGTCCGATTATTATTATTATTATTATTTACTGTGCAGACATAATAAAGTGCCTTCAGAAATGCAGATATCAAGATAACAGGGTTTTAAGGACCAGTACTACTGATTTAGATAGTTCACAAAATAAATATGCTTTTATAAATAATAATTATATTCAACTTATATAAATACTTTACCGACTTCAGTAGCCAATTCACACTTATTAGAAATAAATTAGCATCTCAGTACAGTTTAATTGTTAGTGAAAGTTCCTTACCTGTGATAAAGGGGGTAGGAGAGGCCCACATTTTACCTAAAGGTAAAACTGAAATATTATTAGCCATATAGACTGATTTTCAAAAACCAAGAGATTGCTTTTCAGAATCTTAAAGATAAATTAATTGAGCGCCCTTTGTTAACTTTGTAAAATACAACTTATATATACGGAATTACAGGAATGCGAATAAGATTTCTAAACGAGACCTTCTACCTCGATTTGCTAGATGGTGTCCTTGCAAGAGTATGACTGTAACATCGTGTATCGCCCTAATAACAGTATGAACCACGTAGACGCGTTTAGTAGAAATCCTCATGAAAGTTGATGAAGTAGATATGTAAACAAAATCATGATGACGTCAGACATTTTTCAGTTAATAAAACTGTAGCTAAAATTTAAAAAGGTTTTTGGTTCTCAAACACGAAAAATAAGAATATTACAAAATATGTCTAGTCTTGCTTACATTGTGCATACGGTAAAATGCCAGCGGAAAAAAAAGGAAGGGTTTTACAACCAATAACAAAAAAATTATATACCCTTTGAAACAGTTCATATTGATTACCTGGGCCCTTTTGAAAAAAAAAAAAAAAAAAAACATTGGCAATAATAATAATAATAAAATTGGCAACACCAACGTCAACAACAACGATCATTTTGTCTCTACATATTTACGTACATTATGAACAGCAGAAACAGTTTTTTTTTATAGTTATATATTCGTTAAATGAAAAACCACGCTATACAAATATTATTTTTCTAAAGAATACCTATAAGAAAATCAATAACTAGAACAATGTATGCAAAGAAAAACTGGGACATATGACAGCAGTCATGTCAAATCGAGAGAAAATATTATATTAGAAATGAAAAAAATACGTTGAATATGTTGACACGATCTGCCGCTCTACGTGCACGCCCGCCACCTCCGGACTCGTTGCTCAGCTCCGCCTCGCCGCCGCCGGTCTCCAGCGCCACGACCCCGGCCGCGGCAGTTGCGTCGAGCTCGAGCGACGAGTACTTCTCTCCGCCGACGACGCCACCACCTGCTCGCCGACGGGGAGGACGCCGGTCGCCGGACCGCTTAGAACCTCGAGGCCCATCGGCTTCTGACAGGGTCCCAGCTCCCGGCGGAAGTGTGCAGCGCATGAGATGGACATAATCCATCAATGAAAACGTCATGCGCTCATACTATGGGGCTACAGAGGGAGGAAACAACCTGACCGCGTACCGTGTTCGAATGCTCTCTCTGTTTCAGGTGCTTGAGCCAGCTGTCAACGTGTCGGCACAACGACTGTCGGATCAGGTGCGGGTCATCCAGCGTAACCATATGCTGGATGATACTGTGCTTGATCGCCTGCGCAATGAAATGCAGAGTAGCCGTGTCATCGCTCACCAGTCGCAGACTGCGGAGATACCACCGCAGTCAACAAAATATGCTGACGAGGGGAGTAATGACAGGGCTACAAATGTAAGTACTCAGTGCAATGAGGAGTTAATAAATGCTTTGGAGGCTGCGATTCGGGAATATCGTTCCACGTCGGCAGAACTAAGACCACGCCTGCCACGTTTGCCCATGCATAACAGAAATAGGGCACTGATGGCTGCTCTGGATGCGCAGTTGTCAAATTATTTTGACACCTGCGAGGACCTCACTGATACTCATTCAATCCTGTACTGCGCAGCTGTAGCAGCTTGTCGTGTAGCTCATGTCAAATTCCCCAGTGACTCTAGAGCTACACGACAGAAACCAGTAGTACCAGCTTGGCAGCACAGGATTGAACGTCGTATTGGTGGGGCCAGAGCACTCATCGGTAAACTAATCTGCTTTAGGGAGGGTAATACTCGTCCTAGAGTGATACGCTTTGTGAGGCGGGCATTTGCAGGTACAAATATCAGCCCACAGAATTATATGGCCCGTGTCACGGAGCGCATCGACTTCCTGAAGCAGAAAGTGTATGCATGGGCGAACCGTATCAGAAGATACAAACGACGAGTGGAACGGTACACACAGAATCGCACCTTCCAAAGCAATGAAAGGTGGGTTTATAGGGACTGGGAACGACCAGAACAAGGTGTGACTGACACGTGCCTACCGGATGATGATGCCATGTGTTCATTTTGGCGCAGTATCTGGTCGGTACCTGTCAGTCACACTGAAGGTGACTGGGCCCGGGATGTCGAGAGAGCCTGCGATCCAATACCTGAAATGGGGGCTATTACCATCTGCCCCCAAGATGTAGCTTGTGCAGTCCGTCCGTTACCTAACTGGAAGTCTCTAGGACCCGGACGGGCTGCATAACTTTTGGATAAAATGGTTTCCAAGGTCGCACGCTCGCTTGGCATCTCAATTCCAGACTGCTTTGGTGTCTGGTTCGTTACCTCAGTTCCTAACTACTGGAATAACCCACCTGCTCCATAAATCAGGTAGCACCGCGGAACCCAAAAATTATAGGCCGATCACCTGTTTACCGACGGTCTATAAAGTTCTTACATCCATTTTGAAAACTAAAATTAAAAAACATATTGACAGAAACTCCATCATGTCTGCCTCTCAAAATGGATGTAAGAGCGGGTCCCGCGGTACTAAGGAGCTACTCCTTATTGATATGGCCATTAGCCAACAGGTTCGTCGTTCCCGAAAGGATCTGTCGACATGTTGGATAGATTATAGGAAGGCCTATACTCAGTCCCACATACATGGCTCATGCGGGTGCTGGAGTTGTATAAAGTGGATGCAACTCTGCGCACCTTCCTGATGTCGTGTATGAGGACATGGAGGACAGTCCTTCGCTATCCAGGATGTCGAAATATTCAGAGGAATAGCGAACCGATAAGGATCGAGCGAGGAATATTTCAGGGCGATAGTTTGAGTCCACTTTGGTTTTGCTTAGCATTGAATCCTCTAAGCACACTATTGGAGGATTCAGGTCTAGGCTATCGGTTGAGGAGAGGTGGTCAGGTGATATCGCACCTCCTCTACATGGATGACCTGAAACTTTTTGCTCCCAACAATTCACAACTGAGGGAGCTACTGAAAATTACTGAAACTTTCAGTTGCTCCATCAGGATGGAATTTGGTGTGGACAAATGTGCGGTCATGCATGTAAAGCGAGGAGAGATTATGGAATCCGTGGGAACCCAACCCACTGATTCCATAAACCTTAGAGCCCTCTCCGCATCCGAAACCTATAAGTATTTGGGTATGTCGGAAGCGTTGGGTATCAATGTTACTGACATGAAGCAATCGTTGAAAGAACGCTTCTTTGGCCGCCTGAAGAAAGTACTTAATAGTCTTCTATCAGGCGGAAATAAGGTGCGCGCTTTCAACGGTTGGGTCATGCCGGTATTGATGTACTCTTTCGGCATACTCAAATGGACTCAAACCGAACTTGGCGCCCTGGATCAGAGGGTCCGTACGCTGCTGACTGCAAATCGATTGCATCACCCACGGTCATCGGTTATGAGGCTGTATATCCCGCGAAAATGTGGAGGTCGTGGCTTTTTAAACGCCAAGACCCTCCACAATCGCGAGGTATGCAGTCTCAGGGAATATTTTCTAGAAACCGACGTGGGGATGCATCGAGATATGGTTGCGGCTGACAAGGGCTTCACTCCGCTCTCCTTGGCTAAAGAGAACTGGCGTAAACCAGTAGTGCTTGACACAAATGATCGCTTGGAGGTATGGAAGAGCAAAGAGCTTCACGGACGCTTCTTCCGAGCCCTTCACGGGCCGGATGTAGACTTTCAAGCGTCCGTAGCCTGGTTACGTTTCGGTGACCTCTTTGGGGAAACCGAAGGTTTTGTCTTTGCAATTATGGACGAAGTTATGATGACGAACAATTACCGGAGATTCATTGTGAAAGACGGCACAGTTGACATCTGTCGGGCATGTCACCGGCCGGGAGAATCAATTAGACACATTATTTCCGGGTGTTCTCGTCCAGCTAACGGAGAGTACTTGCATAGACACAACCTTGTAGCCAGGATAATTCACCAGCAACTTGCTCTTAAATACAACCTTGTGGAATCGGAGGTGCCGTACTACAGGTATATGCCCGACCCAGTTCTCGAAAATGGCCATATAACATTGTACTGGGATCGATCCATCATCACTGACAGGACTGTTGTTGCCAATAAGCCTGATATAGTGCTGGTGGATCGATCAGAGCGGCGTGCAATGATTGTTGACATAACCATTCCACATGATGAGAACCTCGTGAAAGCTGAGAAAGATAAACAAATCAAGTATCTTGATTTGGCTCACGAGGTTGTCGACATGTGGGAAGTGGATTCAGCAATCATTGTACCAATAGTCGTGACAGCCAATGGCTTAATAGCCAAGAGCCTCGACCAACACCTCAGGAGGCTCTCGTTAGGCAGCTGGATCAAGGGCTTGATTCAGCAAGCGGTACTGCTGGACACGGCTCGCATCGTCAAGAAGTTCCTCTCTCTGGAGCCCTGACCGCCGGTAGCTTGGACCCTGTTCCCGATACCGGTGGGCTACTATTTTTTTTTATTTATTTATATATAAATATTTAAAAATGTAAAATAATATGTACATATAGAAAAATAAAGAGAATAATAATAAAGCCGAGAAAGATAAACAAATCATGTATCTTGACTTGGCTCACATCGTCAAGAAGTTCCTCTCTCTGGAGCCCTGACTGCCGGTAGCTTGGACCCTGTTCCCGATACCGGTGGGCTACTGTTTTTTTATATTTTTCAATGTTTTTTATATATTTATATAAATATTTAAAAATGTAAATAATATGTATGTAAAATAAATAAACGAAATAATAATAATAATAAGGCCCCCTGAAACCTAACCACACGTCCCGATCGAACATCAGATCACGTGGGGGGCGGGCAACGCAAACATAATATTACTGGGCGGCTAACGTGGCAATAGTAACCCATAGACGAAATGGAGACTAGAGCAAAAAGAAAGTTACGTATAGGATCGCTGCCCGAGGGCGATCGCCGGGGCGCGCCTGGAGCCGATGCTGGGCGCTCCAGCATACGAGCCATCGGTGGTAGTGAGTTGAGTCAGCGGGCTCCTACCGGGTCACCCGAACAAAGTTACAGCAGACCTTCTTCTGTATCTCTATTTCCTTCACTCCCTTCTTCTCCTTTTTCTTGTTTGAGCTATAATACTGACTATTCTTCTATTTCACCACCTATTTCTATAAATTCTGCAACCGTGGATGTTATTCAGGAGGCAGTAGCCGACAATCCTGTACCCACCACTGGCCAAGCTCGCGCGCGATTGAGATGGACAAGAGAGATGAATGAGTTCATCTGGCGCACTTACCTTCAAATTACAGATTTAGAAACTAAAATTCGCGGCTATTTAGATCCTTTATATGCTAAATTCACTCAAAGATTTCCCGAAATAAAAGTTCCAAAGCAACGATTAGGAGATCAGAAACGGGCTATTTTACGAAACAAATTGCTTCCTGAAACCACACTAGAATCCATAAAAAATGAGGTACGAATTGATCTTCAAAATATTTGTCACACTCAGGACACAATAGCACTCACACAACCTTTCCTAGCCGAATCACAACAACCCATAAATACAACAACCCGTTTAAGATGGACTGACGATATCAAAGAGGCAATTATTAAAGAATATTTTAAAATAACCCATTTAGAAACCAATAGAACTGCTTACAGAAAACAACTGCACACGGTCATAACACAACAATTTCCTAGTATCGCACATGTCTCAGAACAACGTATTGTCGATCAGCGTAGAGTAATTATAAATAATAAACTTATTACAGACGAAAGATTAGAAGAAATAAAGAGAGAAATTAGGGACACCCCCCACATGCAGCCCACACAAAACACTCAACATGTTGATACAATAGAAAGTACTATAAATACGTATCCCAACAACCTACACTCTACTAGTGACTTAAACCAAACGGACCTTCAAATCACAATTGGCAATACACAGACATCACTCGATGAAACCATAAGTATTACGTTTGTAGACGAATCCCTAGACACCAAAATAGGAAAGACTTTTGAAGAAATCTACAATAAATATTCATTAACAGATCCCACAAATAGACCATTCATACCCAAACAGAAAACATCAAAAAAGTTTGCACATATAATCACATATTTAAATACCACAGTTCTACCAAGATATTCATCTAATGAGGACAACTTTCAGAAAACTCACACACTTATCTATTGTGCTGCATACACCGCAGCAATCTGTAATGGAACCAAAATTAAAGAGCAAACAATATCTACACAAACATCTACACAACAACGCAACACTGCATCAGACCGAAGACCAAAGTGGTTGAAACGACTAGACATAAAAATAGAAATAATACGCAAAGACATAGGCAGAATGACATAATACATCAACGGAAATAGGCATACGAGACTGATCACACACATTGAACGAATTAAACACAAATACAGAACACACTCTAGCTACGAAGAACCTAATATAACAAATGAACAATTTATAGATACCCTAAAACAGAAACTTTCCGCCGTAAAAAGTAGGCGCCAAAGATATCTCAACTGCACTAAACAAAAAGATCAGAATACACAATTTACAAACAACGAAAGACAGTTTTATAAAACTTTAACCACAGACACGACAAACGCACAACATAGACAACAGACGATAAATAGACCCAATCCTACTCCTGAACAGCTACACACCTACTGGTCAAACATTTGGTCGAATACATCAGAACACAATGACACGGCCACATGGATACAGGACGATAAACAAAATTTAGAAAACATAACAGATATGCCATTTATCACTATTCCATTAGAGGTTTTCATTAGCGTCACAAATAAAGCACACAACTGGAAAACTCCTGGTACAGATCACATTCACAACTATTACTATAAGAAATTAACCTGCCTTCACCCCGCCATCTATAATCACATCAATAATTTCATTAAACATCCACAAAATATCCCAGAATTTATCACACAAGGCCTAACCTACATGCTTCCTAAAGACACAGACTACATCAACCCAGCCAAATACAGACCCATAACATACCTTCAAACTATTTACAAATTAACTACCGGTTGCATTGCTGAAATTATTTATAAACACACCGTACAGAACAATATCCTAGCAGAGGAACAAAAAGGGTGCCGTAAATACAGCCAAGGATGTAAAGAGCAATTAACCATAGATGCCATAGCCATGAAACATAATGCTAACTCAAAAAATTGACATCTGCACCATGTACATAGACTATCAAAAAGTTTTTGATTCTGTTCCCCATAGTTGGCTACTATACATACTACAACACTACAAAATTCATCCCGAAATAATTAATTTCTTGACAGAGTCCATGAAACATTGGAATACTAAACTTAAAGTAGGAAAATCAATAGAAACAGATCCCATACTTATAAAGCGAGGAATTTACCAGGGGGACGCTTTAAGCCCCCTATGGTTTTGCCTTGCTCTAAACCCTTTATCTAATCTTTTAAACTCTTCTGACAGTGGTCTTACAATTAAAAATAATGAAACACCGGATAATTTTAAGTTGACCCATTTACTGTTTATGGACGATATAAAACTCTATAGCAATAGTATATCAGGACTTCACTCACTTGCAGATCTTACTCAAACCTTTTCTAATGATATAAACATGTCTTTCGGCATTGATAAGTGCAAAACATTTACCCTCCGAAATGGAAAGCACGTTGATAGTAACCCATACTTATTAGACTCTGGCCAAGCAATAGATCCCCTATCACAAAATGACACCTACAAATACTTAGGTTTTGAACAATTACACCAGATTGATCAAAAACAAACAAAAAATAAAATAATCACTAAATATAAACACAGACTCAACATGCTCACAAAATCACAAGTGACGTCGCGCAATTTAATAAAATCCATTAATTCTTTTGCTATTCCCATACTCACCTACTCTTTTGGAATTATAAACTGGACCAAAACTGATCTGACTAAATTACAGCGCTGCATAAATACTACATTAACTAAGAATAGAAAGCATCATCCAAGATCCTGTGTTCAAAGACTCACGCTACCGCGAGACGAAGGAGGACGCGGTCTTGTAGATATAGAAAACTTGCACAACAAGCAAATAACTAACTTAAGAAAGTTTTTCATACAGAAGGCCCAACAATCTCCCCTACATAAAGTAATCACACAAATAGATAAAAAAATTACTCCACTTAACTTACACGCTATCGACCCACAAGCCAATGAACGTATTACCAATAAAGCAGAAAAAATAGCAGCTTGGCAACGTAAATCTCTCCATGGAAGACACCGCTTCGACTTGCAGCAACCTCATGTCGATATCAAAGCATCGAACGCGTGGCTGCGGCGAGGCGAACTCTTCCCTGAAACGGAGGGATTTATGATTGCCATCCAAGATCAGGTCATTGATACAGCCAACTACCAGAAATTCATCATTCGCAGAACCAACTACAATGACTCCTGCAGACGATGCCATGGTGCGTCCGAGACCATCCAACACATCACAGGTGCATGTAGAGCCATAGCGCAAACCGACTATAAACACCGCCACGACCAAGTTGCTGCAATAATCCACCAATCACTAGCAATCCAAACAAAACTAATTACAGATAAAGTTCCCTACTACAAATACAAACCACAGGCAGTGTTAGAAAACAATAATTTCAAGTTATACTGGGATAGGACCATAATCACAGATAAAACCATATACAACAACAGACCAGACATAACTATGGTAGATAAAGAAAATAAATTAGCGTACATAATAGACATAGCTGTATGCAACACCCATAATCTTACTAGCACACACACTGAAAAAATTGCAAAATACACAGATTTATCCTTAAAACGCAGTGGAACATCACCCACACCAAAACTATCCCCATTATAATATCCAGCACAGGAGTCATCCCAAAAACCCTACACAATAGCCTTAACACATTAAACATTAGCCCGTCTACTTATCTTCTACTACAAAAAGCAGTTATTCTTAACACATGCAGATTAACCCGAAAATTTTTAAATACTTAATTATACAATCTTTTTTTTTACTTAAAAGCACTTGGCTTCGGCCCGTGCCAAATTGGATCCACACACAGATGTGAGATATTTTTAAAGAAATAACGAGGAATAATAATAATAATGATAATAATTTTTTAAGCAGAAGATTTATGCATGGGCAAACCGTATTCGTCGGTACAAGCGAAGAGTTGAGCGGTATTCTCAGAATCGCAATTTCCAAAGCGATGAAAGGCGGGTCTATAGAGCTTGGGAGCGATCACACCAAGGTGTCACCGACACGTGCCTACCGGATGATGATGCCACGTGTTCATTCTGGCGCAATATCTGGTCGGTGCCTGTCAGTCACACCGAAGGTAGTTGGACTCGGGTTGTTGAGCGAGCCTGCGATCCAGTACCAGAAATGGGGGCTATTACCATCTGCCCCCAAGATGTAGCTCATGCAGTCCGTCCGTTGCCTAATTGGAAGTCTCCAGGGCCGGATGGGCTGCACAACTTTTGGATCAAATGGTTTACCAGGTCGCACGCTCGCTTGGCATCTCAATTCCAGACTGCTTTAGAGTCTGGTTCGCTACCCCAGTTTCTAACAACTGGAGTAACCCACCTGCTCCATAAATCAGGTAGCACCGCGGAACCAAAAAATTATAGGCCGATCACGTGTTTACCGACGGTCTATAAAGTTCTTACATCCATTTTGAAATCTAAAATTAACACGCATATTGACAGCAACTCCATCATGTCTGCCTCTCAAAATGGATGTAGGAGCGGGTCCCGCGGTACTAAGGAGCTACTCCTCATTGATATGGCCATTAGCCAACAGGTTCGTCGTTCCCGAAAGGATCTGTCGACATGTTGGATAGATTATAAGAAGGCCTATGACTCAGTGCCACATACATGGCTCATGCGGGTGCTGGAGTTGTATAAAGTGGATGCAACTCTACGCACCTTCCTGATGACGTGTATGAGGACATGGAGGACAGTCCTTCGCTATCCAGGATGTCGAAATATTCAGAGGAATAGCGAACCGATAAGGATCGAGCGAGGTAGATTTCAGGGCGATAGTTTGAGTCCACTTTGGTTTTGCTTAGCATTGAATCCTCTAAGCACACTATTGGAGGATTCAGGTCTAGGCTATCGGTTGAAGAGAGGTGGTCAGGTTATATCGCACCTCCTCTACATGGATGATCTGAAACTTTTTGCTCACACCGATTCACAACTGAAGGAGCTACTGAAAATTACTGAAACTTTCAGTAGCTCCATCAGGATGGAATTTGGTGTGGACAAATGTGCGGTCATGCATGTAAAGCGAGGAGAGATTATGGAATCCGTGGGAACCCAACTCACGAGTTCCATAAACCTTAGAGCCCTCTCCGCATCCGAAACCTATAAGTATTTGGGTATGTCGGAAGCGTTGGGTATCAATGTTACTGACATGAAGCAATCGTTGAAGGAACGCTTCTTTGGCCGCCTGAAAAAAGTACTTAATAGTCTTCTATCAGGCGGAAACAAGGTGCGCGCTTTCAACGGTTGGGTCATGCCGGTATTGATGTACTCTTTCGGCATACTCAAATGGACTCAAACCGAACTCGACGCCCTGGATAGGAGAGTCCGTACACTGCTGACTGCAAATCGATTGCATCACCCACGGTCATCGGTTATGAGGCTGTATATCCCGCGAAAATGTGGAGGTCGAGGCTTTTTAAACGCTAAGACACTCCACAATCGTGAGATATGCAGTCTCAGAGAATATTTCCTAACAACCGACGTGGGAATGCATCGAGATCGCAGTTGACAAGGGCCTCACTCCGCTCTCCTTGGCAAAAGAGAACTGGCGCAAACCAGTAGTGCTTGACACCAATGATCGCATGGAGGTATGGAAGAGCAAGGAGCTTCACGGACGCTTTTTCAAAGCCCTACAGGGGCCTGATGTAGACTTACAAGCGTCCTGGCCTGGCTACGATTCGGTGACCTTTTTGGGGAAACCGAAGGTTTTGTATGTGCAATTATGGACGAAGTTATGATGACGAACAATTACCGGAGATTTATTGTGAAAGACGGCACAGTTGACATCTGTCGGGCATGTCACCGGCCTGGGGAATCAATAAGGCATATTATCTCCGGGTGTTCTCGTCTAGCTAACGGAGAGTACTTGCATAGACACAACCTTGTAGCCAGGATCATTCATCAGCAACTTGCTCTTAAATACAACCTTGTGGAATCGGAGGTGCCGTACTACAGGTATACGCCCGACCCAGTTCTCGAAAATGATCATATCACATTGTACTGGGATCGATCCATCATCACTGACAGGACTATTGTTGCCAATAAGCCTGATATAGTGCTGGTGGATCGATCAGAGCGGCGTGCAATGATTGTTGACATAACCATCCCACATGATGAGAACCTCGTGAAAGCTGAGAAAGATAAACAAATAAAGTATCTTGACTTGGCTCACGAGGTTATCGACATGTGGGAAGTGGATTCAGCAATCATTGTACCGATAGTCGTGACAGCCAATGGCTTAATAGCCAAGAGCCTCGACCAACATCTCAGGAGGCTCTCGTTAGGCAGCTGGATCAAGGGCTTGATTCAGAAAGCGGTACTGCTGGACACGGCTCGCATCGTCAGGAAGTTCCTCTCTCTGGAGCCCTGACCGCCGGTAGCTTGGACCCTGTTCCCGATACCGGTGGGCTACTATTTTTTATATTTTTAAATGTTTTTATATATATTTTTGTTATGTAGAAATATTTAAAAATATAATTTATAAGTGTATTTATTGAAATTAAGGAGATAATAATGATTTTATTTTCGAAAGTACAAAATGTTACAAAAGAGAATTACATATATTTAGGTAAGTTAAAAATGTACAGTAAATAAATTTGAGACAACGACTCCCAAACTGAGACATGCTCGTATCTTGAGTAGTCGGCGGTCGGCCGGTTTAAATGTCAATATACATATTCATATCACCGCCTTTTTGAATTTAAATAAATTTTACAATTCAAAAATAACAGTTTTGCAAAATTCAGACATTAATCTTTTTTATTTTGCTATTTCAATAAGTTTCGTAGTTTTGTCATAACTCAACATCATCAACCAATTATTTAATTTATCTTTAAGATTATACTTATTTAGTTTGTATAGTGAGATCGTTTTGTTAATTTTATTGTAAAGCCTGGAACTTAATGCATTGTATTGTCGCTGTGCGAAAGCTGTTTTAAACACAGAGATGCACAGAGGGGCAAACAAGAGCACTACTTCGCTTATTTAAACTTTCCTTATTTAAGGGAAGTGGTGAATGTCTTCGGACTATCGTGCGGAGAATAAACAGCTGTCGCACCGTCAAAACCTTGGCCTCCTTGTATAGTTCAGAGGTAGAATAATATCGTGGCTCACCATGTATAATCTTGAGAATAGACCTCTGTGCCCTCTTCAATTTCAATCCTTACTAACTCGTTGTTGATGGGTATACTGAGTTCTCTATTTTGAAACCCTTGCTCAATTTAAGGTCAAGTGTAACTATTGTAGCATTACACGATGTTTTTACGTGTGGCTACCCGAAACTGTTAATCTCTGATCAAGGCACCTCATTTACCACTGATGAGTTCCGAAAGCTTTGCGAGAAAAACCACGTTAAGCACGTTTTGAACGCTGTCGCCTCGCCTCGAGCTAACGGCCAGGTAGAGCGCTATAATTCGTTAACTTCATATACCGATAAATTAGGGAATTTGGTAAAAATCAAAACAGATGGGTCATAATGAAGGCGAAAGTAAAAAGCCCATATACTCGGGTCCCTACAGAATCTCCAAAGTTTTGGATAACGACAAGTAGAAACTCTCGATCATACCATGGGTCTAACATTGGTAAGAAGCAGTATTGTAACATTTGGGCTGTTGATCAGATACAGCCGTGGATTAGCACAAGCATTAATGAAATAAGTTAAGAATCAGAGTCTGAAAAAAAGAATCGTCAAGTTGGTAGGGGTAGAAATTAAATCAAAACGATTGAGTATGAAATTGTCGATTGATTATGTAATTGGTTGAACGTAAAATTGATATGACACTAGGAAAATAAATACATAGTTTATAATAATAATAATAACTTATAAGTATTTGGGTATGTCGGAAGCTTATAAGTATTTGGGTATGTCGGAAGCGTTGGGCATCAATGTTACTGACATGAAGCAATCGTTGAAAGAACGCTTCTTTGGCCGCCTGAAGAAAGTACTTAATAGTCTTCTATCAGGCGGAAATAAGGTGCGCGCTTTCAACGGTTGGGTCATGCCGGTATTGATGTACTCTTTCGGCATACTCAAATGGACTCAAACTGAGCTTGACGCCCTGGATCAGAGGGTCCGTACGCTACTGACTGCAAATCGATTGCATCACCCACGGTCATCGGTTATGAGGCTGTATATCCCGCGAAAATGTGGAGGTCGTGGCTTTTTAAACACCAAGACTCTCCACAATCGCGAGATATGCAGTCTCAGGGACTATTTCCTAGAAACCAACATGGGGATGCATCGAGATGTGGTCGCGGCTGACAAGGGCCTCACTCCGCTCTCCTTGGCTAAAGAGAACTGGCGTAAACCAATAGTGCTTGACACAAATGATCGCATGGAGGTATGGAAGAGCAAAGAGCTTCACGGACGCTTTTTCCGAGCCCTACACGGGCCCGATGTAGATTTTCAAGCGTCCGTAGCCTGGCTACGTTTCGGTGACCTCTTTGGGGAAACCGAAGGTTTTGTCTTTGCAATTATGGACGAAGTTATGATGACGAACAATTACCGGAGATTCATTGTGAAAGACGGCACAGTTGACATCTGTCGGGCATGTCACCGGCCGGGAGAATCAATTAGACACATCATTTCCGGGTGTTCTCGTCTAGCTAACGGAGAGTACTTGCATAGACACAACCTTGTAGCCAGGATAATTCACCAGCAACTTGCTCTTAAATACAAACTTGTGGAATCGGAGGTGCCGTACTACAGGTATATGCCCGACCCAGTTCTCGAAAATGGCCTTATCACATTGTACTGGGATCGATCCATCATCACTGACAGGACTATTATTGCCAATAAGCCTGATATAGTGCTGGTGGATCGATCAGAGCGGCGTGCAATGATTGTTGACATAACCATCCCACATGATGAGAACCTCGTGAAAGCTGAGAAAGATAAACAAACCAAGTATCTTGATTTGGCTCACGAGGTTGTCGACATGTGGGAAGTGGATTCAGCAGTCATTGTACCGATAGTCGTGACAGCCAATGGCTTAATTGCCAAGAGCCTCGACCAACACCTCAGGAGGCTCTCGTTAGGCAGCTGGATCAAGGGCTTGATTCAGAAAGCGGTACTGCTGGACACGGCTCGCATCGTCAGGAAGTTCCTCTCTCTGGAGCCCTGACCGCCGGTAGCTTGGACCCTGTTCCCGATACCGGTGGGCTACTATTTTTTATATTTTTAAATTTATTTTATGTATTTTTTATGTAGAAATATTTAAAAATGTAATTTATATGTATATACAATAAAATAAAGGAATAATAATAATAAAAACTAATAAATAATAATAATAATGGCAACACCGCCTACGTCAACGGATCACATTCAAATAATTTACCACTATAATATTTAATAAATTAATTAATAGTTCTTTGTGCATAATATATACCCACTGTAAATCTCAAATCAGTAACAAATAATATACATACAATAAAAATATTCGCAGAAATAAATATAATGGAAAAACCAGGAAATACAAAACAAACAAGACAGGATGACAGAACATGTCACCTTACAACAAGAAATAGTAATTTGGAAATATAAAAATGTGAAAAGATGTTGACAAGATCTGCCGCTCGACGTGCACGCCCACCATCTCCGGACTCGTTGCTCAGCTCCGCCTCGCCGCCGCCGGCCTCCAGCGCCACTGTAAGTGCTGTGACGACCCCGGCCGCGGCAGTTGCGTCGAGCTCGAGCGACGAGTACTTCTCTCCGCCGACGACGCCACCACCTGTTCGCCGACGGGGAGGACGCCGGCCGCCGGACTGCTTAGGACCTCGAGGCCCATCGGCTTCTGACAGGGTCCCAGCTCCAGGCGGAAGTGTGCAGCGCATGAGATGGACACAATCCATCAACGAAAACGTCATGCGCTCATACTATGGGGCTACAGAGGGAGGAACCAACCTGACCGCGTACCGTGTTCGAATGCTCTCTCTGTTTCAGGTGCTTGAACCAGTTGTCAACGTGTCGGCGCAACGACTGTCGGATCAGGTACGGGTTATCCAGCGTAATCATATGTTGGATGACACTGTGCTTGATCGCCTGCGAAACGAAATGCAGAGTAGCCGTGTCATTGCTCACCAGTCGCAGTCTGCGGAGATACCACCGCAGCCAACAAACTATGCTGACGAGGGAAGTAATGATAGGGCTACAAACGTAAGTACCCAGTGCAATGAGGAGTTAAGAAATGCTTTGGAGGCTGCGATTCGGGAATATCGTTCCATCTCGGCAGAGCTAAGACCACGCCTGCCACGTTTGCCCATGCATAACCGAAATAGGGCACTGATGGCTGCTCTGGATGCGCAGTTATCAAATTATTTTGATACCTGCGAGGACCTCACTGATACTCATTCAATCCTGTACTGCGCAGATGTAGCAGCTTGTCGTGTAGCTCATGTCAAATTTCCTAGTGACTCTAGAGCTACACGACCGAAACCAGTAGTACCAGCTTGGCAGCACAGGATTGAACGTCGTATTGGTGGGGCCAGAGCACTCATCGGTAAACTAATCTGCTTCAGGGAGGGAAATACTCGTCCTAGAGTGATGCGCTTTGTGAGGCGGGCATTTTCAGGTACAAATACCAGCCCTCAAAACTATATGGCCCGTGTCACGGAGCGCATCGACTTCCTGAAGCAGAAAGTGTATGCATGGGCGAACCGTATTAGAAGATATAAACGACGAGTGGAACGGTACACCCAGAATCGCACCTTCCAAAGCAATGAAAGGAGGGTTTATAGGGACTGGGAACGACCAGAACAAGGTGTGACTGACACGTGCCTACCGGATGCTGATGCCATATGTTCATTTTGGCGCAGTATCTGGTCGGTACCTGTCAGTCACACTGAAGGTTACTGGGCCCGGGATGTCAAGAGAACCTGCGATCCAATACCTGAAATGGGGGCTATTACCATCTGCCCCCAAGATGTAGCTCATGCAGTACGTCCGTTACCTAACTGGAAGTCTCCAGGACCGGACGGGCTGCATAACTTTTGGATAAAATGGTTTCCAAGGTCGCACGCTCGCTTAGCATCTCAATTCCAGACTGCTTTATTGTCTGGTTCGTTACCTCAGTTCCTAACTACTGGAATAACCCACCTGCTCTATAAATCAGTTAGCACCGCGGAACCCAAAAATTATAGGCCGATCACCTGTTTACCGACGGTCTATAAAGTTCTTACATCCATTTTGAAAACTAAAATTAACAAACATATTGACAGTAACTCCATCTTGTCTGCCTCTCAAAATGGATGTAAGAGCGGGTCCCGCGGTACTAAGGAGCAACTCCTTATTGATATGGCTATTAGCCAACAGGTTCGTCGTTCCCGAAAGGATCTGTCGACATGTTGGATAGATTATAAGAAGGCCTATGACTCAGTGCCACATACATGGCTCATGCGGGTGCTGGAGTTGTATAAAGTGGATGCAACTCTGCGCACCTTCCTGATGACGTGTATGAGGACATGGAGGACTGTCCTTCGCTATCCAGGATGTCGAAATATTCAGAGGAATAGCGAACCGATAAGGATCGAGCGAGGAATATTTCAGGGCGATAGTTTGAGTCCACTTTGGTTTTGCTTAGCATTGAATCCTCTAAGCACACTATTAGAGGATTCAGGTCTAGGCTATCGGCTGAGGAGAGGTGGTCAGGTTATATCGCACCTCCTCTACATGGATGACCTGAAACTTTTTGCTCACACCAATTCACAACTTAAGGAGCTACTGAAAATTACTGAAACTTTCAGTAGCGCCATCAGGATGGAATTCGGTGTGGACAAATGTGCGGTCATGCATGTACAGCGAGGAGAGATTGTGGAATCCGTGGGAACTCAACTCACTGGTTCCATAAACCTTAGATCCCTCTCTGCATCCGAAACCTATAAGTATTTGGGTATGTCGGAAGCGTTGGGTATCAATGTTACTGACATGAAGCAATCGTTGAAGGAACGCTTCTTTGGCCGCCTGAAAAAAGTACTTAATAGTCTTCTATCGGGCGGAAATAAGGTGCGCGCTTTCAACGGTTGGGTCATGCCGGTATTGATGTATTCTTTCGGCATACTCAAATGGACTCAGACCGAACTTGACGCCCTGGATCAGAGGGTCCGTACGTTGTTGACTGCAAATCGATTGCATCACCCACGGTCATCGGTTATGAGACTGTATATCCCGCGAAAATGTGGAGGTCGAGGCTTTTTAAACGCTAAGACACTCCACAATCGCGAGGTATGCAGTCTCAGGGAATACTTCCTGAAAACTGACGTGGGAATGCATCGAGATGTGGTCGCGGTTGACAAGGGCCTCACTCCGCTCTCCTTGGCTAAAGAGAACTGGCGCAAACCAGTAGTGCTTGAAACTAACGATCGCATGGAGGTATGGCAGAGCAAGGAGCTTCACGGACGCTTTTTCCGCGCCCTACGCGGGCCGGATGTAGATTTTCAAGCGTCCGTAGCCTGGCTACGTTACGGTGACCTCTTTGGGGAAACCGAAGGTTTTGTCTGTGCAATTATGGACGAAGTTATGATGACGAACAATTACCGGAAATTCATTGTGAAAGACGGCACAGTTGACATCTGTCGGGCATGTCACCGGCCGGGTGAATCAATCAGACATATTATTTCCGGGTGTTCTCGTCTAGCTAATGGAGAGTACTTGCATAGACACAACCTTGTAGCCAGGATAATTCATCAACAACTTGCTCTGAAATACAACCTTGTGGAATCGGAGGTGCCGTACTACAGGTATATGCCCGACCCAGTTCTCGAAAATTGCCATATCACATTGTACTGGGATCGATCCATCATCACTGACAGGACTATTGTTGCCAATAAGCCTGATATAGTGCTGGTGGATCGATCAGAGCGGCGTGCAATGATTGTTGACATAACCATTCCACATGATGAGAACCTCGTGAAAGCTGAGAAAGATAAACAAATCAAGTATCTTGATTTGGCTCACGAGGTTGTCGACATGTGGGAAGTGGATTCAGCAATCATTGTACCGATAGTCGTGACAGCCAATGGCTTAATAGCCAAGAGCCTCGACCAACACCTCAGGAGGCTCTCGTTAGGCAGCTGGATCAAGGGCTTGATTCAGAGAGCGGTATTGCTGGACACGGCTCGCATAGTCAGGAAGTTCCTCTCTCTGGAGCCCTGACCGCCGGTAGCTTGGACCCTGTTCCCGATACCGGTGGGCTACTATTTTTTTTATATTTTTAAATGTTTTTTTATTTATTTATATATTAATATTTAAAAATGTAAAAAATATGTATATATAGAAAAATAAAGAGAATAATAATAATAATAATAATAATAATCTTCAAGAGAAAACCCAAGCCCAAATCCAAAATAATAAAATTCTACAACAAAAACAGTTTTTATACACGATGGAGAAGTTTTCTACTCGAACCAAACCGACCCGTTGGAAATGACATCTGTCATGTCATGTCGGAAAATACAAACCAGAAAAATATGTGAATAATATGATTGTGCGATGTTGACAAGATCTGCCGCTCGAAGAGCACGCCCACCATCTCCGGACTCGTTGCTCAGCTCCGCCTCGCCGCCGCCGGCCTCCAGCGCCACTGTAAGTGCTGTGACGACCCCGGCCGCGGCAGATGCGTCGAGCTCGAGCGACGAGTACTTCTCTCCGCCGACGACGCCACCACCTGCACGCCGACGGGGAGGACGCCGGCCGCCGGACCGCTTAGGACCTCGAGGCCCATCGGCTTCTGACAGGGTCCCAGCTCCCGGCGGTAGTGTGCAGCGCATGAGATGGACACAATCCATTAATGAAAATGTCATGCGCTCATACTATGGGGCTACAGAGGGAGGAAACAACCTGACCGCGTACCGTGTTCGAATGCTCTCTCTGCTTCAGGTGCTTGAGCCAGCTGTCAACGTGTCGGCGCAACGACTGTCGGATCAGGTACGGGTTATCCAGCGTAATCATATGTTGGATGATACTGTGCTTGATCGCCTGCGAAACGAAATGCAGAGTAGCCGTATCATTGCTCACCAGTCGCAGACTGCGGAGATACCACCGCAGCCCACAAACTATGCTGACGAGGGGAGTAATGATAGGGCTACCAATGTAAGTACCCAGTGCAATGAGGAGTTAATAAATGCTTTGGAGGCTGCGATTCGGGAATATCGTTTCACCCCGGCAGAACTAAGACCACGCCTGCCACGTTTGCCCATGCATAACAGAAATAGGGCACTGATGGCTGCTCTGGATGCGCAGTTATCAGATTATTTTGATACCTGCGAGGACCTCACTGATACTCATTCAATCCTGTACTGCGCAGCTGTAGCAGCTTGTCGTGTAGCTCATGTCAAATTTCCCAGTGACTCTAGAGCTACACGACCGAAACCAGTAGTACCAGCTTGGCAGCACAGGATTGAACGTCGTATTGGTGGGGCCAGAGCACTCATCGGTAAACTAATCTGCTTCAGGGAGGGTAATACTCGTCCCAGAGTGATGCGCTTTGTGAGGCGGGCATTTGCAGGTACAAATATCAGCCCACAAAATTATATGGCCCGTGTCACGGAGCGCATCGACTTCCTGAAGCAGAAAGTGTATGCATGGGCGAACCGTATCAGAAGATACAAACGACGAGTGGAACGGTACACCCAGAATCGCACCTTCCAAAGCAATGAAAGGTGGGTTTATAGGGACTGGGAACGACCAGAACAAGGTGTGACTGACACGTGCCTACCGGATGATGATGCCATGTGTTCATTTTGGCGCAGTATCTGGTCGGTACCTGTCAGTCACACTGAAGGTGACTGGGCCCGGGATGTCGAGAGAGCCTGCGATCCAATACCTGAAATGGGGGCTATTACCATCTGCCCCCAAGATGTAGCTTGTGCAGTCCGTCCGTTACCTAACTGGAAGTCTCCAGGACCGGACGGGCTGCATAACTTTTGGATAAAATGGTTTCCAAGGTCGCACGCTCGCTTGGCATCTCAATTCCAGACTGCTTTGGTGTCTGGTTCGTTACCTCAGTTCCTAACTACTGGAATAACCCACCTGCTCCATAAATCAGGTAGCACCGCGGAACCCAAAAATTATAGGCCGATCACCTGTTTACCGACGGTCTATAAAGTTCTTACATCCATTTTGAAAACTAAAATTAACAAACATATTGACAGCAACTCCATCATGTCTGCCTCTCAAAATGGATGTAAGAGCGGGTCCCGCGGTACTAAGGAGCTACTCCTTATTGATATGGCCATTAGCCAACAGGTTCGTCGTTCCCGAAAGGATCTGTCGACATGTTGGATAGATTATAGGAAGGCCTATGACTCAGTCCCACATACATGGCTCATGCGGGTGCTGGAGTTGTATAAAGTGGATGCAACTCTGCGCACCTTCCTGATGTCGTGTATGAAGACATGGAGGACAGTCCTTCGCTATCCAGGATGTCGAAATATTCAGAGGAATAGCGAACCGATACGGATCGAGCGAGGAATATTTCAGGGCGATAGTTTGAGTCCACTTTGGTTTTGCTTAGCATTGAATCCTCTAAGCACACTATTAGAGGATTCAGGTCTAGGCTATCGGTTGAGGAGAGGTGGTCAGGTTATATCGCACCTCCTCTACATGGATGACCTGAAACTTTTTGCTCCCAACAATTCACAACTGAGGGAGCTACTGAAAATTACTGAAACTTTCAGTAGCTCCATCAGGATGGAATTTGGTGTGGACAAATGTGCGGTCATGCATGTAAAGCGAGGAGAGATTATGGAATCCGTGGGAACCCAACTCACTGATTCCATAAACCTTAGAGCCCTCTCCGCATCCGAAACCTATAAGTATTTGGGTATGTCGGAAGCGTTGGGTATCAATGTTACTGACATGAAGCAATCGTTGAAAGAACGCTTCTTTGGCCGCCTGAAAAAAGTACTTAATAGTCTTCTATCAGGCGGAAACAAGGTGCGCGCTTTCAACGGTTGGGTCATGCCGGTATTGATGTACTCTTTCGGCATACTCAAATGGACTCAAACCGAACTTGACGCCCTGGATCAGAGGGTCCGTACGCTGCTGACTGCAAATCGATTGCATCACCCACGGTCATCGGTTATGAGGCTGTATATCCCGCGAAAATGTGGAGGTCGTGGCTTTTTAAACGCCAAGACCCTCCACAATCGCGAGGTATGCAGTCTCAGGGACTATTTCCTAGTAAACGACGTGGGGATGCATCGAGATGTGGTCGCGGCTGACAAGGGCCTCACTCCGCTCTCCTTGGCTAAAGAGAACTGGCGTAAACCAGTAGTGCTTGACACAAATGATCGCATGGAGGTATGGAAGAGCAAAGAGCTTCACGGACGCTTTTTCCGAGCCCTACACGGGCCCGATGTAGATTTACAAGCGTCCGTAGCCTGGCTACGTTTCGGTGACCTCTTTGGGGAAACCGAAGGTTTTG
Source organism: Sesamia nonagrioides (assembly GCA_017933935.1). Taxonomy (NCBI): domain Eukaryota; kingdom Metazoa; phylum Arthropoda; class Insecta; order Lepidoptera; family Noctuidae; genus Sesamia; species Sesamia nonagrioides. Next base: position 125,727 of record JADWQK010000346.1, read on the forward strand.
TCTTTGCAATTATGGACGAAGTTATGATGACGAACAATTACCGGAGATTTATTGTGAAAGACGGCACAGTTGACATCTGTCGGGCATGTCACCGGCCGGGGGAATCAATAAGGCATATTATCTCCGGGTGTTCTCGTCTAGCTAACGGAGAGTACTTGCATAGACACAACCTTGTAGCCAGGATCATTCATCAGCAACTTGCTCTTAAATACAACCTTGTGGAATCGGAGGTGCCGTACTACAGGTATACGCCCGACCCAGTTCTCGAAAATGGCTATATCACATTGTACTGGGATCGATCCATCATCACTGACAGGACTATTGTTGCCAATAAGCCTGATATAGTGATGGTGGATCGATCAGAGCGGCGTGCAATGATTGTTGACATAACCATCCCGCATGATGAGAACCTCGTGAAAGCCGAGAAAGATAAACAAATCAAGTATCTTGACTTGGCTCACGAGGTTGTCGACATGTGGGAGGTGGATTCAGCAATCATTGTACCGATAGTCGTGACAGCCAATGGCTTAATAGCCAAGAGCCTCGACCAACACCTCAGGAGGCTCTCGTTAGGCAGCTGGATCAAGGGCTTGATTCAGAAAGCGGTACTGCTGGACACGGCTCGCATCGTCAGGAAGTTCCTCTCTCTGGAGCCCTGACCGCCGGTAGCTTGGACCCTGTTCCCGATACCGGTGGGCTACTATTTTTTATATTTTTAAATGTTTTTTATGTATTTTTTATGTAGAAATATTTAAAAATGTAATTTATATGTATATACAATAAAATAAAGGAATAATAATAATATAACATGGCAACACCGCCAACGTCAACAGATCACGTTTTAAAATTTTACCGTATTAATATCTATTTAAATATATTACAGTTCTTTGTGCATTTATCTTTATATGTATCTGCTGTAATCTAATAATATAATACATAATATAATTTAATAAATAAGTAAAATGGACAAATCACAAAATTTAAGAATACAAGATGACATGACAGTATATGTCACCGACAACACAAGAAATATAAATAAATAAAGAAAAATGAAACGGTGAAAATATGTTGACTAGATCTGCCGCAAGACAACGAGCACGCCCACCATCTCCGGACTCGTTGCTCAGCTCCGCCTCGCCGCCGCCGGTCTCCAGCGCCACTGTGAACGCTGTGACGACACCGGCCGCGGCAGTTGCGTTGAGCTCGAGCGACGAGTATTTCTCTCTGCCGACGTCGCCAACACCTGTACGTCGGCAGGGGAGAGGCCGGCCACCGAAGAGCTTGGGACTTAGGGGCCATCCGGCCCCGAGCCGGGTCCCCGCTGCCGGTGGTTGTGTGCAGCGCATGAGATGGTCTCAAACAATGAATGAGAACGTCATGCGCGCATATTACGGGGCTACAGAGGGGGGAACTAACCTCACTGCGTACCGTGAAAGGATGCTGTCTCTGTTTCAGGCACTGGAACCAACTGTCAACGTCTCGGCCCAACGACTGTCGGATCAGGTGCGGGTCATCCATCGCAATCACAGGTTGGACGATACCGCACTTGATAGGCTGCGCTCAGAGGTACTGAGCAACCAAATCGCCCCGACTCTGACACAGACCGCGGCACTAGCGTCAATTATTGATGCTGTTCCGCCGCGGTCCAATCGTGTGGAAGAAGAGGATGATAGGGTTGAAACAGTAAGTAGCCAGTATAACGACCGACTGAGGAGCACACTGGAGGATGCGTTTCGCGAATATAGGTCCACTCCAACAGACCTTAGACCGCGATTACCACGGCTACCTATGCACAAAAAGAATAGGGCGTTGGTGAGTGCTCTGGACTCGCAGCTCAAGAATGTCTTCGAGAGCAGCGAGGATCTGATTGATACACACTCGATCCTGTTTTGCGCGGCTGTAGCGGCATGTCGATTAGCTAATATAAAATTCCCAAACTGTGATGAAGCTAATCGACCAAAACCAGCCGTACCAGCCTGGCAGCACAGGATCGAGCGTCGTATCGATGGGGCCAGGGTACTCATCGGCAAACTATACTGCTTCAGGGAGTGATGCGCTTTGTGAGACAGGCGTTCTCGGGGACTGGAATCAGTCCTCGAGAATACCTAACACATGTCACAGAGCGCATCGACTTTCTGAAGCAAAAAGTTTGTGCATGGGCGAACCGTATACGGCGGTATAAGCGGCGAGTGGATCGATATACGCAGAATCGCATGTTCCAGAGTGATGAGAGGTGGGTATACAGAGCTTGGGAGCGTTCTGAACTGAACGAGGCCGATGTGTGCCGGCCGGATGTTGCCGCCACGAGTGCATTCTGGCGCAGCATCTGGTCAGTACCCGTCTGTCACGCTGAGGGTGACTGGATACAGAATGTCGAGCAAGTGTGTGAAATAATACCAGAAATGAATACTATTTTAATAACACCAATAGATTTAGCCACAGCAGTCCGTTCGTTACCGAATTGGAAATCACCGGGACCGGACGGGCTGCATAACTTTTGGCTAAAATGGCTAAGTAGTTCACACACTTGTTTGGCATCTCAATTCCAGTCATCCTTAGAGTCTGGTTCGCTACCCCAGTTCTTAACAACTGGAATTACCCACCTGCTCCATAAATCAGGTAGCACCGCGGAACCCAACAATTATAGGCCGATCACATGTTTACCAACGGTTTATAAAGTTCTTACATCCATTTTGAAAGCTAAAATAAATAAACATCTTGACAGCAACTCCATCATGTCTGTCTCTCAAAATGGATGTAAGAGCGGGTCCCGCGGTACTAAGGAGCTACTCCTCATAGACATGGCCATCAGCCAACAGGTTCGTCGATCCCGCAAGGACCTCTCAACTTGCTGGATAGATTATAAGAAGGCCTACGATTCGGTGCCACATACATGGCTTATGAGGGTACTGGAGTTGTACAAGATTAATGCAACTCTACGCAGTTTTCTTAGGTCGTGTATGGGGCAATGGAAGACAGTCCTTCGCTATCCAGGGAGTCGACGGATCCAAGGGAATGATGAACCTGTATGGATTAAGCGGGGAATATTCCAGGGCGACAGTCTGAGTCCACTTTGGTTCTGCTTAGCTCTGAATCCTCTAAGCACACTGCTGGAGGATTCAGGGCTGGGTTATCGATTGAAGAGAGGTGGTCAGGTCATATCTCACCTCCTCTACATGGATGATTTGAAACTCTTTGCCCCCAATAAATTGCATCTGATGAAGCTACTGAATGTAACTGAAACTTTTAGTAGTGGCATCAAAATGGAATTTGGTGTGGACAAATGTGCAGTCATGCATGTAGAGCGGGGGCAGATTATGGAATCCGAAGGAATTACACTCCCGGATTCCATACACCTTAGATCCCTCTCCTCATTCGAGAGCTATAAATATTTGGGTATGTCGGAAGCGTTAGGTATCAACGATGCTGACATGAAGCAATCGTTGAAGGAGCGCTTCTTTGGTCGCCTGAAGAAGGTATTAAAAAGTCTTCTTTCGGGCGGAAATAAGGTGCGCGCCTTCAACGGGTGGGTCATGCCGGTTTTGATGTACTCTTTCGGCATACTTAAATGGACTCAGACTGAACTCGACGCCTTGGATAGAAGGGTCCGTACACTGCTGACAGCAAACAGGATGCATCACCTACGATCATCGGTGATGTGACTGTATATTCCGCGGAAGTGCGGGGGTCGAGGCTTTTTAAATGCGAAGACCCTCCACAACCGAGAGGTATGCAGTCTCAGAGAACATTTTTTAAAAACCGTAGTGGGTATGCATCATGATGTTGTCACAGTAGACAAGGGGCTTACCCCGCTATCCATGGCGAAAGAGAACTGGCACAAGCCTATAATACTTACCACTGATGACCGCAAGATGATATGGCAAAGCAAGGAACTGCACGGGCGATTTTATCGGGCTCTTCATGGGCCAGATGTTGACTTTTTAGCTTCCGTATCCTGGCTACGATTCGGTGACCTTTTCGGGGAAACTGAAGGTTTCGTCTGTGCAATTATGGACGAAATTATCTTGGCGAATAACTACCGGAGATATATTATGAAGGACGGGACGATTGACGTGTGTCGGGCATGTCACAATCCGGGTGAGTCCATCAGACATATTATCTCTGGTTGCTCTCGTCTGGCTAACAGCGAGTATTTGCACAGGCACAACCAAGTAGCTAGGATTATCCACCAGCAACTTGCTTTGAAATATAAACTTGTGGATTCTGAGGTACCGTATTATAAGTATGTGCCCGACCCAGTTCTTGAAAATGACCATGTCACGTTATACTGGGATCGGTCTATCATTATTGACAGGACTATTGTTGCAAATAAGCCTGATATAGTAGTGATAGATCGATTAGCGCGCCTCGCAATGATTGTCGATGTTACCATTCCACATGACGGGAATCTCGTGAAAGCTGAGAAAGAGAAACAAATGAAATATCTCGACTTGGCGCACGAGGTTGTTGACATGTGGAATGTGAACTCGGCTGTCATTGTACCGATTGTCGTATCGGCCAATGGTTTGATAGCCAAGAGCCTCGACCAACATCTATTGAGGCTCTCGTTAGGCAGTTGGATCAAAGGCCTGATTCAAAAGGCAGTACTCCTCGATACGGCCCGCATCGTGAGGAGGTTCCTGTCTCTGGAGCCCTAACCACCGGTAGCTTGGACCCTGCTCCCGCCATCGGTGGAACACTATTTTTTATATTTTTAAATGTTTTTATGTTTTTTATAAATATTTAAAAATGTAAATGAATATGTATATGTAAAAAATAAACGGAATAATAATAAATTTTATTTGCATTGTTAGTAGGTACACAATAAAGATGTTCAGTTATTCGACGATCCATTACTAACTACCTTAAATTAGGTATGCAAAACAGATTTTAAATTAATGTCGATAATATACAAAAATAATGTCATTAAAATTAAAAGGATGTCATCAAAAAAATATCATGTCAGGTGAAATAAAATTACAAAGAAAATAGAAAAAAAAAAAAGTACAGTAAAATTAAAAATGAAAAAGTCAGGATCACAACTTCTCATCGTTTGTGTATTCGTCAATGGAATAGTAAAATTTATTAATTAATAAATTCGACAATCTCTTTTTAAAAAGCGGAAGTGTCTCATTTTTTATTTTACTGGGTATTTTATTATAAATTGTCGGGCCCATACATACAACACTTTTTTTTAATAGGGCAGTATTATGAGTACCAAGACGTAACATATTTTGATACTGTTGTCTTATAGGTCCCGGTCCTCTTTTGCTTTCTGACATTTTGTTAAAAAGATGCAAATTTATCTTTACAAAAACGGCATTTTCAAAAATGTATAGGGCTGGAAATGTTAGCACTTTTAATGATTTAAAAAAAGGAACACAGCTATCCGTTACTTTCAGATTGCACATTGCCCTTACACAGCGTTTTTGGGCCTTGAATACCTGTTCCCTGAAGCTATTATTCCCCCAGAAAATGATACCAAATCTCAAAACCGACGCGACTAAACCATGATATGCAACCAGTCTTGCGGCCATATTGACCTTCTTGGATAAGTTAAAGAGCACATATGCAGCTGCACTTAACTTTTTTGTTACTTCCTCCACATGAGGCTTCCAGGTTAACTGACTGTCTATCATTATTCCTAGATATTTTATATTTATATGATATATAGTTGTTGTGCAAGGATAAAACAAAAAAATAAGGGAACACATTGAATAAATAGTGTTCAGCCATCTATCAGTCAAAACAATGTCGCAACAAATTAAGTTTGAACATGATAATAATTTTAGTTATTCTTGGGACAGATAGATGGCACCTTTTATTTGAGACGTGAAATTAGAAGTCGGTGTCAAGGTCCTCCGACAATAATATTATATAGTTTAAGAAAATAAGGTTCAATTTAGTACATTTTATGTATTCAGGAATGGTAGAATTAACATTGAATTTAGTAACCTATGTTTCATTTTTGATATCAGAGCTTGAGACGTAGGGACCCGTAGTGTCACGTGACCCTCACTAAGCCCGAGGATTCGCATGACCTACATCATCAGCAGCAGTAGGAGTTCATTCTACCAGCTCGCAACGTGAGCGAGCACCTTCCCTAAATCCTCACGAAGCCCGAGGGTTTAACATGGTCCTTCGAGCCGGATAACCAGTGGAACCAGTTCATCATCAGATGCTAAGCCTACTGTGTGGAGTTGTTCCGGTGTCAAAGCGGTCGACACGGCCGGACTCGGAGTCAGCAGCAGCGGGACGCGCGGAGGGGAGTAGAACGCAACAGCAGCAAAACGACTGCAAACGACTGTAGTCGTTAAAAGCTAAGTGTTACAAGTGAAAATCGTGAGTACTTTTAAAATTCATTCCTGCCAAGCAAAAGTGATCTTAATATCAAAGTGAAAATAAACTTACTGATTGTGCAACGTCATCTTAGACTCTGATTTAAGGTAAATTGTGTTCCGACGGGGAACCTATGCCCGATTTTTGTTGAAATTTGTAACGTCCAAACACTTAGAAAATTTTGGTGTTTACATCGACTTAGAATATTTTCATCAAAAATATTTTCGACTTACCTTCTTTAGTCACTTTAATTGTTCATATAGACTTAGAAAACGTTCTTTATGTATTTTTTTGGTGTTTACATCGACTTAGAATATTTTCATCAAAAATATTTTCGACTTACCTTCTTTAGTCATTTTAATTGTTCACATAGACTTAGAAAACTTTCTTTATGTATTTTACTGTTGTTGAGTTAGACATCATATAAAGGCTGTAAAAAATGTCTCAATTACAAACTTATGTCAAGCTACAATGACCTGTATGCTCGTTTGTCGACAGCTAATAGTAATTTCAAGAAGTCACTCAAGGTTAGGATCACCAAACCATATGTAGAAGCCAGGTTAGAAAACGTTGAAGAGCTGTGGGCTCAATTTAGCTTGACACAAAGTCACCTTATGTTTCAAACGATGTTTACTTCAACACCGAGGAATTATATTTAGATTTGAAATGCGAATTAAAAACTGTTTTAAATATATTCAAGGGTAGTAACGACTTTCTCCGATTGCGAGGTCGTCATCAAATTCGGATAGTAGAAACATGCCCATCAAATTGCCTATAATAAAAATCCCAACGTTTTCTGGGAAATATACTGAATGGATCACCTTTAGAGATTTATTTGTTTCCTTGATTCACAAAAACGATAATATGGATAAAGTGCAAAAACTTCATTACTTAAAGGGCTACCTTAGAGGTGAGGCTGAGCAACTTTTGCGACACATTCCAATATCAGATTCAAATTATGATAAGTGCTGGGCTCAATTGGAAACTCGTTACAATAATAAAAAATATCTTTCACATTGCATTTTGAAATGTTTATTCAGTCAAAGGAACATAACCAACCAATCGGCTAGTGGTTTAAAGGATCTGATGGATACCACTTTTGATTGTTTAAGTGCGCTTATCAATCTGGATTTGAATGACACAGCAATTAAAGATATATTAATCATTCATATCCTAACACTAAAGTTAGATCCAGACAGCCGCAAGGCATGGGAGTTAAGGGTAACTTCAAGCTGGGCTCAATTGGAAACTCGTTACAATAATAAAAAAATATCTTTCACATTGCATTCTGAAATGTTTATTCAGTCAAAGAAACATAACCAACCAATCGGCTAGTGGTTTAAAGGATCTGATGGATACCACTTTTGATTGTTTAAGTGCGCTTATCAATCTGGATTTGAATGACACAGCAATTAAAGATATATTAATTATTCATATCCTAACACTAAAGTTAGATCCAGACAGCCGCAAGGCATGGGAGTTAAGGGTAACTTCAAACAATGATTCGTCTATGCTACCAACGTTTGAGCAATTCAAAGACTTTTTATCCAGTAGGTACAGAGCATTTGAGTTCTTAGAACCTAAGCCGAGTACAAATAAAAATGTGGATACACCTGAAGCAAGGGTATTTCACACAGTAGCTTCGAGTTGTCCTGTTTGTACTGATGAGCATAAGATAGGGACTTTGTAAACAGTTCATTGGTAAAGATGTGGACGCTCGGCGTAAGTTCGTACAAGAAAAGCGCTTATGCTTCAATTGTCTGGGGTTTAACCACTCTGCCAGGTTTTGTAAGTGTACAGTCACTTGTAGAATTTGTCAACGTAAACACCACACTTTGTTACATTGTAAAGGCGAACAGGAATCGGTTAACGAGTAGAGCACTTATACGGTTTACAAGTTTTATTAGCAACAGCTTTAGTGAAGGCTGTATCGAATACGGGTCTATGATCACGGTTAGGGCTTTGTTAGATCAATTCTCTGAAGCATCCTTTGTTACGGAACATGATGTTCAAACATTAGGACTAAAGAAAACACCAGCTAAGGGTTTGATAGTTGGTATAGATGTCAACCACGAAGTAGAGTTGAATTCGGTAGTTAAAGTTAAAATACGGTCTAGGGTTGATTCATCTGTGGAATTGGAACTAAATGCATACGTTATAAAATCACTTACATCGTTATTGCCTAGTAGGGAAACAGCACGTTTAGATTTGTCACAATTCCAAGATATGCAGTTGGCGGATCACAATTACCACAAACCAGATAAAGTTGATTTCTTGCTGGGGGCAGAAATTTATTGCAGGGTTTTACAAAACTGGTTGGAAAATTTAGGTTATGGCTTTAGGTTATGGCACGGTGGCACAGCGTACTTCTCTGGGATGGATTCTATCGGGAACAATATCTTCTGCTGACCATAACTCTTCCGATATCACCGTGATGCACGCCCTCGTAGGCGATGACATGATTTTGAAAAAGGGGGAACTATTTAAGGAGAACTTTATAAAATCTTGAGGGTGGGCGGTAGGTTACGCCTGTCAGATCTTGATCGCAACCGTCAACCAATAATAATTCGTCGGTCTACGCAAACTCCTAAACCGAACATATGTAGGTGACATAGTTTTAATTAAGGAGGATAACATGCCCACTGCCGGTGCTACTCGGCAGAGTGATTGAGAAACATGCAGGGTTGGATAATCTAACACGGGTAGTTACGCTATGTAGCAACGGTTTTAAACTTAAATGACCAACCTCGAAACTGTGTGTCCTACCTATTGCTTAAACAAGTTGTTCAGTAGGAACTTATCATTAGTATAATTTAAGCATTTTTTTATTGTGTAAATAAGGGATATCTTTGACATATATGTGTGTATTTTGTAATCTCACTTGTGATGTTTTAAGTGAGAGTAACTTTTAGTTTCTAATTGTTTAAACCAAATAATGTGAAGGACATAATGTCCACAAAATGTCCTTGGTGGGCGGAATGTTCAGCCATCTACCAGTCAAATCAATGTGGCAACAAATTAAGTTTGAACATGATAATAATTTTAGTTATTTTTGGGATAGATAGATGGCACCTTTTATTTGAGTTGCGAAATTAGAAGTCGGTGTCAAGATTCTCCGACAATAATATATAGTTTAAGAAAATAAGGTCCAATTTAGTACATTTTATGTATTCAGGGATGGTAGAATAAACATTGCATTTAGTAACCTATGTTTCATTTTTGATATCAGAGCTTGAGACGTAGGGACCCGTAGTGTCACGTGACCCTCACTAAGCCCGAGGATTCGCATGACCTACATCATCAGCAGCAGTAGCAGTTCATTCTACCAGCTCGCAACGTGAGCGAGCACCACCCCTAAATCCTCACGAAGCCCGAGGGTTTAATAAATAGAATAACATCAATATAGTATAATAATGATTTTTTATGATTAAGTTAGTAGATTAAGGGTAACGAACAAAAATGGATTGAATGTTATTTTGTTAGAAGATATTCTATGTTGATGTGAGAAGAGAAGAGAGAGATGTGAGAAATAATGAAGATGAATTATTGAATGTGTGTGTCACTCATTGGAAGTTGTATAGTGGCTGGTGGCAAGTGAGAGCTTGACCAGTGAAGCTTGCGGTGCAATGTGTGGTATATGTAGAGTGTGATGTTACTCATTGGAAGTCGTATAGTGGCTGGTGGCAAGTGAGAGAGCTTGACCAGTGAAGCTTGCGGTGCAATGTGTAGCAAATGTAGAGTGTGTTGTTACTCATTGGAAGTCGTATAGTGGCTGGTGGCAAGTGAGAGAGCTTGATCAGTGAAGCTTGCGTTGCAATGAGTAGCATATGTAGTGTGATGTTTCTCATTGGAAGTCGTGTAGTGGCTGGTGGAAGTGAGGGAGCTTGACCAGTGAAGATTGCGGTGCAATGTCTAACATATGTAAAGTGTGATGTTACTCATTGGAAGTCGTATAGTGGCTGGTGGCTAGTGAGAGAGCTTGACCAGTGAAGCTTGCGGTGCATTGTGTAGCATATGTAGAGTGTGTTGTTACTCATTAAAGTCTTATAGTGGCTGGTGGCAAGTGAGAGAGCTTGACCAGTGAAGCTTGCGGTGCAATGTGTAGTTTGTGCAGAGTGTGACGTCATTAATTATAGGTCGTATAGTGGCTGACGGGTGGGAGTGCCTGTACAATGAAGCGTGCGATGCAATGAGTGACCGATGTAAATAATAATTATTAAAAAGTTTTAATGAGGGAAGGAACATGTATAAGAAGTGCGATTACCTATGTGATAGGTGACCTTTTGAGTGGTTCTTGTTTTTTGAATAAATTGTTACGGACTCATTGTAATTAGATAACATTGAGATCCCTTATAACAATCATTATTTAAGCAATTATTGTCTTGTTAATGTGTCTTATAGTTTGAGGACAAACTTGCCACACAACATGGCCGAATGTTAGCTTTTAGTTTTAATATAATTAAATGTTGTAAGTTATTTGAGACTTTTTGTAACTGACTTCCGGTATTAAAAATACTGACTATGAGTAAGTCGACGGAAGTCATTACAAGTTGGAGTAAAATGATATTTAATGTTTATTTCCGGAAGTTGCTTAGCGCGCCAACTGGTGACAGTTTTATTTTTATGTTTAAAAATGATATAAGACATGGCGGTGAACCTAAAAAGTTAGTTCAGTGTAAAATAAAAGCAAGATCGTTACGCCGCTCGTTTTCTTTGCTCCAATCCTCTCTGGTTTCTTATACTTATGAGTATAAATCGATATACTGCTTTGTTGGGCATGCTACATTTTTCCGAACCAGGGCCGAAACAGACGAAGGACAGCATCTTACATAACATAAAAGGCATAGTTGATGATGCGCGATGTAAATTTCAAGATTACTTTATACTGTACCAAAAGTTATGTATTGACGAAAGCAAATAGAAGCAAGAATAATTTACACGGATACTGAGACTGAAATAGAGCGAAGTACTGATTTAGGCATAAGTGGATCTGTTGTTACTACTTTAATACAACAATACTACTTTACTACCAGAAACATATATATGGATAACTGGTATAGCAGTCCTAAATTATTTAATTATTTCAAGTGTCACTGTATAGGTGCTTGTGGAACAGTGAGAAAAAATAGAAAAGCAATGCCAGTATTTAAAAATTAAAGAAAGGAGAAAGAGACGCAAAATATACTTCCAATATATTTTGCGATCCTGATTTATATCAGATCCTGATTTATAACACTCACTTGTTTAAAATAAAATTAAAAGCCTTTTTAATAGAAAAATGTTTGTACAGTATATCTGAGCTGATCTCACAAAGTAATGGATGAATGGTTTTTTTTTTCTGATTCTGGAATATTTTGACATTAAACTGTTTGGCATTATATTGTAAATTGTTTTGACATTATTGACATTATATTTGGACATTGGTACTTAAGATATTTGCAACTTTTGATATTCGATTGGTAATTGTTTTTGACTTGTGTGGTTGATTTTGGTTGACATTATATTTAAACTGTTTGGCACCATATATAAATTTCGCTTATAATGTATAAAATGTCTTGTCTATAAAATTCTCAGTTCTTTATATTTGTGTATAGGTCGCATATGTAGACATTCGACACAATGTAAATTGTTTTTATGAATGAAATAAATGAAAAAAAAAATGAAATGAAATATAATGGCTTTAAAATGGCATGATAAAAAAGATGTGCATATGTTGAGTACATTCCATGAGGATAAATTAGGGCCAAGTGAAATAATCGACGGGTCAACCGGTCTACCAGTAATGAAACCTGAATGTATTTGTAACGGTTTCGTAACTCTTTCCCTTCGTTCTTCTCGTTAAAAAAAAAGAAAACAAAAATAAACTATACAAACTTTAACTAATTAAAATCTTAATTCATAAGCAAACCCGCGAGTCACGTTATGTTTAGCAGATGACGACCCGTGGAAGGATCGAGAGGCGCGGTCGTAAATTCTATTGTCTAACAATGCTACTCAGACGACACCGCGGTCGGACGTGCTACGTTACTTTAAATTGTTTTCTTCTACCTGCGCAATAGCTCAATAGAACAAAAATTGTCATTATAACTATATTATCTAAATAATATAATTTCTTAAATCATCAATTACTTAACTAGTAAAGTACATCGATATCTTACAATTTCTGTGTAGTGTTTCACCCCGAATCGGGTTAGTGTTGCACAATTATATCCGTCAAGTGAACATTTTCTTAGTAGAAAAATGGTTTACATAAAATAAATGTGTTATGCTTTGGAACTCATTTATCATAATTAAATAGTTCATTTCTCATTAGGGTTCCGCTTTGTAAAATTGTACTTATTCAAACCGTAGTTATGCCTAACAAACTTTGGTGTAATATATTGTTTATACTAGTCGCCTACTGATTTTTCTGCTGTATTAATTTAGTTTGACTGCCTCATCCTTGATACTATTTCATGTAGATATCCACCTGCATCTCGTAGGCACCGCTTTTGTATCACAGGCATGGGATGTGGTAGTCAAAATAAATATTAAGGATAGTTTTAAAATGTCAGATTTACACTATTCCAGGGTTCACCTCGTATTCTGAACCAACTTTAGTTTTAGGTTGAAACCAGCTATCGACCACCCAAACGTCACAGTATGTACCATTGCTTATCAATTCACCCCAACCATTCAATTCTCAAAATCACATTTAGTTAAACCGATCGGGTACATCAAATTCTACGCCTACCATTACTATCCGATGAGTTGATTTCCCAAAGAAAGGAAACATCCAATAAGTTGATTTCCCAAAGAACAGAAACATCCAATGAGTTGATTTGAGGCTGTAATTAAACTATGAAGACGTTAATTGTGCAAATTGAGTTACTACCTACGATAAGACTACTATTTATAAGTTTTCCTAATTACAGGATTCATGAAAAGTAAAGCCAAGTAAAAAATATAATCTTGAGTACGAAGGTAAATGTTTAGAATGTCCAATTCCAAAGATAGTTTCATCGGCTTAATTTTTCATGATTTTTTTCATTTAAAATTATTGATAATAAAAATAAAAATGTATAAAAACAACTCCTTATAACACCATCTTTATACACCTTAATACAATCTTTATTTCATTTTTTAGAACATCTTTAATAACTTTGCAGATTTCAGGTATAAATTTTGAAATTGCTTGGGTAGACACATTGAATAAATAGTCTAAACTTTTATAACTGTCACCAGTTGCGATAAAACTCAATGTCATTGCTAGACGATATTTCGCTGGTATAGCTTCCCTGAAGTCCGTAACTTGTTTCGAAATCAGAGGAGAAATTTTACCTAGCAAATACTCAAAATCTGTGAAACTCATACGACAGAAGTTATGAAACTCCCCTGATGTTTGTCTGATCCCTGACGTTTGAATTGTCTGAAACCAATAAAAACATAGTAAAATTAAATAACACGGCAAATTAAAGCGCAAATGATAGGTCTAAAGCAGTACCTTGTACGATTATTATGTATTTGAATCATCCACCATCGTCTTCGTTTTCTTCTTTTTTTCTTACTTTTTTCGCTTGTTTTAATTTATAATAAAAATATGTCAACCCGAAAGTAATACTTGCCACAAGCTCGGCGACCGCCATGTTTGCCGATTCGAAATGCAATGAACGTTCACCAAGTATGTGGATGTCTGTTTGTGTTAGATGATTGTTGTTGGATGTTTGGGACTTTGTTTACTGTTTGCGGTGTTTGTGACAAACAGCCAGCGTGTGTAGGCCGCTTAGTAAAGTGAAGTGTTTGGGTACCGGGACCTTGTAACCAGTGTGTGAAGTGTCTGTAGGGATAGTAGGTAGTCAGGCACATAACGTTGAAGGATGTTGAATATATTGAATGTATTGGTCGCAGCGTGATGTTATATAGCCTAAAGCCTTCCTAGACTAATGGGCTATCCAACGCAAAAAGAATTTTTCAAAATCCTCAAAAGGATAAATGGTCCAAAGCTGTGAACAAAGCTTCAAGTCCATTAAGAGAATAAGACATAGACGGTGATCAAAAGAACAAATCAAAGAACTATCACAGGTCAAAGAAAAACAAGAGAGAAAAATAAAACGGGGAAAGGTCAGGGAAAAGAGAGACTAAAACGGAGAGGTTACAAGATACAAATCTCCTTCCTTGTGCACATAAACAAGGATTCAGGCATGTGAAAGGCATTGATTATGAAGAGAAATTTTCACCAACAATAAGGTATGATTCCATTAGAATTATTCTTTCTCTGGTAGCAAAATATATTTATGTATTCAAATAATTTGATGTTAAAACAGCCTTTTTGAACAGTGATCTAGATGAAAAAAATATATTTAGAGGTCCCAGAGGGGAGATTTCAAAATTAAATAAGGCTAGAGTGCCTTATTTAATTTTGCTTAGGACCCTCTGGTCAAACATTCTAAAATAATTTGGTTTCATAGCATCTAAGGCTGACAATTGTATTTATGTGGGACAACAATTTAATGGCATCAAGGTTTTCTTACTAATTTTTCTAGATAACTGTCTAGTAGTTTCTTACAATGAAAATTTGACCAAACAAATTAGAAGGTATTTCAAACAAGCTTTTCAAATTAAAGAATTCAATTTAAACTATTTTCTAGGTATCTAAATAATGCAAGAAAGTAATTAAATTCTAATTCATCAAGAAAATTATACTGAACAAATCATAAAAACGATTTAATATGAATGATGCCAATTCTGTAAAAACTTCATTCGATGTAAATGTAATAATTTCAAATCAAATCAAAGCATTTATTTCAAATAAACCAGTTACAGGCACTTTTGAATTGTCAGAATGTCGGTCAGTCAGTAAGATGAAGCTAGTCGCCCATTCCAAAGAATAGGTACCTATGGAGAAGAACGGGCAAGAAAGTCCAAGGACACTCTTTTAAATTATCAAGCTATTGATACAAATATTTGATTACATCATTCTTGTTGCAATCAACTCTGTGAGAACGATGCAGAAATATATTGAACGCTGAGAGCGTCCATTATGGAAAACAAAAAAAAAAATCAGAAATTAAAATACGCCGTGGCAACTGGGAGATGACCAGTCCCCTCTGACGGTGTCTGTGCTTGACGCACCTTCTTCGTGGTGTGTTTTTTATTATCTATGTTTTTTATAAGCTTTTGTTTTGTTCTTGAGGTGACAAGACATAATAATCCCTACCAGCGGCCTTTTCATACAGTCCCTAAAATATTTATCCCATAATTAATATAGTGGTCCTTCTCCCGTTTTAAGCCATGGTAGGGACGCGGTCAAGTGCCGCTAAAATGAAAGCCGCGAGTGCGACTCAAAACATTTCCAAAAATATTGGAAACAAAAACGAAACCGCATCTACGGTTCAAAAACCAGCTGGTTTACCCAGCTGCGGAAGCAGCTCTGTTTCAGGATCTGGTACGGTAAGGAGCCGTACTCTTTTCATTGAAGCGGACTACGCTCAAAAAATTGTAATGCTAGAGCGAGCTACAGCGGAGCGCGAGCATGATCGTGAACGGTTAACTCTCGAACATGAGCGCGCTGCTTTAGAGCTACGTAAGCAGGCAGAAATTGCAGAAATTGCAAAAGAATAATTATTATTTGCAGAAAATTCAGGATACCCACAACGTCCATGGTTGATGACCCCTTATACGGAGCCGGTAATTGGATCAGCAGCAGAGGCACACAATAGAATGTATAGTAGAACCAGGGTCCTAATAGAGAACACATTTGGGCGTCTTGAAAATAGATGGCGATGCATATGCAATGATAGGGTATTGTACTACTGTTATAACTGAGGGGAGGTGGATGGATAAATAACAACCTCAGCTCGTATATTGGACTGACGCAGCGGTCGTTCACTTAAAACTAGCTTACGAGCTACCCTACTGTGATTGCACATCGTAATCAATAGGTACCCACATAACATCATACATAGTAAACGAAAAATTAGATATGGCTACTAAAAGAGCCTGGGAGTTAAAGATAGCATCAGAAGCAAACGATGTCATTCTTACCTTTAATCAACTTAAAGATTTTCTCGTAAATCGATATCGAGGCTTAGAAAATATAGAAACTAAGGTAGATAGGGCTACGAGTTATTAGTCGTAAGGAACGAAAGAAATAGAGAATGTTGCCCAAATCCTATTTCACTTAAATTGTACTCCCAGTGTTTTCACGATTTAAACTTATCATTCAAAAAACCGGCTAAAGATACTTGCCACACATGCGATACAAAGATAAAATTAGCTGAAGGCGAGGCAAAGACTAAATTTATAGAAGAGCTGGATGAGCATCAATCACAAGCCGAAAACGCTTATGCAGCAAAAAGAAAGGACAAATATGAAGCAAAGCGCAATTCAAATTTTCGAGCTTATGCATTTGATCTTCAGCAATGCTTACCTACGCCATTCCTGAAAACGTCTGTCTCTTTTTATAAGAGACAACTGTGGTCCTACAATCTTACGATTCATAACTTAAGATATGATAAAGCTACTTGTGTCTTGAGCAAATCAAATTGCTTTGTGTCTGAGGCATTTTTTACAAAATTTGCCACCTGAAGTTACAGAGGTTATATTTTATTCTGACACGATGGTGGCCAGAATAAAAATAACGCTGTTGCAATGATGTTCATGTATTTATTGCATGTGCATCCAACCCTAGAGACAATCAATCATAAATTTTTGATTAGCGGACATAGCCACATGGAATGTGACTCAGATCATGCCCTAATCGAAAGAACTAAAAAGAAAACGCAGCTTAAAATAAATCATCTTAACGATTGGATGCAACTGATAAGATCTTGCAAGATTAATAACGGATTTGCCATTGTACCCATGAAACTAGAAAATTTTCTAAATTTTGCAGAATTATGTTCAAAGAAAGGTCCATTTACTGTTAAAAAAAGGATGCTAGTGGTGAAAAATTTTTATGGCAACCAGTAAAATGGCTGCAATATAAGAAACCTATGGGAGAAATACGTTTTAAAACAAATCTTGACAACGAAAGTTCTTTTAGAGTCATAAATTACAGAAAAAGAGGTAAATTCAACTTAGACACTATAGAATTAGAAGTTGTTTCAAAAGAGACTTTACGAATAAGTAAAGAAAAAAAGAAGGATTTGATGGATTTATTGCCACTGATAGATCCCATTTTTCACGAATTTTATAAAAACATTAAAATTGATAGTGATGTATCCAACATCGATCCTGATTTAGACTCCGAAGACCCCGATGCAGGAGGAAACGGAGAAGAATTCAACTAATTCTATAATATTTTATCTTTGTTTTCAAAATAAAATAAAAATATTTTGCAATTGTTTGTTTCTCAATTACTTATACACATGCCCATACCATATTCATAATATCACGATTTCAGTCCCATAAAAGGTAGGCAGAGACTATACTTATTACTTTTGATTTTGTTACACACGTACTTCTCTAAATGGTACTTAGGTGAACAACTTGATAACTCATTGGTAAACAAGTTGATATGTCATTTTTTTTTTTTTTTACTGTAAATAAAGGCAATTCATTATAATCTTATGTTATCTGAAAGCTGCAAGTAAATGATTAACATTCAGATAAAAAAGCATTTAATAACATATAACCAGGATTTACTTGGGAGGATTTACTTTAGATAAAACTTAAACTTAAAAATGGCTGCCCTGAAAAATTACTGTTTTCGATTTGTTAAGTTATTCACGCCTGGTACGGAATTATACTAATGCAAAACAGCTACACCATGGTACGCCGGCCGGCAAACATCAAAATTATATAAATCAATAATTACCCCTTGAATCCAGCAACCAAAGTGAACAAATGGACATTTATGGGGACCTCCATCACAACCCGGAGAGTGCATCGCTGTATATTTCAGTAAGTCCTTTTCCATTTTTGTTTTTGCTTGTATGTAATTTCCCAAAATCGCACCTAAGAAACGCAGTTCGATTATCGAAGATATATCAGTATACCATTATCAAACATGTACCGACTACCATACGTTTCTCTGGAGATATTATGTATCAATATTAATTACGGAAATCGATCCGTAGAACGAATGAACATTCCAGATCTTCAGCGGCGAGCGGCAACGCTGATTGGTCGCCGCTGAAGATCTCGAATGTTCATTCGTAGCTGGATTGGAGTATACTCCATCTGAATTGTTGAAGAGCAGGTTGTAAAGAACTAATTAGAGAGAAATTGATGTTAAACAAAGAATAATCTATGACCATCTATAATAAAACTGCAAAGGATAAGAAGTCTTTTACATTGGAGGATAATGTAATTATACAAAATGCACCAAATAAAGAGTGGTGTGCGGGAAAAGTTATTGGTGAAGCTGATGGTCCTAGATTTTACATAATAAAAAATGATAACGGTGACTTGGTAAGGAGGACATATTGGACCAAGCAAAAATAAGTTTATTGTTAAAAGTGACAGTGTACCTGATATATTGATTTATATGTTACTAGCTTTTCGCCCGCGTAGAATTCGGTTAAATCGCGCTTTTTAGATTTTCCTCAGGAATATCATTTTTTTTTAAATAAAAGGTAGCTTATGTTTTTTCTCAGGGTCTAAAGAGAGCGTAACAGACAGACGGAGTTACTTTCGCATTTATAATATAATATTATAGTATGGATACAGTATGGATGGGGCAAGCATATCAAAATAATGTACCAGATAATAATAATGATAATGTATCAGTTAATAATAATAATCATGTGTCAGATAGTAATAATGTAACAGATTCTGCTCATGCTGAAGTTGTTACAGAGAGGAGAATGAGATCAGGTAGAGTCACTAAACTGCAGTCATATTTAAGAGAATAAGAGTTAAGCTTAATGTACCTAACTTTACCTATAATATAGAATGCTGTATTTTATCTAATTTCTGTTCTCTATTTTCAAAGCTAATTGAAAAGTTTTTACGAATGGCAATTAAGTGTTATCTTTAGGGGGGATGTTTGATATGATTTTAGTTGGCCAACTGTGGTAACACAGCTATACTCTTCGTTTACGATCTGTAAAATAATAAACATGACGCATGTCGAGAATAAAGCAAGTCTTGAAGAAACGTGTTTTAATCTTATTCTGAACACCGTGGCATACCGTACTGTTTGGTAGTACCTAGCTGATATTGAGGCAAGGGCGAAATTTAAATTAGCTCTTTATTTGAAGATTTCCCAATTAAAAAAGGTATGCCATAATAAGCTTTCTTGACCAAAGCACGAGTGTGTATATATATATAATTTTGTCTACGTCTGGGACTACAACTCGTAAACCCATGGAACATATATTTATGGACCTATACACAACCGGAAGCGCAACGTTCCTCATAGTCATTGATAACTTCTCTAAATATGCCCAGGCAGTCCAACTAACAGCATGTAGTAGTATCCATATAGCCGAAGCATTGCTAAACGTCTTCTCAGTGTTAGGTTTACCGAATAAGAAAACCACAGATTCAGACACTAAATTCGATAACGAAGTTATCAAAGAAATATGCGCACTACTTAATATCCATATACACTTTACGACACCCTATAATCCTAATTCCCCTATTGAATGCTTGCACTCTACGTTAACTGAAATAATTAGGATACAAAGAATGACCAACAAAAACGACCCTATACACCTAATTAAGAAGTACGCTATAATAGCGTACAACAACGCTATTCATTCGGCAACGGACTATACACACAGCATCCAGAAACCCGTTAGAATTATACTATCCAAAAGAATTTTACCAGGATTATGTTATTAAGCATCGTGCCAACGCAGAGGCAGTTCAAGCAACTAAGCATTTTACTGGAAATCAGAGATAGAAAACTAGGTCAGTTTGATCATTACCCTACAGCAGGGAAGAGATGGACGCAACAGAAAAGTTAAGGTGCCACTACGAGGGTCATTTAAATTCACCTATAATAGAAGATGAAGTTAAGTTACTCCTTAGAATTCCGAGTTTAGATGTTCGAGACACAAGAAGATCAAGAAAGATTTCGCCCTTAATTATATTGATGTTAGAAGTTTTAGGGACATATCTCCTTGCCCATGGGCGTTTTTAGAACACTCACACTTTTCTTGGATTTCCCAATAAGAAAGAAGAGGATAATGTGGATCTCACACACTTATTAGAAGCTGCGGTTTGGAATGTTTCTACTCACCATCAGGTATACTACGGTGTCAATATGCATGTGGAAGAGAAAATTGACGATTTTAAGAATATCATATCAAGAGAAGTTCACCAGACCTCATTCAAGTTGAAAAAGAAAGTTGAGTGGATAAAAAGTCAGCTAACCGAGAGGGAGCACCTCCTGGGATGCTTCTTTGAGATATCAAGTGATTTACATGTGGGGAAAGAGTTGATACTGGTCTCAAAGAACAGAATTTGGTACCTATTTCCGACTACTATGTTAATGTGTGTTTTAGATAATCTACAATCCAGGTTTTATCTTCAAATTTGTATAGATATAAAAGTGAGGGAAGAGAGGATACCTGGACCATTTACTTACTGTAGAAGATTGAACAATTATATTATGTACCTGAGAGAGAAATATGGGGCCAAATTCTATAATTTAATGAAAAATTGGGACGCACTCGCAATCGGATTTATTGTATCAGATGAAGTTAATGATATGGGATTTTCGACGTTGAAGGAATCCTTGTGTAAGGAAATTCATGAATCGTTGGAAAGACATGACGCCGTCCAGTTTATTGATTTGATCAATATGTCCCTATGTACAGGAACGGGAGGCAGGTGCTCTTCAATGATTGATTTTATTTATTTGATTGTTATGCGTTATATTTAAAATTCGTCTTATATCTAACAGTTGAATGAGAATAGAACAGAACGTGATTGGTCGCTGACAATGTTGAGCTCTGATTCGCCGATAAGAAGCCGTAGTGCTTCATTGCGTCGATAGATGGCGTTGGTAGTGGCACCAACATACCGGCCGCCTTGGAAGCTCCAGCTTCCAATGTTTACGTTGCCGCTTGATGCAAGACGCCGCAGGCTGCATTCACGTTGTCGTCCTCTGCTGATGTTACGGGTAGAGGGCAGATTTTTGAGAATGCTCGTTGTACAGGACCCGTAGCAGTTTGGATGGTGGCGACACGCGACACGCCGTCCTTTCCGGGGAAAATATGGGTAACTCTTCCCATACGCCATTTAAGGGGTGGTAAGTTGTCCTCCTTAAGAACGACAAGCGTGTTTAGTGCTATGTCTTGACTGTTCGCCTTCCACTTTGTCCTTGTCTGAAGTTCAGCAACATATTCTTTTGACCAGCGTTTCCAGAAGTGCTGTTTTATTTGTTCCACTCTTTGAAACCGTGCCAAGCTGTGAGTGCGTGCTGCGGTGAGGTCTCTGCAGGCTGGTGCAGTGAGTGGTCGGCCGATGAGGAAATGAGCTGGGCTTAGTGGACGAAGATCATGTGGATCTGAGGACATAGGGCTTATAGGACGGGAGTTCAGGACTGCTTCGATCTGTGCCAACACAGTGCTGAATTCCTCGTACGTCAAGTTAGCGGTACCTACGACACGTTTAAGGTGGAACTTACAGGATTTTACTCCTGCTTCCCACAATCCCCCAAAATGAGGAGCATAAGGGGGAATAAATTTAAATTCAATATTATCAGTTGATAATTTATCAATTATTTGCTGTGAATTTTCCTCTAACATTTTATTAATCTCTTTCATGGCTCCAATGAAAGTTCTACCGTTATCTGAGAAAATTTGAGATGGTTTACCTCGTCGTGAGATAAATCTTTTAAGTGCTAATATATATTCTTGAGCAGCTAACGTACTGACAAGTTCTAGATGAATGGCCCGGGTAACAAAACAAACGAATATGCAAATATAACCCTTTTCCAATTTAGATCCCCTTCCTTTGCGGTTCAGTATGGTTATGGGACCAGCATAATCCACTCCACATCGAATGAATGGGAAACCAGGTTCTATTCTTTCAGACGGAAGGTTGCCCATGATTGGCGTTAAGGTTTTACCTTTCATTCGTGTGCAGCGAACACATTGGTGGACAATCTTTCTAGCTAAGTTTCTACCCCCTAACGGCCACCAATTCTCACGCACGGTAGCCAATAGCAACTGGGGACCGGCATGAAGAAGCTCTTTATGTTGATATTGAAACAACAATTGTGTAAAGTTATGTTTACTTGATAAAAGTATCGGATGCTTCTTGTCGTAATTAAAGTCAGGCGAATTACTAAGACGGCCACCTACTCTAATTATGTCCCTTTCATCTAGAAATATATTAAGCCTAGAAATCGAACCTGAAGTTTTTAAAGGTAAGTTACGTTTTAATTTATCATATTCCATCGGGAACGATTCACGTTGAGCAAGACGCGCTAACGACTGTAATGAGTTATTCAATTCATCTACTGATAACGGCCCCTGTGTACGATCTTTCTTTGGTGTGCGTAAGTTATGTATGTATCGCAACAGGTAAGCGCCGGCGCGCACTATACGCTGATAAGAACGAAACCTTTCAAAATTAATAACTTTGTTCTTTGTTACGTCACAAACCATAACGGTTGTCATTTGTGATTTGAGTTCTGGTAAGTCGGACTGTATAGTAGAAGGTTGCTGTGACCATGATGTCTCAGAATTATTTAAGAACTCAGGTCCACTCCACCACAGACTACTGTCAATGAGAATATCAAGACTAACACCGCGCGAGACCAGATCCGCTGGGTTATTTTTGGTTCCTACATGTAACCATAACGCATTACTTGTTATTTCATTAATCTCCACTATTCTATTTTGAACGAATGTTTTTAACGCATGTGGTGGCGTACGTAGCCATCCAAGAACAATAGTTGAGTCTGTCCAAAAGTAAATTTTGTGGAAATTAACACGCAATGACTCGATAATTTTCTTATATAATCGTGCGCCTATTAAAGCCCCACACAGCTCTAGTCGGGGTATGCTGACTGGTTTAATTGGTGCAACTTTACTCTTTGCACACAATAATCTAATAGTGACCGGTGAGTCATTAGAGTAGGTGCGAACATAAGCGCATGCACCATACGCACTCTGCGACGCGTCCGTGAAAACGTGTAATTCTATGAATTGTGTGTGAGCACTCATGACATGACGCGGAATACGTAGGTTATGCAAATATTTAAGTGTGTCAATAAATTTTTCCCAAGATAACGCAACATCACTGGGAACGGGTTCATCCCAATTTATCTTACACAACCACAATTTTTGCATTAATATTTTGGCTACTACGACAGCCGGTGTTAAAATTCCTAAAGGATCGTATATTTGTGCGATTATCGACAACATTGAACGTTTATTTAGTAAAGTCGGTCTAACTACTCGGGTGGTAAAATGAAGTTCATCACATTTATTATACCAACCCAATCCTAAAGTTTTGGTTTGGCAATGATCACCTAATGACAATTCTTTCGATATTTCGTGCTCACTGATATCAACGTTAAATATCCACTTACGCAATGGTAAACATGCCGAGTTTAAAGTATTTCGTAACTTGTCACAGGTATCGAGTAAGCCATTCAAATCATTGTCACCTAGGATGACGTCATCAACGAAAAAATCTTCTCGGATTACTCTTGCAACCTGCTGATCCCCACATTCCAGCGCTAGCTGACGTAAGCATCTCATACTAAGGTATGGCGCAGACGCGGTGCCATATGTTACGGTGTTTAGGCGATATACAGATATTGGGTCCGACGGAAGTTTACGCCATAATATCAATTGTAAATCTCGTTGGTCTGGTTGTACTAGAAAATTCCGAAACATTTTCTCAATGTCCGCACAACCGACGTATTTGTATTGCCTAAAGCGTAGTAAAATGCTGAAAATGTCATTCTGAAGTGGTGGACCAATATGTTGAATATCGTTAAACGACTTACCGGACGATGTGACTGCGCTTGCATCGAAAACCGTGCGCAGTTTAGTTGTACTGCTATTTTCATTAATAACGCCGTGATGCGGCAAGAAATAGTGAGGTGACTCATAAGTTTTAACGCAACTCATATGACCGAGCCTTTCATATTCTTCCATAAAATCTACGTATTTTTCCTTAAATTGTGGAAAACGAGCGAATTTTCGTTCTAACGTCAATAAACGTTTTTCAGCCGCTGTGTAACTGTCTCCGAGCACCTTAGCTGATTCCTTTAAGGGAATGCGTACGGAAAACCTACCATTTTCCATACGTTTTGTCGTTTTGACGAAAATGTCTTCGCACGCACGTTCGTCAGTACTAAGGATATTTTTATTAGCGTTATTGTTTATCTGTTCGAGTTCCCAAAACATTTTCAACTGTGTGTCAATGGTTTGGGAGAAATTACATTGCACACTCTTAACGGAAAGTGTGTTATTATGTAAAGGTCCCGACATTATCCAACCCAATTTAGTGTTTTGTAAATAAGGTCCATTATTCAACTTAACTTTGCCATCACACAATAATTCCCAGAACTTATCCCCGCCTATCAGTATATCGATATCTGACGGTGAGTGAAAGTTCGGATCCGCAAGTTGAACATTATCAGGTATACGCATATTATTTACATCGACACTAAATGTGGGTAATTGATTTGTAATGCACGGTAACACTAGACAATCAATGCTCATAGAAAACGAATTTAACCTTGAACGTAAATTTATTTTACATATGTGGGTGGACTGCGAAATTGTTCGACCTACCCCAGCAACGTGATAAGAGGACTGTATTAACGGTGTATTTAATGTTTCACATAACGATTTCTTTATGAAACAATGTTGACTACCATTATCGAGCAGAATGCGTACAGTGTGATATTTGTTATTATAATCTGCTATGTCCACTAACGCTGTGGCCAGCAAAACGTTGGGTAATAACGAATTATTATATATATTCTTGATTACTGTTTTGCGATTCTGAATGGTTAGCCGTAACGTGTAATGATGCCGAGACAGTGGAGACGTTAGCGGTGACCGGCAGTGCTGATGCACTCGACCCGCTCACCTGTGATGCGCCGTCTACCTGCCCATCAACGTGAAGCAAACTGTTGTGCCTTTTATCACACAACCTACATGGCCCAAACTTGCATTGGTCAAGTGGGTGGGTTGTGCGTAAACAATTGATGCACAGCTGATGCGTTTTAACTATATTATTCCTTTCTTGGACAGACGAATTAAGAAACCTTGAACAGGAATAAATCGCGTGATTACCATGACACATCACACACAATACGGGGCGTTGGTTTGTTTTTGCGTTCGTATTACCCTTATTGTTATTGTTAGTAACGTTCGTAGCAACATGAGTATGTGTATATTGCTTCTTAGAGCGCGTTTGTTCGCCGCCTTTGTTCTCGTGGGATTTGTTATGGTTAACTTTAATCATTTCTAAAACGTCGGCCCTATCCTTAAGAAATTTAAGCAAGTCATCTAGTTTCAAAGCTGACCTTGATTTAATTAACGAACTAGCTGTGCCTTGAAAGTCTTCCCACTCGCGTTCAGTGGCCTGATCTAACTTGGAAACGATCATGTAAATAATTAAAGTGTCCCACGAATCCGTTGGTTCCTCCAACGTCTTAAGGGCACGCAAATTTCTTAAAACAATGTCTATTAAGTTCCTAATCTGAGAAGCGGACTCTTTATTTAACGATGGAATTTTAAATAATGCCTTCACATGATTATGAACTAATGGTCGCGGATTATTAAATCTATTCTCTAATAACTCCCATGCGTGAGAATAGTTATTAGCCGTAAATTCTAATGCACCTATAACGTGTGCCGCAGTACCGGACAGTGACGATTTTAAATAATGAAACTTTTGAACGGGATCTAAATCCTCGCGATCATGAATCATACTAACGTAAGAATTTTTAAACTCTAGCCAGCAATCGTATGAACCGTCAAAGGAAGGTATTTTGATATCGGGTAACTTAATGCCTATCGGCCTACATGTTGAAACACTAGACTTGTCTAACTCCCTTTTCAATAAAAATTTCGCAGAAGCTACAGCACGGTAAAATTGATCTTCGAAACGATCTCTCTCTTCCAGCTGTTTTGCTAGATCGAGATCATCTGCTTCTTCTTCAATTTTAGACTGTATTTCGCTATACGTTTCTATCAAATTCGAAGTACTCTCGACACGTAAATTTAATTCTATCGACTCTTGATCAGTTAAGGGTAAAGTGAACTTTTTTACATAATTATCAAACAGAGTTAATCTACCTTTTAAAATACCTCTTTTCTTAATTAAATCTGACAATTTGGGCTCACTCATTTTGGGAATCAAGGAAATCAAGAGTACTTACAGTTGCGTAGGTAGGTACCACCAATTGAGCACGGAAATTGGAAACACAGCACGAAATCAACACCTATCGAAGGATGAGATGGGGAAATGAACGGGAAATTCAGACCTGCCACTCCTGTCTGTCGATGCCTTAACGCTGCAACACACATCAGATAGGGATAAAGCTGCTCATTTATCTCTTTTCTTTGCAAATCTTAGTAAAAAATATGGACTTCCAATTCTTAACCCAGTTGATGGTATTGCTCTATTGAGATCGAATTCGAAGAAGATCATTGATGTTGATGATAATATAGCAAAGAAAGTCCTGTGGAAATTTAGAGAGACTTATACATTCTCATTCTATAAGAAACGTGGAATCTATCCCCAACTGAAAATATTTGGTAAGATAAGTGCTGAGTTAGAAACATGTTTTAAGGATTCAAGACTACCAACTAAACTAGAGAGGGAAGTGATACCCTTAAATGATTGGGAGTTTGTCCAACTCAAACAGAACATCATTTGTCCCTCGAGATATATGAGAAAGAATTATTGAAGGACACCCGCATGTGCTCCTCCCAGGGATGAATGGTTTATACCTTATGACCAGTGTGCATTTCATATCCTATATCGACAAAGGAAACCAAGAAGCTCAGGGACATATGAACCAAGAGTATTGGCCAGATATTTGAAAGGAGATGAGGGAGAGTTGGCTAAGAAGATTAGTGAACAGGAACAGATGTATCATAATCAAGAAAGGGATGATATTGTACAGCTATGTAGGAAAGAACGAGAACTCAATGTTCAAGGGAGAGTATTCTGTAAACAGACTTATGAAATGCGGCTTATGCAAGTTTGTCTGGAGAAATCCCTTAGTGTACTCCCTTTTGTCAGGGAACAGACTATGAATAATACAGAACTAGAAGTAACAAAGAGAATGGACAAAGTCGCATCAATACATTCGTTTAGAACACACAGTGTTTCTTCATTCCGAAATTTTCTCTTCAAGCTAAAGTGAACCTAAAGCAAGTGTACATATCCTGTATATTTAAAAATAAATATTTTTTTCTAACAAAAGTCCTGACCGCCGAAACATAACTTCCGTCTTCAGCTAAATGGCCGGATGATCATCACATTGCCAAAAAAATTGATACAATTATGGATTATATAATTGTGAACATGCAACCTTATACGGGTCGTGTAAGGTCGGGTAAAGGATTTAAACGTTTAAATTTCTCTGATCCATCTAAGCTAAAACGTTACAAAATGAAGTCCGAAAAATACTTTCACAGCCAATTAATGCCTAAAACATATGAAAAGGTTCAAGCCAAAGTGGTATCTCTGTTAATGGAAGCTCATTGCATAAGTTTTACTACTGATATATGGTCAAATTCTACAAAAACTTGTTCGCTGCTGAGTTTTACTGCCCATTTCATTCGGAAAGAATAGCGCTTTAAGTTAATAGTGACAGCCACCTTGATAGGAATCTTTTCTTATGGCTTGATTCTAAATCCAGCTTCGTCAAATCCATTGTGACTACCCTGATTATCAGGAAAGCTGTAAAAAAAGAGGAGAGAAGAAGGTAATCAATATTTTTCAGAAAAATATGAGCTTGTTAAAAAGAAGCCAATAACTGAAAATGTGGTGGATAGGTTACATCCAGAACTGCCAACAATCGGCCAGCCTGCAAGTAACAGGAGTCCTTCCCCAGCCAGGTTTCTGGTAGGTTTAGCGATTGCTGGCACATTAGGCCTATCCAGAGCATGTGATGACGTCATGTTCCTGCATTCAAACGGGAATATATATAAAGACAATGCATTAACACAGGTTTCAAATGGCCTAGCCATTCTGCACACTGCATCAACCCTCTGCATGACATACATTAACGGCAGTTCTGAATCTCTGAAGCTCGTAGACGTGAAAAAGGTGGAATAATTTGTCCCCATGTATGCATTCATTCATTCAATCTTGATGTTAAAAGCTCATACTCATGCCTGAGGTCCTCCATGTACTGGAGATAAATAGCAGTTAAAAGTCAAGACTACAGGCAGTTTGTCGCAAAGCTTACAAAGTGCTTATTGAATAGGTCGGATGTACGCTTGTCCCCAACTTGTCTGCATCCTCATGCACCCATGAGCAAATTTGCATCTGGTACTACAGGGATCAACTGATTGATTATGACAAGTGTGACATTGTGTTTGGGTTAGAGCAAAGGACATTGCTAGCACATCTTGAATATACGGACACCACAGGAAACATTATTCCCTTCAGCCTGTCCGATACAAACCCATTCACTAGCTCACCCATAATACACACTTACACATCATTAACACTTAGTAGCAATGCAGGCATCATTTCCCATGGAACACCGGTCTATAAGAAAGCATGGTGGCTTGTACATGTACACAAATGCAACCGAAATTAATTTGGGCCAGTCTGGAATGCTAGGGGACTTCCAAAAAGCCCTGATTGATTACTCAATATATTACACGCAGTGGGCCACAAGGTGCAGTCCTCATCAGGACTGCACCTTATGGCCTGCCGGGCCTGGCTCAGGGGCTATGCAGTTCATGCGTTATCGACGGACCCTAGCAATGGATAATGGATTCCAAGTCTATAGTTGACGTTCAAAAAATAGGAACCATATCCGTATCCACAATAACAGATGTCCGGGGGGGGGTGGGGGGTGTCATCTCACTAATGCTGCCAACCCCGACCCATCTCAGAGCAGCAGCTTGTTCAATTCAAATTACATCTGTCTACGGGTGTTCTTCTTGTCTCTGGAAAAGCCATTTGTCATAATAAAAGCTCTAGATATAAAGTCCACTGGGATACTTGCACGAAGTTTCATGCAGCTCCTAGCCACAACGTTTAGAACTAATGGAAAGCCCTGATTCATGCAGCATGATTTTTGCTAGAACAAACCAGACACTCAATTTTGATGTGCAATATGAGTTCAGAGGCGAGATATTCAAGATGGAAATTGTTTCATACCGTTCTGAAGTACGTTGCAAGAGAAATTAACATTAGGGCTACTAAGCCCTGACTTCCTAAACAGCCTGAAGATCAGCTTGGGCGTCGGGACCTTGACCACCATACTTGTAACAGTCTTGAAATCCACCAATTAGAAGCTTTTAAGTCCTTCGGCTGCCACCTTTATAATTGGCGCAGTTGGTAGGACATTCGAGGCAGCGCGCGGCACGGTATAAATTTCCAACAATCGTTAATCTGCTGACTCCGACAGTAGCTGTCGGTATTTCAAAGTAACTCGTCGAATATCCTGAAGACGTATCCAGGCATCGATACAACGAAGAAAACCATGTTTGTAAGACTCTTGACGATGATCGCTCTCCCCACACTGCCGCTCGAGATAAAACTTGAAAGTTTAGACGAAGGACCCAGACTCTTACCTTTCAATCTGAGGCAAGCGAGACTTATTACACATTACCATTCTATCTGCAATACATAGAGTTAATTGACCTCGAGAATAGACTAGACTCTGTAATGAATCAACCTTGACCTTTTTCAGACTAGGTTAGAAAACCCTACCTTTATTTTATTTTATTTATTGGTCTATCCACAATTGTTACACAATGAAAACAATATAATACAATCAACATACAATCATAGTGCACAATATAATGCGATAGACACAGCATGCAAATACAAAAATAATTATACAAATAAAAGTTACAAAAAGTGCAGGAATAACTTAACAGCAACCAATGTGAATTTAGCAAAAACAGAGATTAAAAAAAAAATTAATTAAAAGACAATAATAAATAATTATAAATAAAAAAAAAGTCAGCAATATTCTTATTTGTTTTTTAGGACTTGGCGCTTGAATTCCTGAAGTGTTGTGCTAAAGATATCAATCAAGTCATTTGAATTATCAAATAACCTGCAAATTCTAGGGATGGGCGAATTGGATCCTGAAACAGTTTTGCGGAAAGGGGGCCGGAACAGTTTGATAAGGTGACGCGGATAACTGTGGGGAATGTTAAATTTAAGCATACTTAACAACTGCGGGCAGTCTATTCTACTCTGTAGTATTTTGAACAGAAAAATTAAATCTATACTGTCTCTTCTTTTTTCAAGTGATTTCATACCAAAGTGTTCAAGACGTTTCGCGTAGCTTAGAACCTTTTTATCCAGTCTCGTAGAATAGGCAAGATGGTATAAAAATCTTTTCTGGATCCGTTCTAACCTGAGACTATGAGTTGCATAGTGAGGAAGCCACACAACGACGCAGTATTCCAAAATACTACGGACAAGACAGTTGAAAAGATAAATTTTGGTCTTAGGCTTGCGAAAACACCTAGAATTACGCAACACAAAACCAAGTGTTTTAGAAGCTTTTTTAACTATGTTATCCATATGGGGAATAAAGGTTAATTTACGATCAAGAAGGACTCCCAAATCTCTGATAACATCAACTTGATTGAGGTATGTGCCATGCATAGTGTAATTAAAATCCACGAAGTTAGACTTTCGAGTAAATGTAATTTGGGAGCATTTTTCTCTATTGAGCAGCATATTATTATCCTTACACCATTTTAGAAGTTTATTCAAGTCATTCTGAAGTAATGTTGAATCGGCTAGAGAATCTATAGTGCGGACTATTTTCAAATCATCGGCGTAAAGGAATGGCGTGGAGTTAAGGAAGCAATAAGGAAGGTCGTTAATAAATATAATAAATAACACAGGGCCCAGATGGGAACCCTGTGGAACGCCGGATGTTATTATCATGGTTTCAGAATTATAGCCATTAGCTACTACGTAAAAGGATCTATCTATTAGGTAAGAGTGCAGCCACTTAAGAAGGAAACCAGCAAAACCGTATGCAGCAAGTTTTTGAATCAGCACTTCATGAGAAACTTTGTCAAAAGCCTTGCTGAAATCAGTATATATGACGTCAGCCTGCTGGTTCGAGTCCAGTGAAGCTGCAATAACTTCAACAAAATTTACTAAATTACTGCAGGTAGATCTTGTAGCAGTAAAGCTATGTTGGTGGTCTGATAAATATTTCTTGAAATAGCTTTGTATGTCAGGACAAACTAATGCTTCAAAAACCTTGGCAAATGTCGGAAGGATAGATATAGGACGATAGTTTCCTACCAAATCATCGGCACCTGATTTGTGAATCGGTACTACTTTTGCCAGCTTCCATTTTTTAGGGAAAATACCAGTGCTGAGAGATTTGTTAAAGATCAACCATAGCGGTGCTGCCAGTTGGTCAGAGCAATTTACTATAAAGTAAGGGGGAATTCCATCGCTGCCAGAACCTTTGGATATATATAAGCATTTGAGATGTTTAGCTACTTTATCTTTGGGAATCTGGATCATGGAAAAACTATCGGAGTTACTAAGAAGATTCACAAAGAAAGGTGAAGCTTGAACTGCGCTGGGGGCATGAATAGCAGGACTGTATACTGAAGAAAAGTAGGTCCCGAACATGTTACATATCTCTATGCCATTACAGGTTTTTATAACGCCATTTGACATTGAGGCTGGGTAGGCATTAGCAACACCCCTTTTCGACTTAATGAAGGACCAAAAAAACTTGGAATTTGTTGTTATTTTCTGTTCAATATTATTTATATAGGAGTTGTAACATTCTCTTGCCAATTTATCGCAGCGTTTACTACACCAACGTAGGGATATCTTATCCATAGGGTTTTTATAAGCACCATACCTTCTTCTTATGCTGTCTTTTTGGCGCAGCAAACTCTTTAACTCTTTTGTATACCATGGTGGACGCGAGTTATTTTTTACTAAGGTCGATGGTACACAACGCTCTATGATCTCATAAAGTATTGAATAGAACCGTTCCAACATTATACTGGGGTCATCTGTATCTGAGAATAATGCACACCAGTCGGCACTTTCTAGTTCTGATTTAATAGCCGAGTAATTGGCTTTTCTGAAGTTTAATCTGATGTTAGGTTTTGGTTTTAAAGTATTATTAACTTTGAGACGTAGGGAAATTTCAAGAGGAGGGTGAAAAGGATCTATCTTCGATAAACTATTGTGAGCTTCAGTAACCTTACACTCAAGAAGGTCAACAAGAACCAAGTCCAGGATCCTATTTTTAATATTACATATATTGGTTAACTTCAAGTTAACCGCTTATCTTACAAGTTAGCCAAAATTATGTCTCAATTAAAAAAGCTAGAACTCAATCCTAGTAAACGAGGTCTCGGTAGACGGTTTAGGTTCCGTAATAAAAAGCATTAACGGTAAGTTAGATCAATCGGATGCCCAAACTTATCCACCCTTCCTCGGCGCCCGGTGCGTCTTCTGCGGCCCGGGAAGGGAGTCGAGATCTCCCTCTCTCGTTTCGCAGCTTCCTTTTGCGACATCACGTCCTAGCAGAAGGACACCACCGCGTCCCACGGCTCTGCGCTACCGACCATCCTCAGCACTACTGCCGGCAGCGTCAGGTCGCCTCCACTTCATTTGTGAGGACACGGCGCTGCTCCTCCCAAGCTACACACTCGGAGAGCGTATGCTGCGCCGTGTCATCCCCGCATTAGACGCAGTGGTGGCACCGAGCCTCCGGCTCCCTGCCTAAGCGACGCAGGTACTTGCCGAAGCAGCCGTGCCCCGACAGTACCTGCATCACCCTGAACGACAGGGAGCCGTGCCTTCTCCCGAGCCAGTCGTCGAGTACTGGCCGGATCGCCTCGACGGTAGCGAGGCCGGCGGTAGGGCGCATAACCCTCTGCCGCCAGTGCGCCACCAGGACCTGACGGAAGCAACGTTGATAGCGCGCCTACTGCATACACGAATTCCCAAAGGTTGTCGAGCACCAATCCTAGATACTTCATGGTGAACTCGACAGCTATCCGGGCTCCGCTGACCACGATATGTGATCCCGGCGGAAGGACATCATTTCTCTGCCCTCAAATCATTATCCAACATGCCCTTCACTATCCCCGCCTCTGCGGAAGGGTTATCCCTTAGCAGTTCCAAGAATTACCAGTACGTCACAAACTGGCGAGCCTGTCACATGTAAGGCGGAGAGCGCACAGAAATGGGCATCAGGTACACCGACGAAGTGGTCCTCTCCCTTGTGGTTTCATTTCTAGCACCATTCCGCACTAACAGCATAGACTCATCGCGTACTGCGGCAGTAGAGACAGCCACACACGAGAAAACTAGGGAGCAAGTCAGCCAAGAGATCTTGGCGATAACCCTCTCTGCATATATGACACAGGCCAATCCAGTCACCCCCCAAAATATTTCGGCCTTCACTAAACGCTGGAAGGCGGCACTAGCCTCTCAAAACATTACCGATCTCATATCTGCTCCTGCTTGGAGCAACTTAACCGCACTCGCAAGCGTGTTCACCAAAATAGTATCCGGCAAACCTGAGCTTCGAGTAGAAATCGTGAACAAGATGCTAGAGCTGCCAAAAAGACAGGTTCAGGGGGTGCAGTGCTGTCCCAGATAAGGCTCGTGTAGAGTGAGGAATGCTCGTGGGAGTACTCATCTCTTAAGGCAGTCCAGTACATGGACCTATTTATAAATAGCACTGTCGAGCTCTAGAAATCCCTGCGGTATTAGACCAGGCTGTCACCCTCCGTGGCAAGTAGGAAGCGGCAAAGATAGCAGATGAGCAGCTAGCATACAGTAGAGTGAGAGATCCCAACAGTCATCCCAGCCTAAACCAGTCCCTCTTTCCCGACCTCTATTACGCCGCCATAAGTTACGCCAAGGCCAACAAGCTTCTCGGTGACAATTTCCAAATGTCAAGCTCTCACATGTCGACTCACACACTCCTCATAGACAGATACATTAAAAAGATGGCCTCAGCTGAATTAGGAGAGCTATCAGAAGAATCCAAGGCCAAACTGATGAGACTTGGATATCCGGTCACAGCTTCCGGAAAGAGGAGGACCCGGGATGCAGGCTCCGACGATGATAAAGACGCCGAGGAACCAGCCTATAACACGTTCAACCCCTATCCTCACCTCCCGCCCATTATAGTTAAGTAAGAATACCTTATCTTTAAGAAAAAATGACCCAACTTCTCCTTACACATACACGCGTATGCGCGGCGCGGGCAGCGGTACGCGTAATCATTGGGCGGTGTTACTGTACAGTTCAATACCGCCCACACACACATCACGACCCCTTAGCCCGAAACGTAACCGTACAAAGCTGAAAACCGGACGGGCGGGGGTTTACATCCGTAACTGTGTAGGGCGTCGAGTCGGCGCCTCCGTCGCTAGTCGTCCTCCGCTGGGCTTCCTCCAGGTAACTGGAGGTCTCACCTGGCGGGGACAGACCGCCGAGGTGCCGTTAAGAAAGCAGGACCATGAGTGGGTTCTGTGACGCGCCTACAGAAAAACACATAGCAACCATTTACACAGCCGTGCGCAACTCAAGCACGTATTAAGACATAACCGACAAGCCCTTGTTGCCAATCTAGCGAGGGGCCCGCGGTTACGGGCCATTGACCTGACATCGCGGACGGGGGACTGAGGCATCGCGACCTCCACGGAGACGGGTAGTCAGTCTGCATTCGACCACCGAGACAAAACAAGCAATAGTTAAGAAGCGATCTTTGAGAATACCTACTGCGACAACTGTAACGAGAACTTTGACGACCGCGTGGAGTAACATCTGTAGTGTTGTTGTGTGTGTACGACACGGACTTCGTGGACGTAAGGGTAGACTTCGGTGCGACATCAGCTACGCTCTACTTGTCATTGCCTATGTAGTGACACTTGACATATGTAAGTGTCAACCAATGTTTAATAACGTAATTTTAACTTCAGCAGTAATCCAAAGTTTGACATTTATAATATACAAACAAATTTTATGTATTAGTAGATATTTCATGGTTGTCCTGCAGCCATATTATGACGCGCCCTATTGTTCTCTCGGCGCGTCTCACGCGCTATGAGGGCAAGCGGGACGGAAACATCATAAGTTTCACTCGCGCCGCCAGTCCGCTGACCGATACGTTCGCTGTCGCATGCTAACTTGCTTAAATCCTAGCTTCTCCGCGCTTAATATTATATTTATGTACTTTCGTCATTTCTGTTCTACGCTATAGTCTAATCTTCATTTCACTCCTTGTTCTTCTATGGTACTCTTCTGTGTTGTGTAACCTATTGTGAATGTGACTGTCTGCTGTGAAATAAACTATCTTTTCCGGTGTACCTTCGCTTATTATTTCAAAACTACAACACCTAAAGAACCTACATTGGTGACCCCGTCTTCGAACACTAGGATGGCGCAGAGCAAATCAACATTTGCACAGAATGACGAGGAGCAGAAAGTAGCGGAAACATTCCGTGTGCGTGTGAGAATCCCACCGTTCTACCGAACGTAAAATCGGACAAAACTGTTATTTTATGTATATTTGTATCGACAATATCACTAATTCATACAAGTGCCGCCATCTATCTTTAAATATATAATACTGTGTGTAACCAGAATGTCAGTTTTGAAATTCATCATTCATTCATCAGCGTTTCATTAATTAGAGTATTTTAATATTTTTTAGTTTTTCTCGCAATTTTCTAGGACATCCGTAGTGATAGTGATCCGTAGTGAAATGACTTTGCAGATTGAGAGAAACTGTAATTAACGCTGTGATTGTGAAAATGACGACGAACTATCTTGTGAGCATGCCTAAACTGAAGGGGCGGAAAAATTACAGTGAATGGGCTTTCGCTGCTGAGAATTTCTTAGTTCTGGAGGGAATGTCTGATTGCATCAAGTCGGAGACAGTGCCAGTAGAAATAGGAGCAGCAGGTGACGCGAAAACCAGAGCCAAACTTATTCTCACAATAGATTCGTCGCTGTACGTGCACATAAAAAGTGTGCAAACGACTCATGAGCTGTGGAAGAAATTGAACAACCTATTTGATGACTCAGGATTTACGAGAAGAATCAGTTTGCTGAGGAGTCTGATATCCATTCGGCTCGAGAATAGTGTTTCAATGACTTGGTACGTGACACAGATAATTGAAACAAGCCAGAAATTGTGTGGTACCGGTTTCAACATTAATGATGAGTGGGTTGCATCGCTTTTGTTAGCGGGATTAACAGAAAAATATTCCCCTATGATAATGGCGATCGAGCATTGCGGCATACCATTGACAGCAGACGCCATTAAAATGAAGTTGTTAGACATGGAAGAAAGCGGAAACGGTAGCGAAAACAGCGCTTTAAATTCTAGTGGTGCGTTTACGAGTTATAAGCAGAATCGGAATGTTGATAGCACTTCAACCACAGACAAAGCACAGATGTCAAAATCAAAACCAAAAGTCATAACATGCTACAAATGCAAACAAACAGGGCATTAGATTGGGGCCGCTGGTGTGTTTCTGACTACACGTGCACTAGAATTTTGGTTGTATTTACGGTTATATTGTGTTTGTTGTGACTTGTGTTTATGTTTTGTGTTGTTACTAAGTGTCAGGTTTGTTGTGTATCTATGTTTAGTTAATTTATCCCCTTTTTAATTTTATTTTTTTTATCATAACCTTTAACACGTGTATCCAAGAATATGGATAAAACCAAGCCTCCGGACCCTCCCGATGGAGTACCTACTGTTGAGGTTGAATTTCATTATTGTCTCTGGCAGCTAACATTTACAAAGAAATTAAATACACACATCAAAAGTGTCTAGGGATCAAGCATTTTTATGCGGATTTCTTGAGATGTGGCTTTGTAATAAATTTATGATTTTATAAATTTATATGGATCCTTTTTGGTGCATTTCATAATTTGAATCAGGAACTGTGAATCAAATTCGAGTAAAAGATGAAAATCAGCTGTCAATATTTTCCCTATAAAAACATACAACGCATTGAAGACATTATTAGTGCTACTGTTTCCCTACTACTGATTAAAACCAACGTTATTATGGAGCGGCGACGTCATTTAAGCAGGGAAGAAATGCTCAGAGCCGTGGGAATGATAGAAGCTGGTTCCCGGCAACGTACTGTGGCTTTAGCTCTGAATACAAGTCAGAGTGTTATCAGTCGACTTTGGACACGTTACCGAAGCACTGGTACCGTGGCTGAGCGCCATGGAGGACGGTATCGCTGCACCACACGGAGACAAGACCGATACATTCAAATCTTAACTCGAAGAGCTCCAACAATAACCGCCATGATGTTAGCCGTGAGGCTTCATCACTCTTCAGGGAACTTAATTAGCGACCAAACAGTCAGAAACCGCTTGCATGAAGTGAACCTTCATTCCCGAAGACCGCTACGGGTACCACCTATAGCAATGCACAATCGTAGGATTCGATATCAATGGGCTCTTGAACACAGAAATTGGGCAGAAGAACAATGGCGTTTCGTGTGCTTTTCTGATGAGTCTCGTTTTGGTATGAGACCGGATACAAGACGTATACGACACTGGAGAACCCCTGGACGCCAACAGCGATTAAAATCCTGCCAGGAAGTCCATCCTTATAGTGGTGGAACCATCATGGTATGGGCGGGTATTTGGATCGGCGGAAGAACTGAGTTGATTTGGATCAGAGGCAACCTCAACGCTCAAATTTATGCTGAAACGATTGTATCAGACGTCATCGTTCCTCTACAAGTGCAAATCGGTCCCTTATTTCAGTTAATGCATGATAATGCACGACCGCACACCGCAAGAGTTGTAAGACAGACTCTCGCCGCAGCTAACATCAATGTCCTGCCCTGGCCTGCTCAGTCGCCAGACTTGAACCCGATTGAGCATGCATGGGATATGCTACAGAGAAGAGCTCTGCCGAATATGGAGGGTATCCAGTCGCAAGAAGACCTTTTTTTGTTGTTGCAACGAACATGGGCGGCCATTCCACAGCGTGATTTGGATGAACTCATTTTGAGTATGCCAAACCGATGTTCTTGTGTTGTTAGTGTTCGCGGTAGAAACACGGATTATTAATTGTTTAAGTTACCCAATAAAATTTTAGAGAAAACTGTTATTTCAGTCTTTTTTTCGAACTTTTGTGTTAGTGGTTCAAATGTCAAATATCCCTTTATTAGGAAAATGGCAAATTTCTTTATTAATGCAAAGGTGACTTGGTTTATCGTTACTGTGACAAACGAAAACACTTTATTTGATGAATCCTTAAAGAAAATTTTAATTAATATCAATCAGGAGAAAAGTTATTGCAAAAATATATGTTGATCCCTAGACACTTTTGATGTGTGTATATTTAAGTTTGGAAGACAGATTCGGGAGACAAGTGAAAAATATGTTGTTGTTTTAGTAGTAGTAAAAATGTCGTGATAAAAGAATGGTTCGTCTAAAAAAAGGAAATTATAAGATATGTTTTTTATAACTGTTTATTTATAGAGTCTTGTTTTAAAATTGAAAAATATAATGTGTGAATGAATTATATGTGATTTAATTTCGAAGCTTTTACAAAAGGATCCCAAGAGGTACTGCATCCCATTTATTTTATAACTACAACACCTACAACCCCCCCTATCCGGCTTCTCCCCTTCTAACCTAAGTCCCACCCCTAACCCATTAAGCCAGCCCCTAACCTTTACTTCTGAGACTAACATCCGAAAACGTCCCGGAAATGATGAAGATGTTCCTAATCGCCCTACTTAACAACCTAGATCCCATATAGGCCGAGCTAGATACTCAGTCATTGATAAAGGACCTTTCATTGTCCACGTTTCCTGTCTGGAAACGCAAACTAACTCTGGATCTACTTTACACCCGGTAACATTTGGTCGCTTTTTAGCAAATTTAAATTTAAATAATATTATTACCGTCAAGCGTGTTGGCCGAAACCGCGTATCCGTGGAATTTAAATCGCCTCAGGACACCACCGCCTTCTTGTCTAATAATGTTTTGGGCTCAAACCACTACGAAGCAACTATCCCATCTTTTAACATAACCCGCATGGGTGTTGTCAGTGGTATCCCTACAGACTTCTCGGAGGATGAAGTCCTGGCGTATTTAAAAGTACCAGCTGGCTGTGGACCTATAATTAAAGTTAGGAGGATAAATCGAAGGGTTAATAAAGACGGTTTAATAGAATACAGGCCCACAGAAACTTGCGTCATCACATTTGATGGCCAAGTTCTACCTAACCGCTTTTTCTGTTTCTACACATCCCTTACCGTTGAGCAATATATATACCCTACTATCCAATGCCGCAAGTGTTGCCGATTTGGCCATGTGGAATCCCTGTGTCGCTCCAAACCCCGCTGCAGCAAGTGTGGCAATGATCACCCCGGTGTTGGTTGCAGCATTGCTGAGAGTGAAGCCTTCTGCGTA
Source organism: Sesamia nonagrioides (assembly GCA_017933935.1). Classification (NCBI taxonomy): domain Eukaryota; kingdom Metazoa; phylum Arthropoda; class Insecta; order Lepidoptera; family Noctuidae; genus Sesamia; species Sesamia nonagrioides. The sequence continues at coordinate 165,597 of JADWQK010000346.1, forward strand.
TTGTGCTCTGGAGGTCACTTTGCTAATAGCAAGTCCTGTCCGGAGTACAGCAGGCAGAGGACTATTAAAACCATTATGGCAGAAAAAGTGATTTCGTACGCTGAAGCAAGTAAAACAGTCCCTAATTCTACTCGTAGCTATGCTGACATTACGAAGTCACAAACCCAGTCATACCGCAAAACTGTTTTTCTTAAGCCAAAGACCCAAGCTTCTCTTTCCCCCTCCTATAATAAATCTGTACATCAGCAGCTTACTAGCTCTCCTTTAACCTCTCAGCCTAATGGCTGTGCTCTCAATACTCAACCCACACAATCTCCTGAAAACTTGTCCTCAATAATTGAACTTCTCATTAAACTTCTTTTAACTTTAATGTCTTCTTCTAATAAAACTCAATTACCGTCCAACGTTGCCTCATCACTTATCAACTTTCTTCAATCTTTCAACAATGCCTCAACTAGTGGTTCTTCAATGGAATGTGAGGAGCGTGCTGCATAAGAAGCACGAGCTCACATTCCTTTTAAACAAATTCAAACCCTTAGCTTGTTCTCTCGCTGAGACTTGGCTTGTTCCGAGTCTTAGTTTCCGCTTACCTTCCTTCAATATTCTCAGATGCGACCGATCTGATGGCTATGGCGGGTCGGCTCTCTGCATGAACAATCGTGTTCCACTTGTGGCTGTATCATTGCCTTTTGTAGGGGATGATATTAGCATTGTGGCCGGCAGGGTGGAGGGTATAACCCTCCTATCAGTCTATATCGCTCATCCTCACCAAAGTTTACTCCCAGTCCGGAAGCGTACCCTGGAATACATAGAAGGCCCTGTACTTGTTAAGGGGGACTTCAACTGCCATCACTTCAGGTGGGGCTCTGAACGTTGCGACACTTTTGGGGAAGGTTTAGTGGAAATCTTAGATGACCTTAACTTATGTATATTAAACAACGGTTGCCCAACTCGTAGGTCTCTTCCCGGTCAACATAAGAGTTGTGGTGAGAGACCTTACACTTTGTTCACTGGATATCGCAGCGTCGTGTCACTAGGAGTGTACCAGTTTGTCACATGGAAGTGATCACTACTCAATTTTAATATCTTTAGCTGATAAAACATATTTAGAAAAATCGAGCCCTCCACTCTTGAGGTATAATCTGTCTAACCCTGATTGGACGGAGTATTCCTCAATATTGGAGGAAAAAATTAACTCTCTTCCAAATTTAGTTTCACAGGATTTTAAATCTCTTAGTCCCTTACAAGTGTCAAACTGTTATAAAAACCTAATTTCTGCTATAACAGCCAGTGCTGACTCATGCTTTCCCCTTGAAAACTCTGCTCGTGGAAAAATTCCTTCTCCTCCTTGGTGGGACCAGGAATGTCCAAAAGTCATAAAGAAAAGGAACGATGCTGAAAGGGCCTACAATGGGGCGATGACGAGCGATAACCTAGTGACGTACAACAAGACCCTCGCTAAATCTAAAAGATTGGTACGAGGGAAGAAACGCACCGGTTGGGTTAGCTTTTGTGGTTCCTTATCCCCATCCACCTCTTTATCGGTTGTATGGAAAAGGATCAACCGGTTTTGATCCGGGTGTTCTCCTACAATTTCCTCTCCCATCCTTCGTGAAACTGCTGAGCGGTTCTTTGACAAACTGGCTCCGCCGTATGTACCAGCGGAAAATTAAATAAATCAGCCGTCTCTCATTCCTTCTGATGATCCTCTAGATGCGCCATTTTCTATGTTGGAGCTTAACTTAGTTTTAAACCATGTCCACGACTCTGCTCCCGGTATAGACGGGATTGTCTATTCCTTTTTAATACATGCGGGTCATGGAACAAAACCCTCTTTTTAAATATTTTAAATTTTTGTTACAATTATGGCTGGGTGCCTGATCAGTGGAAAACTCAAATAATTATTCCCATCTTGAAACCAGGCAAACCCCCTGATGACCCAAATAGCTTCAGACTCAGTACCATGGATAGTGTTGGAGTTTTGGTATCAGATATTCGCACATCCTTTTCCAAAAATGAATCTATAGTCGCCACCTTCTTAGACATTTCCTCTGCCTATGATAATGTCCTTCTTCCCATTCTCAGGCAAAAACTGCAACAGCTGAGAATACCGGAAAGAATGCTACAGTGCATTTGCAGTCTACTTATGTCTAGGTCTTTGGTTTTGAGAGTCCCGGGGGAAGAATTTGACGCCAGGACCTACCACAAGGATCTGTGGTTATTCCTTTACTGTACAATCATATACAATATACAGCTGACTCAAACTCATGCCTTAATAACGACTGTCAAATTCTTCAGTATGCTGATGACCTGGCTTTATATGTCACCAATCACTCTGTTAGCGCCGCTGCAACATCTCTATGCATATAGGGATCTCCAGGGAATCCAGGGGGATTCTCTAAACCAATGGCTACATTATCACGGCCTGAGTCTATCTGCCCCAAAAAGTGCTGTGGTTGTATTTTCTCGCAGGAGATTAATACCTCAAATTTCGGTAAGCGTCAAAGGGAATTGTGTACCGGTTTCTGCAAAAGTTAAATTTTTAGGCGTTGTTTTAGATTCAAAATTGACTGGTTTACATCATCTAAATTATTTGGCTAATAGGTGCGAGAGAACTATTCCCATCCTTAAAGTTCTTGCCGGTGTCTGGTAAGGTGCTCATCCCTACACCATGAAACTGGTATACAATGCTCTAGTCCGGAGTGTTCTAGACTACGGATCTTTCCTTTTAATTCCTTGTAACAAAGGTGCTTTGGCAAGGCTGGATAGTATTCAGGCTAAGTGCCTAAGGATCATTTTGGGTTGTATGAAATCCTCACCAATTAACGTATTGCAGGTAGAGTGCGCTGAACCACCGTTGGCCTTGAGAAGACAGTATCTAGCTTCGAGATTTTGGGCTAAAGTCACTGCTAAATACTCTCACCCGCTTGTTCAAAGAATGAAAGACCTGGATACCGCATGTCGAAGTTCCAATTATTGGAAACATAAAGAAGTCCCCTTGTTTGTAAATTCCTTTTGTTTGTACCAGAATTTAGAATCTCCTATCGCTCAGCTTCCGAATCTCCCTGCTTACAATTTTGACTATGAAACCATATGTTTCAAACCTGATATTTTCTATAATATCGGCATATCTAAAAAGTCCCCTTCGGCTAACTCTATTTTCAATGCGGCGGTTGGTGAGCGCTGGTGAAATTTTGATATATTCTTCACGGACGCCTCTAAATTCTCAGATTCTAGCTACACTGGTGCTGCGGTATACTACCAAAACTCAAAAATCGTGTTGAAATTTAGATGCCCTAAACAGTCATCAGTGTTTACAGGAGAGTGCGTAGCCATACTGGAAGCTTGTTTATTTATAGAAGTCCATAGCATACATTTTGGTGTCATCTTCACGGACTCCCTTTGTTGCCTGCAAGCTTTGGAGCAAAATCCTCTCAAGAGCAAACAGCACAGTCCAATCTTGCTCCAAATCAAAAAGTCCCTTTTATCTTGTGCCAAGAACCCTATAATAGTCCACTTGGTTTGGATTCCAAGCCACTGTGGCATAAGAGGTAACGAGTGTGTCGATGATCTTGCTAAGGACGCTGTCACGTCCCAAGACGCTGACCTCAAATATTTTAAATGCCTGGGTTATGATTTACTGAGCCTTCCAAAACAGAACTTGCTATCCACATGGCAGGTGCAGTGGCAAAATACAAGTAAGAAAAAAGGTGCTTTTGACCCGACTACGGCAAAGCAAAAGGAGGGTTACGATTTTGACAGGCTATGTATGTATGTTCATCTGTTCCCTCGTAACTTCTAAACTACTTATTCGAATTCGACAAATAACACATCATTAGAAGCGTCTTAATTGTCCGCTGGTTATAGGCTATATGGAGTTTCACAAAATCTAATGTGGCGCCCTCTAACGGACAAAAAATACAGAGTAAAAAAATAAAGTTAAGATAAATATGCCGTGTTTGGTATCATTTGAAAGCGCTTTACTTGTACATTTTGAATATATATATATATTACTAGCATTTGCTTATGACTTTACCTGTATTCATGGGTTGATTGCATATAATTCACATCTTTTCGTTCATAGATAGCTTCTTTACTACTTATCAGAATAAGACCACTGCAGAACCATTAGAAGGGCCTTGATATTCTGTTGGTTATGAGCTATGAAGCTTGTCACCAAATTTAGTATTACGCCCTCTAGCGGACAAAAAGTTCTATGTTAATATAAAATTAAAATAAATATACCGTATTTGGTATCATTTGAAAGAGCTTCACGAGTACTTTATGTTTGTACATAAATAATCCCGAGTTAAGCTTCGTAGAAATTTGAATGTAAACCAGGGTTTGGTAAACGGAGCGATGGGAGTGGTGAAGGCCTTCACAGCCAAGCGCTGTTCTCATACAATTTGAAGACGCATCCATAAAAGCAGATATTAACGGACTTATCAAAATCGAGCCTTGCCTCACTGAATTTGACGGCTTGGGGGGTCTGGGCAAATTTAGCGTAAAATGCTCCCGCTGATTCTTTCTTGGGGTTGTACTGTACATAAATTACAAGGTTGTACTCTAGATAAAAAAGTTGTCGATCTAGGAAAGTCATTGTTTGCTAAAGGACAGGCCTATGTCGCTCTCAGTAGAGTCAGAATCATAGAGGGATTATTTATAAGTGCCTTGGATCATAATAAATTACTTAAAAATCCACATGACAGTCGATCGTTAGCAGAATTAGATAAATTAAGAAATCTTCCCAGGTCCTGTTAATAAATTATTTTTTTTTAAATAATTATAAACTAGCGCTTGACTGCAATCCCGCCTGATGGTTAGCAGTGACGCAATCGTTGATTGTAAAGCGCACTAGTTTATTAAGCCTACTCACTTAAAAAACTTAGGAATAAGAAAGGATGACGGTAGTTGAGCCAGGTGATGCAATGTTAAGCCCAAGACCAACACGACCAACGATGCTGCGCCAGAGGGAGATTGATGTGGAGACTCTCCACGACCAAACTCCCGACACAACAACATTTGGCGCTTCGTACCCACAACACAACGCAACACAACTGCACAGACCCGTCCTCCGTACGGCTTCACCAGACATCATGCCGGAACACGACGAATCGCTTGGCGGCAAGACTTTGTCTGGTGGGTTCTGCCGGCAGCCGATGTTATGGCCTACCACCGTTAGAAAAACATCCAATCTATTTATACTAACGACCTCATCCACTAATTCATGACCCATTCGCTGCCATCGACGCAAATGTGCGTCGCTACTACGAAAAACCGGGAGCTTCATACGGGGAAACCGTTGCTATACGCGCTACGATCCACGCGCTACGAAATAGTAAAATAGGATATCTCTACATATTACTATACGCCGATACATAAGTCAAAAGAGATGACGTGACGAGATGACGAAATTTTCATGTTTGGAAAGGCGTAGTCACACGTTACATATATCTACCTACCGTAGCACTTTGATAACGTGTGACTGTGGTTTTCCAAACATAAAAATTTATCTCTACATAGTGAATATTGCATACTTCAGAATAGTATTGTATAACATTATTGTCAATTTACAACGTAGGCATCTTGGTAGAGTCTACTGTGTCCATTTACTTGCAACTACATTAGCAACTTTGTTCAGTTCAGTATTCTGAAAATCTTGTTTTATAGTTTTTCAGCGTCGTTTTTTGTCGTAGATGGGTTTTAGTTTTTTTACTTTTTATTATTATCACGTAATACAGCCTAACGTCAGTTTAAAAAAACCTCAAAGAGGGTAATATCTTCTATTTCTCTCCTCCGTATAGGCCATTGTTGTCCCCCAGTATTCCTCCACAAAATACGGGTCAGAGACACATCGCTCTGTGAATGTGGACTAGATGAAGGCTCATTGAAGCATATATTTTTCCAGTGGTCCAATAATAACCCAGCCCATGATCTGTATAGTCGCCTTCCTAAGTTACATATACCTTTTTTTTTTTTTGACTCTGTGGGAATGCCTTTACGCACCGTACCCCGAAGGGCGTGTGTGGGACTCGCCCAGCCGAAGCCGAGAATACCCACTAAACCCACAGCGGCACTCCGGCATCGCCATAGTGGCGGGGGAGTGGGAAACTAGCGCAGCCTGAGCTACCTCTCCCCCGCCGGCGAAACCCGCCTAAGAAGGCGGGCCCTCAATTGCCCCTCCTAAGGAGGGGCCGTGGCTCCCACGTGGTGAGCGATGTAACGCCCGCTGCTCACCTCAGGGAGGGAGAAAGCGGGCGAAATCCCGCCTTCTCCTCCCCCTACGCCGCCTGCGGAGCGCCGGAGCGAGGGGATCCTCCTCCCGCTCGCGCTCCGCTGCCTCCTTTTGCGACATCACGACCTCGCAGAAGGAGGCCATCGCCACCCAATCCTCCTCGCTCCCCACCATCACTCTGACTGTGGCGGGCAGCGAGAGGTCCCCACCAACCGCCGTGACAAGACCGCGGCGCGGCACGGCCCACGACGGGCACACCGCGAGGGTGTGTTCCGCCGTGTCCTCCGCCGCGCCACAACCGTGGCACGACGGTGTCTCCTCTCATCCTATCCGGTGCAGGTACCTGCCGAAGCAGCCGTGGCCGGAGAGTACCTGCACTAGACGGAAGGAGAGGAACCCGTGACGCCTGTCGAGCCAGGCCGAACACCGCGGAGGCGAGGTCCCGGGTCCAATGCTGGACGATGGCGTCCCTCGCCTCCCGGCGGACCGCTTCCCTCACTTCTGGGGCCGGATGCTCGCCCAGCGCCCTGCCCCTCGCCGTCCACTCGTACATTCTGGCGAGCACCCACGCCTCGAGCTCCCAAGGCAGGGTGCCCGCCAGAGCGCACGCCGCTGCGAAGCCCACCGTGCGGTAGGCCCGCGATGCCCGCTGGGCGATGGCCCTTTGGGGCGTCCGAAGGGCGGTGAGGTTCTCCCTCCTATTGATGGAGTCCGCCCAAATAGGGGCCCCATAAAGGGCCATACTCCGCAGTATGCCGGCGTATAGACGCCGGCACCGCATGCTGGGCCCCCCCAGGTTTGGCATCAGCCACGAGAGGGCTCCCGCAGCCTTCAGCAGGCGCGTCGACAGCCCGCTGAAATGCGGGCCGAAGCGCCACCTGCTGTCCAACGTGAGGCCCAAAATACTTCATCTGGGCCTCGACCCTGATCCTGACGCCCTCCACAAAAATGTGGGCGTCAGGTGGGGGGCGCTGCCGGGGGCCGTGAAAGAACACGGCCTCCGTTTTGTGCAGCGCCACCCTCAAGCCCAGGCGGCGGATCCTTCCCGCCACCAAGGATCCGCCCGCCGACGCCAAACTGGCCGCCTTCCGGAAGGTGCTCCCGCGGGAAATGAGGAGAGTGTCATCTGCATAGCAGATGACACTCGTGCCTCGAAGGAGGGTTCCCCGCAGGAGCCAGTCATAACCGACGTTCCACAGAAGAGGCCCTAAAACAGACCCCTGTGGAACGCCGGCTCCAACAGCGTATCGCCGGAACTGGCCAGCCCCGTCTACGAGGAGGACAGCACGGTCCTTCAAGTAGCTGGCCAGGAGGCCCCGTAGATACAGGGGCACTCCGTGGTACCGGAGGGCTTCCAGGATGGTGGAGTGGGGGATGGAATTGAAGGCGTTGGCAATGTCGAATGACACAGCCAACACTCCATCCCCCACTCCCACCGCCTATGTCACCTGGCCCTTTAGACGGGCCAGGGCGTCCACTGTCCACCCGATAATTGTCAAATTTAAAAATGTTAGGACACGTGATGAATTTTAGTCTGCTGTATACAGATACAACAAGTCCAATCCCAATGAAAAGCTGAACACCTCGTTGCTGGGCATCGCCGGGGATAGGAAACCGGTATTTGTATCAGAGCATTTATCACCAGCCATTAAGTCGTTACATGCGGCCGCACGTAAAAAAGCTAAAGAGTTGGGATATACATTTGTTTGGGTTAAAAATGGTCATATATTATTAATCTATTTATTTCGAGCAACCAGACTCATAGTGTTAGTTACATGTGCCTACAAACTATGTTAGTAATACATTTACAAACAATACAAAAGCAGCAGTGGTTCACAAACTGACAGTCCAAAACATTTCTTGTTAAAAACCCCACATTTTAAAATTATTTGAACAGCGCAATTGATGGCCCCGATAAGTGTCCCAATTTTGAATTATCTAAAAATATTGAAAATGTCAAATCGTAAAATAAAATGTTAATTAAAATGTCAAAATATAAAATACAAAAATACAAAATGTCCAAATTCAAAACAAAATAATAATAATGTCAATTCTACCTGCCCCAAGATTGATAAACGGGTGCATGTAAGGCCTGCCAGTGCTGCATGAAAGGCCCGTCCAATCTGCTGGCAACAACGGTAAGAAGACTGTTGCCGCTGTCCCGCACTCTACTCGCCATCGAGGACGCCCTCTTGCGCAAAACAAACAGTAGAATCTAAATTTATTCTAATTAAAAATAACTCTAGTCTCGATCTCATATGTTGATATTCTCTTCTCTTTATTTTTTAATAAAGCAGTTGTAACGTTGTGATTATTTCTTATTTTATTTATTATTTTTTGCCTTTACTAAGCATAGGGGAACGCACCTTTTTGTGGTCTATGGTTATTGATACTAATTGTCTATTACTATTTGTTTTGCTTTATCTGTGACATTTATTGTCGTTTTGACGTTTCAGTGTGACAGTTTTTTTGTCAAGTTCCCAAGTTTGTGGGGAGTATTGTTTTGTAATGTTGGCATTGCATGGTTTTTTTTGGTAGATCAACAACGTAATGGTCGCTGCTTTCATTGTGAAAATGAATTGTCGTATTTTTTTCATTAAGGGATTTTTGTAGACCAAGTTATATTTTGGATTTCTGCAGATTGGAATCTTGTAAGCGGGGAAATCTCCCACCGTTCAAAGGGGTAATTTGGTTTCGGGTGTTTGGCACGGAGAGATTCTGGACAGCCAAAAGAAAGAAAAGGAGGCGAAAATACCTGTGGAGTCACGTAGCGATCGGAAAAAAGGCTTTTCGATGTCGATAGATCTGACCGGCAGGGCGTCGGGCAGACGGCCTGGACGGGCTTAAAGAAAATAAAGGCTTCTGACACGGTGTGCTGATTTTGGGACAATCGCGGCCGTGTGGACCAGCCAGCAAGCAGCACGAGGCCCAAGCAATCCTGTGCATGTGGCTGGGTCTCCCAGGCGGAGAATTTTTCTATTGGAGCGCCGCCTGGGCGTGTCTTATTTTTATTTTTGTCATATTCTTCTACCTTCAACCCCGTTGGTTTGGAGAGGCAGGACACGTGGTTTCAAGGACAAAGAAGGCCAGGAACTTCCAAGGATGTGTCGCAAGTACCCTCTTATCTCAATTTAAATAACATTCTTGTACCCGTAGAAAACTCATTTACTATTATATTACCGGTGGTGACCTTTTGTGACCTTTTGTGACCTTTTGTGACCTTTTGTGACCTTTTCTGATATATAATTTTCCCCATTTTGGATTTGTATAATTCTGTAGTCATAGTGGATGAAATCCACAGCCTGAGTAAGCTGAGCTAGAGTTAGTGGGCAATCTGCTAGGCTACTGTTGCGCGTGAAACCTGGACGCTCCAACAGACCACTCTTGGAGCCGCTAGGATTGACCCAACCTTATTGAGGTTAACAATAAAGCTATATTGTTTATTTACATTTAATAAGAGTTAAAGATAGTTTCCTGTTGTTACATATAAAAGCTTGTAATTAAAACATAGTAGTCCAACAAACTATCATTTTTTTTATTTTCACACCCGATTAGCCGAACCTCTACTTTTCTCTTTTTTTTTGTCAGGGAGTAAAACCCGGGCAACCTCTAATTTTACACACTGACAAATGGCGCCCAATTTATATTTATTTTCATGGGGAATTTGGCTGATTGGGTCAAAAGGTCACCACTGGCGATATTTTTTTTTTTTCTTCTAAAAAACTTGTAACTTTAAATTTTGAAGTATTACTTTAATTTAATAAGTGTGAATTAGCCTTATATCAGTATTAATCAGTGATAAGTGCATTCCTTTTCTTCCCAAAAAACATTGTTGTAATTATTTTTCAAATTTCACATAATTTTACTTAGTGAAAGTTGAACAATCACATGTCAGTTTGAGGGTATGTTGCATCATGCTTTTAAATTTTTAGTGTTTATTTGTATTTATTTTGCATCCTTAAGCAGGATTATAATATTTTACATGTGACTGTGCCAATTTATTGTGGTTTTTCCAAATATTTTATGGAATTTTAGTGAAATTTAACTTTGACAAATTTTATCTGCGGGATCACACTGTGAAAACTTATTTTGAAATATTTTGGTGTATTGCTGTACTGAGTACCACTTTTTAGTGATTGTAATTGATATAAATACTGTGCCTGCTTGTGCCTAAGCATAATTTTGTAGAAATTTTAGAGATTTTACATTTTTTATTTTTTTTTAGCAATACCTAACATTGTGTCAATTTCATAACTTCATTCAAGAATTTAAGTAAATTTAAGCAAATTTAAGTAAATAACTGTAAGTCACCACTGTTAATTCGCGTTTTAGAGTCTGTTTGATTTCCTTTTTACACATTTTTAGCTACAAATAGTAACTTTTCACATCAACATGGACCGCAATATACAATTTCACTCCCTCTTGAAGGATGAGCTTATATATGAGGTTTCTATTCGTTCTGAGACTCCTGCTAGTACTGTGGAAGCCCTGCGCAAACAACTTCGTGGCTTATTGTTAGAATGTCCTGCAGAGGCAGTTTTGGAAACTGAATTTACACCGGAATCAGAACTTAGAATTATTCAGGAAAAGCTGAAGGAACTTGGTGTGGCTGTTGACAGGTACACTAGGTTGAAGGACAGGTACTCGCAGAACCGAAGCCGAGCTTTGGGCAGCCACTTGTACCATAGGATCATCAGAATTCAGTCTGATGATCCCGCTATCCTGACTATAAAGACAGAGCTTAGCGACAAGCTGGAGGTGCTCCTGGGTAAGGTGGAGGTAGCTAGTACTCCTGCTCCTCATGAAGTCAACCCTTTCTTTGCTCCTAAGGAAATATCTGTAGAATGCTCCGGTGATAAAAATGTTTCGAAGTGGAACTTAAAGTTCAACGGCATTACTGACCCACGGTCTTTCTTGGAACGGGTCGATGAGTTGCAACGGTCCTATGGTGTCTCGGATATTAAGTTGTTTAATTCTGCTGCTCAATTATTTACGGAGCAAGCTTTGCTTTGGTACAGGGGTATCAGGGATCAAGTTTCTTGTTGGTCTCAGCTAAAGGAGATTTTATTGGAGGAGTTTGGCCCAGTGGACCATGATTATAGGTTGCTTGGGGAAATTAGATCTCGTACACAGGGAGCGGACGAACCAGTCCATATTTATTTTTCAATCATGACATGTATGTTTGCTCGTCTCAAAAACCCACTGAGCGAGGACAGTAAATTAGAGATTTTGTTACATAATATTAGGCCTCAATTTTCACAACAGCTAGCGTTAGTGCAGGTAACTTCAATCGCCCAACTTAAAGAACAGTGCCGGAAGTTGGAAGCCGCGCGTCAGCGGGCTGATCTGTTTGTGGAGCCGTCGAGGCCCAGCTCTAGTATGCTTGGCACGGACTTCGCTTACAAGGGCAAGTCTCATAAGCCTGTTCAGGCGGTGGCTGCCTCGACGACAAACGCGGCCGGGTCGGCCGGTTGTCCGTGTGCTGACACTTATAGCAAGGGTAGGCAGTTTAGGAAAACCGCAAAGCCCATTTGTTTCAAATGTGGAAAAACTGACCACAACTTTTCAAAGTGCAACGGCGTGCCGGAAGGGGGTGCTGTAAAGTGTTTTGGCTGTGGGAAAGTAGGTGTTTTGCGGAAACACTGTACTAACTGCAAAAATGTAAAGAAATCTGACAAAGTGTCTAATAAAAATTCAAAAAACTTGTAAGGTTGAATCGCGGCAATTTAAATAATGATTCTAGGTCTAAATTTTATAATTTTGGTTCCATTGCCACGGTTCTGTTTGCTCCTAGTAAAAATGATATTAGACCTCATCTAAAATTTCAAGTAAATGATTTTGAGATCTTTGGATTATTGGACTCAGGTGCAGCCATTTCAATTTTGGGAAATAATTCACACTTAGATTTTGTCAAGTTTGGTTTTGACTTTCAAGAGAATAATAATAGTACAAAATGTCATGTTGCAAATGGTGTAGAGGTACAGACGATAGGGTTTATTTTTGTTCCGGTTACTTTTAATAATATTACACATGTTATTAAGTTTTTTGTAATACCCAACATAGTTTCTCATGTTATATTAGGGGTAGATTTTTGGCATGCCTTTCGTCTAGCACCAGAAATATTTGACAACATTGACTACAGAGTTTCACCGGTAGATTACTTTAAACACTCAGTAAATTCAGACCGCATTAGTACAATTCAATCGTATGAACATTTAACAGTGGCACAAAAGGAGTTAGCTGATGCGATGGTTGAACAATTTAAGAATGTTTCTTTTGAAGAAAAGGGTTTAGGTAGGACTACCCTGATCGAACATGTCATCAATACTGGTGATGCACCACCAATTAAAACGAAACAATATCCTCTCTCGCCGGAAAAGAGAGCATTCTTAAGCCAGGAACTGGATAGAATGTTAGCATTAGATGTAGTTACTCCTAGTGAGAGTCCGTGGAACAATCCAGCCTTGCTTGTCAAGAAATCAAACGGAGATTGGCGGTTTTGTTTAGATTGTAGGAAGTTAAATTCGGTAACCAAAGGGGATTCTTATTCAATTCCATACATACCCCAGATTCTTGACAGCCTAAAGGAGGCCAAATACCTGTCTTCCATCGATTTATCTTCATCTTTTTGGCAAATTCCACTGAGTAAAGACTCGCAAGAGAGGACTAGCTTCACAATTCCTGGCAGAGGGTTGTTCAAATTTAAGGTTATGCCATTCGGACTTTGTGGCGCGCCTGCTCGTCAGCAGCGCCTTATGGATCGATTGTTCGACCATAACTTAACGAGCGATATTGTAAATGGCATGGTATTCTGTTTTATCGATGACATAGTAATATGTAGTTCAGATTTTAACACGCACATGGTTCTGTTAAAACGAGTGTTGGACAAACTGAAAATGGCCAACCTCACTATAAATTTCAGCAAGTCTAAATTCTTTCGACAGTCGCTAAAGTACCTTGGTTACGTCGTAGACGAGTTCGGGTTGCGTACTGATCCTGAAAAGGTATCGGCCATTTTGAATTTTCCCACTCCAACAACTGCGCGGGATGTAAAAGTATTTTTGGGTACATGCTCGTGGTACCGTCGTTTCATAAGAAATTTTTCAACAATCGCAGCTCCTTTAAACAGGTTGACAGCAAAGGGTAAAAAGGCACCACCTTTCCAGTGGTCAGAGGAAGCCGAGACCGCCTTTATTACATTAAAGAACGCCTTGGTTACTGCCCCAGTCTTAGCTGTCCCTGATTTTGACAAACCGTTCACGGTTCATTGTGACGCTTCAGCGTATGGTTTAGGTGGTATGTTGTCCCAAACAATAGACGGGTACGAACACCCGATTGCATATGTTAGCCGTTCGCTGAACAAAGCGGAACGGAATTATAGTGCTACCGAACGGGAGGCACTGGCGGTTATTTTTGCGGTAGAGAAATTTCAAGCCTATTTAGGTTCCCGACCTTTCAAGGTGGTGACGGATCACTCATCGCTGAAGTGGTTCATGAACTTGGAGAATCCAACCGGAAGACTTGCTCGTTGGGGTTGCCGACTGTCTCAATTTGAGTTTGAAATTGAGCACAGGAAGGGCTCTGACAACGTCGTTCCGGATGCATTGTCCAGGCTTATGAAAGTAGAAGCGGTGAATGATTCCGACAACATAGAGAAAGATGAATGGTATGACAGGACCTTTAATAGTTGTAAAGCCTTTCCTAAAAACTTTCCTAATTTCTGTGTCAAGGACGGGAAGCTCTATCGTTACTGCAAGAGCAAGTATAATTTACTGAGTGAGTTTGATTGGAAGGAAGTGGTAAAGAAGGGTGATCGGCTGGAAGTTATTAGGGCAAACCATTGTGAAGCTACTGCCGCGCACTTGGGGGTGTTTAAGACGCACAGACGGCTGTGCTTAACGTATTTTTGGCCAGGCATGCATAAGGATGTCGTGGAGTTCATTAAAAATTGTGACGTCTGTGCCGCCTATAAACATTCTACAAAGGCTACACCAGGCTTAATGGGTCAACCAAAGGTTTGCCATAGACCTTTCCAGGTAGTGTCCATAGATTTGGTAGGTCCTTTACCACGTTCCCGAGCAGGATTTACGTTTTTGTTAGTCGTAACATGTTGCTTTTCAAAGTATACCTTATTGTTTCCATTGCGTCGTGCAACCAGTGCTCTTGTGGCAAAACATTTTGAACGGGATGTTATTTTAGCTCACGGTGTCCCTGAAACCGTAATTGCAGATAACGGAGTGCAATTCACGGGATCGGAATTCCGGAATCTACTGAAACGTTACAACATTCCCAAAATACATTATTGCCCACGTTATACGCCGCAGGTTAATCTGGTAGAACGGTATAACAAGACAGTTATGACGGCCGTAGCTTCCTACGTGGAAGAAAACCATAGGAACTGGGATGAGCAACTGCACCGTATTCAGTTTGCTATAAACAGTGCAGTAAATGAGTCCACTGGGTTTTCTCCTTTCTTTTTAGTACATGGTAGGGAACCGGTCGTAAACGGGTCCTTCTACAGAGATACTGAGGCGGAGTATGAAGTGGCCATGCCTCGCGACGAATACGCTGGGGAATTAGGTTGTTTGAAGGACATTTTTGGTCAGGTTAGGTTGCATTTGTTAAGGGCACATGAGGCTAATTCTAAATATTATAATTTACGCCGTAGACCGGCTAAGTTTTCAGTAGGGGATATTGTTTGGAAGCGCTGCTATACGCAAAGTGATGCAGCTAAGTTTAAAATGGCTAAGTTAGCACCCAAGTACGAGAAGTGCAGGGTAAAGGCCGTTTTGTCGCCCTTAGTTTACGAATTGGAAAGATTAGATGGCCATCCCATTGGGTCATGGCATATTAAAGACTTGAAGAGTCACTAGTTTTTTTCAGCGTTTTGATGATCTGACAGCAGCCGCATTGTAGTGTCGAAGTGATACAGCTGTGTGTCTGTATTCCGTGGACGCACGACCCGCCGTTATCTCGCGAGCTCGTCGTGCCGCCACGGTTTACGAACCGCCGGTTGTTCACGGAGATGACTGCATACGTTGTGGGGTTTAAATGGTTGACATTTAAACGCCGTTTTGGTAGGTGTATTGAATGGTTTTATTCCGACTCATTACTCTGTATGAATGATGAAGGAAGAATGAAGGAATGAAAGGTAAATTCACTAAGCGCTTAGTGTTAATAAAGACGAAGGATATAAGGATATATGAATGTTAATAAAAGAGAGGATTCGCGTGGAACGTATGGCTGTCTGTCTAACATATCATGAGTATGGTTGTTGAGGAACCAGTCTTGTTTCCTACGTTTTTTTTATTACCGGATCCGGGTTGTTTTATTTATTTGGGGTTTTACGTAGGATCAAGATATATTGTATTTTCAGTATTACTGAATTGTTGTTATCACTGTATCAGTGGATCGAAAGAACGCGTTCGATTTTTTTTTTAATTTTGGTTCCGTCAACGTTTTTTTTTTTCCCTTACCACATTTTGAATTTCCGGATTGTCCTTGAAACCAGGTGGAGGTCGTGCTGCTCGAAACACATGCACGCGTATTCGAGAGAGTATATGCGACGTTTTTTGTTTCGCTTTGCCGAATTTTTTTTTTTAATTTGTACTAAATATTTTTTTTTAGTTTTCCTCATGGGATTATTGCCCTAATGAGAAATTGTTTCCCCATGCTGGCCTGGGGACAAAAGAAAATCTTAGAATGTGTCAGCTGCATCTCTTTCCGTGCAGATCGTAAGAGGCGATCGAGGGATATGGGCCGAGGAAGGAAGCTTGGTGTTGGGTTTAGTGTTTTTTTTAATGGTTTCTTCCTTGATCAAACAAGCTCAGGGTTTTGTTTTGTTCTGTTTATTTTTTTTTGGTTGGACTACTCATTGTTATGACCAATACTTATCATTAATTATCCATTAACTTCGTTTATTTAGTTCGCTGAGGGCAGCGAGCGGTTCTCCTTGGTCGAACCTTTTCCTAGGAGGGGAGGTATTGTAACGTTGTGATTATTTCTTATTTTATTTATTATTTTTTGCCTTTACTAAGCATAGGGGAACGCACCTTTTTGTGGTCTATGGTTATTGATACTAATTGTCTATTACTATTTGTTTTGCTTTATCTGTGACATTTATTGTCGTTTTGACGTTTCAGTGTGACAGTTTTTTTTGTCAAGTTCCCAAGTTTGTGGGGAGGATTGTTTTGTAATGTTGGCATTGCATGGTTTTTTTTGGTAGATCAACAACGTAATGGTCGCTGCTTTCATTGTGAAAATGAATTGTCGTATTTTTTTCATTAAGGGATTTTTGTAGACCAAGTTATATTTTGGATTTCTGCAGATTGGAATCTTGTAAGCGGGGAAATCTCCCACCGTTCAAAGGGGTAATTTGGTTTCGGGTGTTTGGCACGGAGAGATTCTGGACAGCCAAAAGAAAGAAAAGGAGGCGAAAATACCTGTGGAGTCACGTAGCGATCGGAAAAAAGGCTTTTCGATGTCGATAGATCTGACCGGCAGGGCGTCGGGCAGACGGCCTGGACGGGCTTAAAGAAAATAAAGGCTTCTGACACGGTGTGCTGATTTTGGGACAATCGCGGCCGTGTGGACCAGCCAGCAAGCAGCACGAGGCCCAAGCAATCCTGTGCATGTGGCTGGGTCTCCCAGGCGGAGAATTTTTCTATTGGAGCGCCGTCTGGGCGTGTCTTATTTTTATTTTTGTCATATTCTTCAACCTTCAACCCCGTTGGTTTGGAGAGGCAGGACACGTGGTTTCAAGGACAAAGAAGGCCAGGAACTTCCAAGGATGTGTCGCAAGTACCCTCTTATCTCAATTAAAATAACATTCTTGTACCCGTAGAAAACTCATTTACTATTATATTACCGGTGGTGACCTTTTGTGACCTTTTCTGATATATAATTTTCCCCATTTTGGATTTGTATAATTCTGTAGTCATAGTGGATGAAATCCACAGCCTGAGTAAGCTGAGCTAGAGTTAGTGGGCAATCTGCTAGGCTACTGTTGCGCGTGAAACCTGGACGCTCCAACAGACCACTCTTGGAGCCGCTAGGATTGACCCAACCTTATTGAGGTTAACAATAAAGCTATATTGTTTATTTACATTTAATAAGAGTTAAAGATAGTTTCCTGTTGTTACATATAAAAGCTTGTAATTAAAACATAGTAGTCCAACAAACTATCATTTTTTTTATTTTCACACCCGATTAGCCGAACCTCTACTTTTCTCTTTTTTTTTTGTCAGGGAGTAAAACCCGGGCAACCTCTAATTTTACACTCTGACACAGTTGATTGTGAAAATTGGCAATATAATGTATATCTCAATATATTACCAAAACATAAGAGGTATGAAAAGTAAAACTATTGATATTTATAACACTGTACTATGCAATAACTATGATATAATTTGTTTATGCGAGACCTGGCTTGATGATAATGTATTGTCTTCTGAAATTTTTGATGACAGATACTGTGTAGTGCGTAGAGATCGAGATGCTGTGTTCCGCTCCCGGTACAGAAAGAGCCATGGTGGTGGGGTACTTATTGCCTATTCAAGGAAACTTCACGTTTCAATTAAAGAAGACTGGAAGTCTGAGTTGTTGGAAGATTTATGGGTTCAAATTGTTGTAAACCGGTCCCTTACCATAAATTTATGTGTTGTTTACCTTCCAGAGTATATTCCAGTGAGTGTTGTTTGTGACTTTTTTAACAATTGCGGTAACAAAATCACTAATTCATCAAATCACATGACCTGTATTCTGGGCGATATAAATCTGGGTGACATCAAGTGGTCAATAGAGACTGGCTGTCCTCTAAATCACAACTGTGAAAAATCTAAATCATTGTCTAACTTATTTCAGTCAACCACTGTTAGTCAGCTCAATCATATAGTAAACCAAAATGGTAGAATATTGGATTTGGTTATCACTAATTGCCCAGACCTTTTTACTTTAACACCTTCCATACCTATAAGTCGCCCTGACATGCACCATCCCCCATTTGAACTCATACTCAGCAGCGAAACTGCATCCTACATGTTGCACGGCTATGTCGAAAAACTGTTTCCGTAAAACGGATTACGACAGTTGTAAAAGAGACATATCCGAAATAAATTGGATTCAACATGCCTTAACTATGAGTTGCGATGACTTTGCGCAGTTCTTTTACAATAGGATATATGAGATCATTGAAAAATATACTCCAAAATTTAGAGTCGGAAGTCATAAATATCCGAAATGGTTCTCAAAAAGTTTAATAAGATTACTTTCATCTAAATCCAAAGCTCACTCTAAGTACAAACGTTTTGGGAATCCGAAAGACTACGATAGTTTCTCTCTTCTGAGAGCAAGGGCCAAAGTTGTCACAGATCTCTGCTTTAAAGAATATATTAAGCGAATTGAAGACGACCTAAGAGTAAATATAAAAGCATTCCGGCGTTACACCAAGAATAAACGTGTAACAAATAACATACCTAGCTGCATGTATTATAATGATAGGGTGGGTAATACGGGTAAAGATATAGTTAATCTGTTTGCGGGTTACTTCTCATCGGTATACAGCTCTAGTAAAACTAATAACTACACTCCCAATTTCCAGCCATCCAACTACCCCATTGGCAATTTTATGGAAGATAACATTTAACTAACATAACATTTCCAAGTTTATGGAAGATAGCAAACCTATCTATAAATCTGGGGATAGGTGCGACGTCACAAACTGCAGGCCAATTTGTATATTGAACTTGTTTGCTAAAATATTCGAGGGTTTTGTGTATGAACACATGTATACTCACCTTAAGCACATATTAGATACACGACAACATGGATTTATCACTGGTAGATCAACGAATTCTAATTTATTGTGCTACACAACATATCTATGTGATTCATTTAATTGGAAACGTCAGGTAGACTCAATATACACGGATTTTTCAAAGGCCTTCGATCGGGTTGATCATTTTATATTGCTTGCAAAGTTGTATCACGTCGGGATTCACGGGACTCTTTATAGATGGCTCTTGTCTTATCTATTGAATCGTACACAACTAGTTGCACTAAGCGGGTACGACTCTATACCATTTGAAGCAACATCTGGAGTGACCCAAGGATCGAATTTGGGTCCATTGTTATTTTTGGTGTTCGTTAATGATTTGCTAAGTAAGGTTAAAAGCGAATGCCTAGCTTACGCAGATGATATAAAAATTTACAGGCGTATCTCAAATAATCAAGACTGCGAGATCCTTCAGTCAGATCTTGATACAATTGCTAAATGGTGTGAAGAGAACTCGATGTCACTAAACACCAAAAAATGTCAGGTTATAATATTTCCAAAGAATAGTAAAAACATAAATAACTATAACTACACTATCAGGGGAGTAGTAATAGATAGGGTAAAAGTAGTGCGTGACCTGGGTGTAATGTTTGATTCTGTTTTGTCATTTAGACCGCATTACGATCACATTTGTAATAAGGCCAACCGTTTACTATCTTTTATATTGCGAAATGCCAAACCATTTAAAGATCCTCAAACTTTCTTGATGCTGTACTATTCCCTAGTAAGGTCTATATTGGAGTACTGCTCCTCTGTGTGGTCTCCAATATGTATTACTCACATAGATCGCATAGAATCTGTACAGAGAAGAGTTGTAAGAATTTTATGCGCAAAATGTGGTCTCAGACGTAAACTCCCCAATTACCAAGAGCGACTTACATACTTTCACATGAGGAGTCTTCAGAGAAGGAGATGGGTCAGTGATTTAAGTGTACTGCATAAAATTGCTAACGGCTCCTTTGATACTAAATTACTTGACCAGTTAAACTTTAAAATACCATCTCGATCTGTACGCACTCCACAATTATTCAGTATTCCCGCTAGTAACAATAATGTTTCAAAGAATAACCCGTTATCCAGAATGTGTCATCAATATAATACAATATGCGCTAAGGTACACTTGTTTCTGAGCAGTTTTAACGAGTTTAGAAATTGTTTGTATAAATTGTAGGTTGTAATTGTTTGTATAATGTCACTTGGTAACTTACCCATATTAATTCCGTCTCTAACGAAGCATAATTATTAATCATTGCATCATGAATGTTATGTACAGGAATAATTGGACTTCAGATTAATGTACTGTATGTCGTATTTACTGTGTTGATTGTCTTAGTCTGTAGTTTGTCACTGTACTTATATATAAAATAAAATAAAAAAATATTTTGAAATTGTTGAAGGTGTTCTAACGTCAGGTTATTTTTTTATGATTTTTTTTTCGCAGTAGATATAATTGGGCAATGAGAGTCACTGCGATTCGGGCAATGAGAGTTGACTCCCATTGCCCGCAAATTTCACGATAGAGTAGATTACTTATGAATTGCAATTTTGTTTCAGATATGCCAAAAATACGACCCAGAAACACCAATAAGGCGCAATGGTCGTCTGAAACTTTAGAAAAAGCCAAAGAACTGGTGAACCAAGGCCAGTCTATTAGATCTGCGGCTAAAGGCATGGGTATTCCTTTTTCTACTCTACAAAAACGGCTAAAGCAACAAAATCAATCAGAACCACGTCTCGGAAGACTTCCTGTTTTTACACAGGATGCAGAAAAGATCTTGGCACACCGCATAAAATACCTATCTTCAATTTTTTATGGAGTCACAGCTATACAAGTAAGAAAGGCAGCATACCGATATGCAGAAGAGCTTCAAATCCAACACACATTTGACCAGAGTGCCCAAATGGCTGGAAGGATTTCTGAAAAGAAATAATATACATATCTATTCGCAAACCAGAAGCCACAAGTATCAATAGAATAACTGCTTTTAATAAGGAAGAAGTCCAACTTTTCTATAAACTATTGGGAGATCTAATGGACAAACATAAATTCACCCCAAAAAATATCTATAACTGCGACGAAACCGGTATTTCTACAGTAAAAGATCCTGGTAAGATATTAGCTCCCAAAGGCATGAAAAGGATCGGTTCCATAACAAGTTGGGAAAGAGGAAAAAATATCACGCTATTATGTGCCATGAATGCTGCTGGCGGTTTTATTCCTCCTATGTTCATCTTCCCTAGAAAGAGGATGACTCCGCAGCTCGAAAAGGATGGTCCAGCAGGAGCTATATACAAATGCTCAGATAATGGATGGATTAACGAAAATCTATTCTTTGAGTGGCTGCAACACTTCGCTAATCATGCCAAACCATCCTCATTGGAGCCAGTTTTATTGATTCTTGATAATCACGCCAGTCACACGTCTTTAATGGCTTATGATTTCTGTAAACATAATCACATTCATATGCTATCACTGCCTCCGCACACATCTCACAGGATGCAGCCCTTATATCTCACATTTTTTGGGCCACTCAAAGCTTCCTACAAAAAAGAATGTGATTGTTATTTTTAAAGAATCGTCTAGCAAAAAAAAAAATAACTCCATATGACGTAGCTGCAATATTAAACAGAGCATATTCAACTGTGGCTTCTTTCAACAAAGGTGAATCAGGATTCCGAGCGGCAGGCATTGTCCCATATAACCCCGACCATTTCACCGAAGAAGATTTTACCGCAGCTGAAGTGCTAGCTCAACCTGCTGTTATGGTTCAAGATTCATCCATGGTTATACCTGCATCTTCTTTAGTTAATCCAATGACAACTACATCTTCTGATGAAATCATTCCAGCTCCATCGACATCATCTGCTACCATAGATCCTGTGCCATCGACGTCACCTGCTACCATAAACCTTGTGCCATCGACATCATCTGTTACCACAGATCCTGTGTCATTGGCATCATCTAGGTACTACAATAGATACAAGGCTGCTTAGATCACCCACAGTAATGAATATAACGCCATCCACCTCTTCCGGTACTATACAATCAAACATCGCAAATCTGCTTCCATTTCCAACCCAAACAACTCGTGAAAGACCCGTAAGGAAAGGACAAATGAAGCAACACGCAAAGATATTAACATCAACACCCGTTAAAGATAGTCTCATAGAAAAAGAAAATAAGAAAGCAACAAAAGCAGCAAAAACTGTAAAAACCTCTAAACCATCAAAAGGAAAAAATGCAACACCGAAAGCTAAAGGAAAACAGATAAAACAAGTGGCAAATAAGGCCAAAAGGCGCGTGCTGCAGGAGTCAAACAGCTCTTCGCAATCAGGCATCAGTCTTACCAAGATTTGCGATGACGATGAAGACGATGATTTAAATAAATGCCTCGTATGTGGTGAATTTGGTCGCAATGACGAACTATGGTACACGTGCACCTGTTGCGGATTGTGGGCAGACCAAGACTGCACTGGGTGGGAATCACCACGTGGATATGTGTGTGATAATTGTTAGAGGATGGTCTGACTACCAATGTCCGCATAGTGACTATAATTACCCTCATGTACGGACAATTGCGGTCAAAGCTGATTTTTTTAAAACAAATAATTGCTAGTAATTTATCATTCCAAAGGTAATGAAACTAATTGAGACTGATAGTTAAATAATAATGCTATCGTAAGTGTTGATTTTCATAAAGTTTATATAACTTGCGCACTTAAAGAAAAGATCTGTAAATGGCGTCCGCTCGCATGCGATCTCGCTCACTCTCTATCGCTGTCTATACTCACACAGTGAAGTAAGCGCTGCAAAAAAATAACAATCAGTCAGGATTCGCTTTCCAAGCTACTTTGACGCACTCCGAGTTATCGTTACTTTCGTTCCGCTAAAGTCTCTGTTATTTTGTTGATATTATTGTTTTTGTTGAGTTTAATTGTTATTTGTTTGTGTTACGTTTGATTGTTATTTATTTTTGTTAAGTTTTTAATACTAACGTTGACATTTTATTATCTTATCATTTGGTTTGTGACTGAACAATGGCTTCACGAAAACGTAGAAAGATTCTACACAGTGATGCGCGTGAAATTGTTTACAACGTGATAAAATACTTTGAAGAAGAGAAGAACTTGGAGCGCTACCATCCGCTCAAGTACAGCGCTGCACGCGCAGCGATGGCGACTAATTTATCGATGTCTACTATATCGAAAATTAAGAGAGAAGGTAATTACCAATAAACTATCAGTTTATGTTTAGCTCTGTTCTGTCTATAATATGTTTTTTCAGTTAAGTTTACCATCTATATCACCCAGATGTGACATTTTTTGTTTTTGCTTCGCTGTTATTAGTAACAAAGTTAAGTTAACTTCTATAAAGTGTTAAGTTCTTGGAAGTTAACTTCCATACTAAAACATACTAATAAACTGATACTAAAAGTATCCAAGAAACTCGGATAGCATGCTTATTGTCATCAAAACTTAAATAAACTTAGGATAACGCAAACAAAAATCGACCTTTCATCATATTGATAGCCTGGGCGACTCAGTACCCAAGGTGCATTATCATAGTAATTTATTCTTCTAACCTAATAATCTCTGGACACTACAGTACCCACGTGCAGAGAAAGGTATATTTTAATGACTTTACGCTATAAAAGGGCGTCCAGCATATTTTAGCATGTTTCAGTTCATAAAAACCCTATTTAAAATAAAGCCATCATATTACTATTTTATTATAATATTTTACTATTATTTCAGGTAAACTTGCAGAACAAACCAACACTAAAATCCGTACGTCGAGTAAGGGTAGAAAAGGCAAAAACAATACGCGTGTCCCCATGGACAACTTCAGTATATGTGCCATTAGAAATATTGTGGCCTCAATATATGACGTTCGAAAGGAGGTACCTACGCTGAACAAGATTATGGCATCGGCAAGAGCTGATTTAAACTATACAGGCTCCAAAACGACGTTAAGAAAGATTTTAAAAGAAAAGCTCGGATTTCGATTTAAAAAATGTCGCCAGAACCGAATGGTGCTCATAGAGCGCGATAATATAAAAGCCTGGCGAGTGAAATATTTACGCCGCCTCCGACAAAATTATGCCATGGGTGCGGAAAAAAAGAAAGTTGTATACATGGATGAGTCGTGGATCCATGCTCATTATACTGTCAGCAAGTGCTGGCAGTCATCCACCAACAAAGGCATTCGAAAAAATGATAGTCCTGGACAAAGGTGGGTGATGGTCATGCCGGCTCAGAGGATGGGTTTGTGGAGGGTGCAGGATTATTATTCAAAGCAAAATCAAAAAAAGGCGACTACCATGACGAGATGGATGGTAATAACTTTACAAAATATTTGAACGAAAAACTTATACCAAATCTGCCTCAAAACTCCATTCTCGTCATGGATAATGCATCTTACCACAGCATGCAGTTGGATATAGCGCCAACGACTGCAACCCGCAAAGCGGATATAAAGAAATGGATGCACGACCACGGTGTGTCATTCGAAGAAGACTGGACGAAAGCAGAGCTGCTCGTGCATCTAAAACAGCATCGCCCCGAAAAAAAGTATGTGGTAGACGAACTTCTACGTGAGCATGGCCATGAAGTTCTCAGACTCCCTCCTTATAACTGCGACCTGAACCCCATAGAACATGTTTGGAATTTAATAAAACAACGGGTCGCAGATAAAAATGTGGAGCAACACGAAAATAAAATTGAGGACTTGACAAAAGAGGCCATAGCTTCAATTACACAAGACGAATGGAAGAAACAAATAAATCACATAAAGAAAGTCGAAGAAGCATACTGGAATCGCGATGTAGGCAGGGAGAGTGAACTAGAGGATTTCATTATCAGTGTGGGCATGAATAGCGACACCGAAGATGAAAGTGACGAATGTGACGACCAAGACTGTGAAAGTGACCAGTCCATGGATGATTATAACGAATTGATGGAGGGGATTGAACCAATAATGGGTTCAGATGATCCAGATATTGCTGGGCCAAGCGGTTTATAAAACCCTTTTCTCAGATATTTTATCAGGTATTTTTATAATTAATAAAGGCAAATTTTAAAATCCAGTATTTTATGTACCCTTGCTCCTTACTTAGTAATATTATTTTTACTATTATTAGCTAAAAGAATAATTTAATATTAGTAATATAATTATATAATATTTGACAAACTATAATACAATTATATAATAGAATATTAGCTAAAAAAAATAATTAACTGTATAACAACACACTCAAGAAAATGATTTAATTTAGTTTCGTTTTGTGAGTAGGTAACTGTATAGTTGGTGGAGGTATAATTATGTAAACAATCACAGTAGTCGAATGAAAATAACTAACTACAAAAATAACTCTTTTTATTCGACCAAGTAACTGGTTATGTTACGTTTCTTGAAAAAGGCGTAACGACCCATTGAACCAAACTTGTTTTGTAAACCGTACCATAAGTAGCCGCCGCCATTTTCAGATCTTTTCTTTAACTGCGCGAGTTATAGAAATATTCTGTGTTTTATTTAATTTCCTGCTTAAGTGACTCCCATTACCCCTTTTTCCCCTACTCCTGTGATGGGTAATTTGCCACAGCTGCGTCTCCTTCCAGGTGGGTACCCTTTTGAAAGCACTGGTGTGGACTATGCTGGTCCCATCATGGCTGCCAGTAGGCAAGGTCGGGGATGTAGGTTAGTAAAAGTGTACATAGCCATTTTTGTGTGCTTCACCACTAAGGCGATTCACTTAGAGCTGGCGAGTGACTTAACTAGCCATAACCATATACTCGCTTTAGCTAGATTCATCTCGCGACGGGGAAAACCTTATCATATTTACTTCGACAATGGTACCACTTTCGTCGGGGCCTCTAACGAGCTTTCAAAATTCCTTAAATCTAATTGCAATTTCTTGGGTGAGCAATTGGCTAATGACGGGATTAGATTTCATTTCATACCGGCGTATACTCCTCATTTTGGCGGACTCTGGGCAGCGGGTGTCAAGTCAACGAAATACCACCTCAGAAGAGTGTTGGGTAATTGTAAACTAACCTTCGAAGAACTTAACACCACTTTAGTGCAAATTGAGGCGATACTAAATTCCCGTCCACTGACGTCTTTATCACCCGATCCAGTGGACTGCACTCCACTCCTTGCCATTTTCTTGTTGTCCGGCCACTGACATCACTTCCGCAGCAAAATCTACAGGACCAATCCACTCCTTCCTTGTCTCGTTTCCAACGGATAGAACAGTTACGCCAGCCTTTTTCGGCTCGTTGGAGCAAAGTTTTTTTCAGTTTGAGTCCGGATTGCAGCGAAGGACCAAGTGGCATACCTGCAGAGACACGCTAAAGTTGGGTTCGTTGGTCATTGCAAAGCAGGACCACCTTCCTCCCCTTAAATGGAGATTGGGAAGAGTCGTCGCCGTGCATCCAGGGTCCGATGGAATTGTTCGCATGGCAGACGTGAAAACATCCGCTGGATTCGTCAGAAAGGCCGCTTTAGCAAGATTTGCCCACTCCCCGTTGATTCTACTTCCGGTTGAAAGCGGTTCTGCTGCTTCCAACGTCTGGGGGTAACAATAATTTTATAGAAACATAGACTTAATAAAACAGAAAATAAAATACAAAATGTGTAAAAAAAATATTTCAAAGCATAAATAAGGACACAGCGACGTAGTAATTTTTTTATATAAAAACTATAACTGATCGGGCCGCTTTCGCGTAACGGTCTCGCTCGCTCAACCGACAATATTTTATTTATTCTTAACAGAATTATGTGAGTATCTTGGTACATAATATATTAATGACAGATTTAGAAGAGCATAATATTTTAAGAGAGATACCTACTGTATTCTTTGTGTGAAAGACAAGGTTTACATGTACATAGGTAGGTAGGTACCTACCTACAAGAAAAAATCGATGACCGCACCACTTCCAAAAAAGACGACGTTTACCGGATTCAAAGATTCAAAACTTTATTGCGTTCATGTTGTGGTATTATAGGTACTTACCGATTTCTTATGTTGGACCTACGAGTATTAATATTAGTAAAATAGGTAGGTACCTATCATTTAATATTTGATCAATCTATTGTTGTATTTCTTTGTGTTATTTTTATTGCTATTTTCTTTTTATGACTTAATTGTTGTACAAGTTTGATTACAATTTTAATAATACTAACACTCAACTACAGTACAAAGAACGTAATAGGTAGGTACGTAAGATATTATTTAATAGGTATATGCTCAAATCTTCCTTTGGGTACGTCAACAATCTGTGATGGTGATTTATAATAAATAGTTAACGAATGAATGTAGTTTTTGGTTATATTTCATACACTACACAACACTACACTACTTCAATAGGTATATTGAAGTAGTGTAGTGTTGTGAATGAAAGTTTGTTTTATCTATAGCAACCCGTTGGTCTATTGGTCCATGTTCGTCGATGGCTTGAGGAGATGTGTTCTCGAAAATCCAAATGGATCTTGTAAGTGTCTTTCTGATAATAAATATGTCTCACATCACGTCGTGTGTTTTAGTCTAAAGCAAAATACACAACAAGTATTTGGCGACGAGGATGGGATCGTCAACGTCATTTGTCTTCACTTGTACTTCTTCTAAAATACAAATAAAATACCGAGTTCTCACCAAATTTGATGGTCACCCTTTTCTATAGAAAACTTTATTATATCCATTACTTTTCTAAATGACAGTAACGAAGTCTAAATGCTCGTGGCACTAATGTCACATATCCGTCACTGCAGAATAATCAAAGTTTCAAACTCTTTGGTCCAGCCATTGTCGAGATACACGGTGGGCGTAACGTAAATGATGAACGTTGCGCCCTCCGCATATTTCAACAATTTGAGATCGTTCGCGTAAAGTTAGTTATGTTCCGCTCCTATTAGTTGCAGCGTGATGTTAGATAGCGTAAAGCCTTCTTGGATTAATGGGCTATCCAACGCAAAAGAATTTTTCAAATCGGACCAGCAGTTCCTGAGATTAGCGCGTTCAAACAAACTCTTCAGCTTTATATATTAGTATAGATTCGGTATAGATATACTTATAATAATAAATGAAACAAACGTTGATATGGCAGCATTGTAATCCATACTAATATTATAAATGCGAAAGTAACTCTGTCTGTCTGTCTGTTACGCTTTCCCGCTTAAAACTCTCAACCGATTTTGATGAAGTTTGGCACAGATAATCTTTAGACCCTGAGAAGTTTAAGAGCCAATTCACAAAATTTTAACGATCGAGTTTAGGTAAAATACTGTAACATTATTGATGTGTGAGCTATCTACAAACACGCAACGGGACCAGTGTAGAGCTAGCGTAGAGTGAGACGGATCAAACTATCTTGAACCGTTATAATTATTACGCCTTATTTTTTTTGTACCAATTAATAACTAGTACAATCAATACTATTACGCCTTATTTTTTTTTTTTGTACCAATTAATATTCAAAACTTTTTATTATAATATATGATTCAAAGATTATATAAAATATAACTTTCAAAGTATTTTATTATAATCAATACTAATATATAAAGCTGAAGAGTTTGTTTGAACGCGCTAATCTCAGGAACTACCAGTCCGATTTAAAAAAAATATTTATGCGTTAGATAGCCCATTAATACAGAAAGGTTTTAGGCTAGGTATATAACATCACGCTGCGACCAATAGGAGCGAAGCTCAACTAACTCAACGTGAACGAAGTCGCCTGGCGGCCGCTAGTATGTAATATATGACATCTGCAGAGGTAAGTAGCAATAAACTTGAATATTAGTATGTGTGTATGTATGTAGGAATAATCAACCTAGGACGATATAATTGAAAACAACTTTAACGATTCAATATTTTTTTTTACAGAATCCAATTGGTTATCAAATTGCCTATATAAGTTAACTAGCTTTCCGCCCGCGGCTTCGCCCGCGTGGAATTCGGTTATACCGCGCTTTTTAGATTTCCCTCGGGAACATCAAATTTTTCCGGAATAAAAGGTAGCCTATGTTCTTTCTCAGGGTCTAAAGATTGTCTGTGCCAAATTTAATCAAAATCGGTTGAGAGGTTTAAGCGTGAAAGCGTAACAGACAGACAGACATACAGACAGACAGAGTTACTTTCGCATCTACAGGGTTCGGCACTCGAAGTGTTACTAATTTTACGTTGCTATAGCAACTAAACTGTTTACAATATGGCGCCCATTTTTTCACATTCCTTAGTGTATGGTATTGTTAATAAACTAACAAAAGCCTGCTATTTTTCGTCGTTGTTAAAAAAAGTTTTGC
Source organism: Sesamia nonagrioides (assembly GCA_017933935.1). NCBI lineage: Eukaryota > Metazoa > Arthropoda > Insecta > Lepidoptera > Noctuidae > Sesamia > Sesamia nonagrioides. The sequence goes on from JADWQK010000346.1 coordinate 194,964, forward strand.
AGATGGAAGTCAAACGAAACAGTGTCATTGCTTTGTATTTGGCTGGAAAATCGCAGGCAGCCATCGTTAATGAGCTAGGACATTTACATTTGAACAAAATGTTTGTGTATCGGACCATCACGCGTTACAATGATACGGGTAGCATCAAAAAACGCCATGGAGGTGGACATCCAACAACAGCAACATCATCAGCAATGGTTCGAAAGGTAAAGGCTAGAATTGAACGAAATCCACGACAAAGCACAGTTAAATTGGCGAAAAGTCTTAATGTATCTGCCCGGAGCATAGGGCGCATATTAAAAAATAAACTTCAACTGAAGCCCTACAAATTACAAAAAGTGCAAGATCTGACATTTGCACAAAAGACAGTTCGTCTAGAAAGAGCTAAGAACTTAAAGCACTTGCACGTTGATAGCTTGCTTAAAAATTTGGTATTTTCCGATGAAAAATTTTTTACCGTTCAGCAATATGTGAACAAGCAAAATGATCGAGTATGATTAAAGTGTAAATCAAATGACAATTTAGACCAACGAATTGCCTTGCGAAAGCAAGCACCAGCATCTGTGATGGTTTGGGCGGCGGTAACTGCCATGGGACGCTCACCTCTCGTTTTCATTGACCAGGGTGTAAAGATAAACCAGCAGATCTACCGTAAAAAGATTTTAAACGATGCTTTGTTACCTTGGGCACGTAAGCAATTTGGTTGAAATCATTGGACCTTTCAACAAGACTCGGCACCATCTCACAAAGCTCGTGAAACCCAATTTTTTTTACAAGAAAATGTTCCGAGCCTCATTTCTTCGCAACAATGGCCACCATATTCCCCGGACTTAAGCCCAATGGATTTTTCCATATGGTCAATTCTAGAAGCCAAAGTGTCAACAAAAAAATATGAGACGGTCGACGCCTTAAAGATTGCGCTCCGCCGAGAATGGAACAAAATACCAGCAGACCACATTCGTGCAGCGTGTGAAGCCTTCTCGGTCAGACTCGATGCTGTTATCCGCGCTAAAGGTGGCCATATCGAACAATAGCTTCTTTTTTTATTTATTGTATATGTCTTTTTTCGATACTGAAGTTTTTAAATAAATATGCTCATGTTTAACAGAATTACAGCATTTTGAATTGGTAACACTTCGAGTGCCGACCCCTGTATAATAGTAGTATGGATAGAAGGAGAGTCATTGATTTTCATCATTTTTTTTGAGGGGTTAGTTGAAGTTGCAAACCAAGGTGGCCATATCGAACAATAGCTTCTTTTTTTATTTATTGTATATGTCTTTTTTCGATACTGAAGTTTTTAAATAAATATGCTCATGTTTAACAGAATTACAGCATTTTGAATTGGTAACACTTCGAGTGCCGACCCCTGTATAATATTAGTATGGATAGAAGGAGAGTCATTGATTTTCATCATTTTTTTTTGAGGGGTTAGTTGAAGTTGCAAACCATAACGATCGTTTTGAATGTACAGTCGATATCACATCAAGCTACAACAATCTGTCAAATTTCCTTATTAGATTTTCAACTTTATGTCTACAGAATTAAAGCTCAAGGCAGCTGGTAGCTTGACCTGCTGTCCTCCTTACATTGAAGAATCTTACACTAACAAAAGAAAATAAAATAGGATTTGTGTCAACATTCTTCTTTCAATGTAATATGTGCGATTCTAAATTCAAATTGTGTAGTCACGGCGAAATACAAAAAATGAACTAAATGTCAACGAAGTCGCCATGATCAGGAGCCATTATTTCAGGAATAGGCCTAACAAATTTAAATGAAGTAGTTGCATCGATGGACTTACCTGTTTTGCCATTTTTCACTTATAGTAAAAGTCATGATAAAGTATTTGACATGTGAAAAATGCCGCTAAAGAAATTATGATTGTCACAGCTCAGGAGGAAACAGCTACTGCTCGATTACGAGGTGACACTCATGACATCCCGATGATACCAGTGGAAGCAGACTGTTGCTGGAGCAAACGCTCATATAAAAATCAATATAATATTTTGTCTGGTGTTGCAGCTATTACAGGACATAACACAAGGAATGTTCTCTAAATCTGGGTCCGGAATAAGTATTGCGGAATTTCTGCCCGCGCAAATAAAAAGAAACAACGACCTGCTGCTCACAAATGCTCTAAAAATCACGTCGGTTCATCTATGCTAAAAGAAGAACCTACGTGATTTTATGAAACCAACAATACTGGTAGAGGGATTTAAGTCCTCCATAGAAACTCTGAAATTAATTTAAAGTATATTAATTGTTGATGACAGTGCCAGTACATATCAAAATATATTAGAAAGCATGCCATATCCCGGCGTTCTGATTTAAATAATTGAGTGTACCAACCATTTCCACCAGAATTACAACAGCAATAAAATCATTTCTTAAAACTGACACATCTATCCCTCTGTTGGCGCGTAAATTTTTGACATCTGAACGATTTATTCGGCTAAGAACAGCAGTAAGATTTTCAGTACGGTACTGGCGAACACAAAATTTAATTGAATCAGAAAAAAATATAACAGTTCATAAGGATATTCAGACAGCCTCCGTGGCGTAGCGGTAGCGGACGCGGCTGCTGCGCAAGGTGGCGCGGGTTCGATCCCCGCACAGTGCAAGTATTTGTATGCATGAATATGAATATTTGCACTGGTCTGGTCGTGCCTCGGAAAGCACGTTAAGCCGTTGGTCCCGGTTGCCATACGAACATCTAGTGGCAGTCGTTACGGGTGGTTGGAGCCCTCAAAAGTCCAACAATTGGTCTAACTGCAATGCTTCGATGTCGCCTTCGGGTTGTGGAGGTCAGACGGCAGTCGCTTCACGGAAAATGTCGAAGTTTAGCCATATCAGCAGTTGGACTGTTGAACAATCGAGATGTTTTTCGATTGTTTAGAGTCAATGGAATCGACCGCTAGTTTTCAATTGTTCTTATCAGTCATCGAGTCTCGCTCGGCTCGATGAGCGAGGGAGGTCAGTCGACTGCATGCATCGAGTCGAGGTGCATGTTAGTTAGTTAGAGGCGAGAGCATGTCAAACTCAAGTCGTGTGAGCCGCGCATAATTTGTGAACGTTTATTTATTTATATCTTTACTGTACTGTTTTATTTTTAACTAGTTATTAATTTCATTAAAATGCCACGAATTTTTAAAAGATCAATAGTTTGGGAGTTTTTTAATAAACAATTGGTAAACGATAAAGTGACATCTTTGGAATGCAAATTGTGTAAAACTGTTTACAAGTACTTCAGCAATACAAACAACCTCAATGATCACCTAAAAAGGAAACATTCCATTCAATTACCGCAAGCATTAGAAGAACAAACTCCAACTGCAGCTGAAAATAATTAATTGAATCCCGCATTACCTAGAACTATTTCGTCAGCTGACACCACAATGCCCGTGGCTTCAACAACAATTACTGGTCATAGCTCCGCACCCACAACAACGGTCACTATAAGCTCCATTAATAGTAACAGTACTCAAATTACCAACCAGGGTGCACCCCCTCCAGGCTAAAGCAGGTGAGATTATACGGCTTAGCGCAGACTGAGGTTAAAGAGGATGAACGTCGCGAATTCGACAAAGATGTAGTACGTATGATTGCAGTAGACTGTGAACCATTGTTAATGGTTGAAAATGGTGGATTCAATTATTTTGTAAAAAAATATATTCCTCGACACAAGTTACCATGCCGAAAAGTGCTGTCGGAGAACGTATTATCCGAAGAATATGAATTAATAAGTACTAGTTTTAAAAACCAATTTGAAAAAACCTACATTTTTGTAACCACTGGCATGTGGTCATCTGACAGTAACAGAGCCTATATAACGGTTACTTCACATTATGTACACGATTTTCAAATCCATTTTGCAGTTTTATCTACCGACAAAGTGCAAACTGATCATTCTGCTATTAATATCGCACAAGCTATTTTAAATATTTTAGCAAAATGGAATATTACCAACAAGATAGTTACAGTTGTGACTGATAACGCTGCAAACATGACAAAAGCTATCACGGAACTTCTTCACAAGTCTCATCATCCATGTGTCGCTCACACGCTCAATTTGTCGGTTCAAGATAGCATTAAAGAAAATCCATCTTTAGAAACTTTACTTTCAAATTGCCGAACGCTAGTCACGTACTTCAAACAGCGTAATTTGGCAGCATATAATTTAAGGGAAATACAGCATCAGATGGGACTTCAAAAATTAAAGCTCAAGCAAAATGTACCCATGTATGGGACTGGTATGTACAATAATTCTATAAAAGTCCCTAAAAATAAATAAAGATGTACCCACCAGATGGAACTCTGCAGTGATTATGATGGAAAGTTTATCAAAAATTGAAACTACCGCTGTGAGCAGCCCTTTGATCACTGCCAAATGCTCCGAGAAATCTAGATCAAATATAGACCAAAGTTTCGGCAATTCGGTCAACTATCACTCCTAGTACCAATGCCATATGCACTATAAAACAGTACCTTGAAATGCCATATGTTGACCGCAAGAATTTTGGCAAATGCATTCTAATACTTTTCCATACCTATATAAACTAGCCTGTAAGTATCTCAACATTCCCTCAACTTCAGTACCATCTAAAATAATATTTAGTAAAGCTGGCCTAATAACTAATAATAGACGAAACAGATTGGCTCCAAAAAAATTTGACCAACTTCTTTTTTGGGCGAGAATGTAAAACTAACTAGAAAGTCTGCATATTTCAATTACTTAGGATTAATAAATTCTACGTATCGTTTTTATATAATCTTAGTAATTACTCTTACAATGTACCTATTTTATATTACAATTATATAACAGATGCAACATGAGGGAGAAACTGGCTGGATGACCGTACAATACAAGAAACCTAACCGTTTCCCCAACAATGTGACTAAAGGTAGAACGTAGATACGGAAATAAAGGGAATAATGGCTATGTAAAGAAAGAAATATCTGCATTTGTGGCGTTTACATCCGGATACCACTCTAGATACTATGACAGAGTACGTTAAAAATCTGAGTGGACCAGAAGCACCTACGATAGTTGAAAAAATCAAGCATCGAACCGTATGTGATTACTCGTCTTTTCTAATAGGGGTATCTGAAAAACATTATACCATGTTGAATAATGCGGAAGTATGGCCATTAAATACTGAATTTACGAATGGATTTGGTTTCGGAAACAGCCCAGCAGCCCGTTCCATAAGTTTTAGTAATATGCCAATTGAAATATATTACCAGAATTGTAGGCAAACACCTAATTTCAAGTTTTATTCATTTAATAACGAAGCACCGATCGTCGAGCTCTCGCGCTGAATCGGGTGTTTTCGTGTCCCCGCTCACCCGCTTTGTGAGCGCTCGGCCGATCGGCCAGTGTGAAATAAATGTGATGAGTACACGTATCGGTAATGGCGTCGCCGTGTGACGCCATGCGTTTTTAAATAAAGTTTTGTTTGTCGTAATCTGTTCTCCAGTTCAACATCGCCAAACCCTACCCTAAACCCCTACATTCTGGTCCTATCGAGCCGGATGTTGGAGACGGAGAAGCCCGGGTGCGAAACCAGAAGTCGAGCGCAGCTTGTGCTCGCGGAGAAAGATCTTGAAGCTACTGAAGCTAACAATGTGTCGACGTCGGACTCTACGGTGACGCGCCTCCGTAGTGGTGGGATACCCGCGTCGAGCCGGCAGTCAACAAGCGGTTCTAGCCGCAAAGCTGCGCGCCTACGTGCCGAGTACGAAGCAGAAAAAGAGATTGTGAGGTTGAAAGAGCAGTTAATCAAGAAGAAATTAGCAGCTGATAGTGCAGAACTAGAAGATAAAGGAGAGTGGGCGCGGTCACAGACACAGAGTGCTAGTTGCATAGAAAAAGTAGAAGATTGGTTGCATACGGATATGTTGGAAAAGCCGTTGGAAAGACCGACGACGCCGCGAGAAGAAACCGGTTTACACCAGTTCACAGCGTGGGCGGCGTTGAGCACGGTACAGAAACGAGACGGAAGCAACGCGACCGCGACGGCGCACGCGCGGGGCCCCGCGTCCCCGAACGTAATCGTTCCGTCTCACTCTAACGATGATGTTTCGCGCACCGCGTACCGCGCGCCCTTGAAAACGCAACAGCTGAGCGCTAGCCGACCTCCTGATCGAGAGTTCACGCGCGGTACCGCGCAACCTATTCCCGTTGGATCGAGTGAAATACTACACCTGGCTGACACAATCATTAGTAGTATGTGGAAACAGAGGCCGAAAACTTGTTGTGATTCATGAGAATGTAGTGCGTATTCAAGTATCCCTACGAGGCGCGGCAAAATACGCCGTAGATGATCTGCTTCGTACGGGTGCAGATCCGGAGTTTGTTATTGAAGCACTTGAAGAAGAGTTTGGACATCCTAACTTGCTCCTGGAAACAACTATAAATAAAATAAAGAAATTACCGAAAGTATCAGAGAGCGGCATCGAGTTACGAAACATAACTTCGACGGTCCACAATTGAAGAAGCAGAAGGTTACGTGAACAACCCCCAACTAGCCAGTTAAATACTTGGAAAATTAACTTCCGTACAGAGAGCGCAGTACGGCGAGTACGCTATGAAAGTAAATAGTGATAGTGCAGTGGACTTACGCATATCGCCTGACTTGACTGTGATGCTGGACTTCCTCGGCCATCTGTCAAAAGCGTCCGCATACTATTTACCGATGAATGATGAACCGCCACTGAGCCGGACTGTACCTGTGAATGTAGACCATATTTGCCGCTACCGTAGCCACGCCGTAGCTGGAGCCAGGAACAACGCAGGAGCCGTCGAGCATCGTGACCGTCGTCCGCAAGCGCACCGCGTGATGGCCAGTGCGGATCTTCAATCTGTGGAATCCGTGAGTGTGCCTAGAGTGCGTCATGATGTCGTAAAGTTGTATTTGTACGATAAAAATCATATCATATCGGAATGTGAAGCGTTTACGGCATTGAGTGAGCAAGAAAGATGGCTCGCTATCAATGTATGGCAAGTAAATGTGACAAGTGTCGTTCTGCGCATCACACTCTTCTACATACAGAAAGTTTTGTCGCTGCGAGTGTACGCAGCGGCGGCGGCGAGCTGCGCCATTTAGCGAGCGCGTCGCACGATGCCGGCAGAGACGAAGGCCTACGCATGGAGGCCGTCGGCGGAGGCAGCGGCGGACACGGTGACAGCTCGTCGCGTGCGCGTACAGAGACCGTACCCATAACCAGCGTCAAAGGTGAGCCAATTGCAAATACTTTATTGAAAGTTATACCAGTAACTGTTTCGGTGGACAATAGTGAAGTGAAATGTATTGCGCTGCTGGACAATGGCGCGACTGTGTCATTTATAGACTCTAGTATTTTTCCGGTTTCTGCCTGTGACAATAATTGTTTACCATTGGAATTATTACTGCTGGCGGTGAAATTGTAACCGATGATAGTTCGTGTAGGGTGACCGCGGTATTAAGGGGCCCTAATAGTATTTCACATAATAATAATTTACGTACTATGCGTGATACTAACCTGCCGTCACAGAATGTGCCCGCCAGTGTTTTTTCGCATGCGTATTTACGGAACTTGGACTTTGGTCAACTTGAGAAGGATAAGACTTTGGAGGAGTGACGTTTTGACGTTTGTGCTGGTAGGATCGTTCTCTAGTTTACTTACGCAAAATAAATAAAATAACAGCAATTCAGTGCCTAACAAGTTTTAATAAGTGGTAAAAGTGTAGAATAACAAACATACAGTGTAGTGAGGCTTCTTTGTTGGCCCTAAATTACGCAATTTTAAAACATTTAAATATCTGTAATTCCAATAAAAAATAAATAAAAAAAAAACAGTATTTTTTTAATTCAACTAGAGAGGTTTAAGGAGGTCCTGCTACAAGAATGGCGGTGAAGTGTGGGGGATGTGGCAAATTCTTGTCAACTGTTGACACAGCAGTGTGCACAAAATGTCCCGCCGCGTATCACCGAGTGTGTGTTGGCCTCCCTGCGAAGGGCCCATTATTGTCCGCCTGGCATTGCCCCGAGTACAAAAAAAATGTCCGGAAGGACAATAAGGCTGAAACACCAGTACGAGGTTGTGCGACAGAAGGACAGAATGAGTGCCTGGTGCCCATACCTACGCCTCCAGCTGTGGTGACGGTGGCACCCGCGACGCCTACAGCGGCAACAATGTTGGTGCAGCCGTCAACTGCCGCGTCGCCGACGCTTCTGTTAACTGCTGCATCCCACTGTGGAAACATATCGCCAGTGCTTATAGAGGCAGAGGCGCTTGTGCAGGTGTTAACGCCTCTCACGATTCCTGAGTGTCCTCTGGACGTGGTATCAGCTTTGAAGCTGGTGAAGGAGGAGTTGCGTACCTTGCGGTTGGAGGTCAAGGGCCTTAGAAAAGATGTTGCGGAGCTAAAGTCCTATAACGACTCGTGCCACAGCCGTATGGAGGGAATCGAGTCCAGACTGCAAACACTTGAACTATGTCGCGATGCCGATCCGTCAACAAATTTAAGTGCGGTGGAGAGTGTGGTCCAACAGCTCAAGAGAAACCTCAATTAAAGGGATCAAGAGCTCATGGAGAATGATTTGGTAATTGCAAACGTACCTGAGTCAAATGCAGAAAACCCAGTACACCTGGTACGGTTAATTGCCACGAAGCTTGGAGTCCTATTGGAGGACCGCGACATCATGAGCGCTGAGCGAGTAGGGGGCAGACATATAAAGGCTACGAGCCCCACGGCGTCAACGGAGCCTCGCCCTCATGATATCATGGTGCGCCTCGCTCGGCGTGACCAGCGTGACGTCGTATTAAACGGAGCCCGTGTGCGGCGTGATGCTACCACAGAGGATCTCGGAATCTCTGGGAAGCCTGTGCGCTTTTATGTCAATGAGATACTGACGAAACTGAACCAGCAGTTGTTTCAGCAAACCAGGACCGCAGCGAGTATTCATGGCTGGAGATTCGTTTGGACGAGGCGTGGTCGTATCATGGTTCGACGGAGGGCTGGCGACTCCATACAAAGAATCGCACGTGAAGAAGATATACAGCAGTATATTGGTCCATACAATAACATATAAGCTTCTGTATTATGCTACATGTTTTCTTTCTCTGGTTAATTTTTTAGACAATAATAGTTTGTTAGTTGAGAATAAATGCATGGCGTCTGTGCGTCGTATCTGTTGTGATCCGAGGACGTGGGGATACAACAGTGAGTTCTGCAATAATACGAGGAACATAATACATGTACATATTTATACATGTTATCATAAACACACTAGCAACAATGTTTACAAATATTTACAATACATATACATTATTTCAAACTCATAATGGTGCTAACGCAATTATACTATAACTATTAGAATTAAAACTTATATACAAGAATTACATATTCATAAGTAATGAACAGAATTATATTTCCACATATATTATATTCCACATACACACTATTACTGTATCATTGTTACATTATAAAATACTAGCTTTCCGCCCTCGGCTTCGCCCGCGTGGAGTTCGGTTATATCGCGCTGTTTAGATTTCCCTCGGGAACATCAAATTTTATGTTAATTTACTGGATGTGGGTAGCGCAAAAACTAAATGTATGATGGAATTTTTCAATTATACTAACCTAAATCAGGTAGTGCAGTCACCCATTCATTTTGTAGGGGATAGTACCACTCTTTTGGACGTTATCTGTACCGATGTGGGGGTTCGTCATGTCCTGGCGAGTCATACCAGTGAGCTGGGTCACCATTCGTTTATTGTGTGCGATACAGTCATTAAGAAGGTAAATAGCAAGCCTCGACTATATATATGTGTATCGGCCTTTAAGGGACATATTAAATGATTATTTCATGGTTGATTTAAAATTAATGCCATGGTGGGGTATAAGCTCACTGCCGGATGTTAATAGCATGACTCAACATTTTAATATCTGTATGACTCAGCTGTTTGACTTACATGCCCCAATAAAGAATAAGATTTTTAGAGACCGGCCCACACCATGCATTACAGAAAATATTAAATTAATGATTAGGTTGAGAGATGAGGCAAAAAGAAAGTATCATAAGGACAAGCTAGATACCACAAAAATATATTATATGGACTTAAAAAAACAAGCTAGTGCAGCACTAACTCGGGAAAAGAAGACATTCTTCGACAGGCACATTTAAATGCTTTGGAAAAGTCTCAAAAGGGATGTATTTGCTGAGCATGGTGAAACTATGCTTCCGATACAGTTTGATGATCCAGACGAGATCAACAAAGCATTTTTGATAGTACCAGGACAGTGTGCAACACCCACATCACAGCTTACATACTTTAGTAACAACAGGTTCGGTGAAACACAATTTGAATTGCAAAGCGTTAGTGAGCAAGAAATATTAAAGGTTATAAACAGGTTGGGGTCAAGTGCGAAACGAATTGATGGAATAAGCCTTGATATGATAATTTTGACGCTACCAACCACCCTTCAGGCTATCACCAAATTGGTAAACAAGTCTATAGAGACACACACCTTCCCTGACTTATGGAAGTGCGCTATTGTGCGGCCTCTACCCAAAATTAGCAACCCAAGCACCTTCAAAAATCTCCGTCCGGTTAGCATTTTGCCCTGTTTATCAAAAATATTAGAGAGGGTGGTTAATAATCAAATGCTATAATATTTAGAAGGGAACAATATGCTACCGGACCTTCAGTCTGGCTTTAGAAGGGGACATGAGACGGCCACAGCTCTTTCTGATGTAGTGGGGAACATCCTAGAAGCACGGGACAGGGGGGAGGGATCACTCCTTGTGCTTCTTGATTTCTCACGGGCTTTTGATACAATAAATACTATGCTATTGCTTTCAAAGCTAGCCTACTATGGTTTTACAACAGAAACAATAGAGTGGATCGCTAGTTACTTGCAAAATAAGTCACAGCTTGTTGAAATCCAGAAGGAGGATGGATCAAGGCTTTCATCCCCCCCTCGCTAGGTGCCACGTGGTGTGCCTCAGGGATCTATTTTGGGGCCCCTTTTATATATTCTTTACAGCGCAGACATTATGAGCTCATTTCAGCATTGTATGTATCACATTTACGCAAATGACATCCAGTTGTATATAACTTTTAAACCAGCTGATACATTGGAAGTCGTGAGAAAGGTTAATGACAATCTTGAAAGGGTAGTGCTATGGTCTAATGATAACTCACTAGTATTAAACCCAGTAAAACTCAAAATTTATGGTTTGGGCAGTAGGAAAATGATAGGCACTATACTGTAAGCCAAGCCAGAGGTTTTTATCAGAGGGGAAAAGATAGATAGGGTAGAGGTAGATGAAACCTTTGGTTAACCATGGATCCGGAACTGCGCTTTGAAAAGCATATTAGTAAACCATCCTTTACAAGTCCATGAGGAGTTCTTTCTACATATTGAAACTCCTTTACTCAATTAGAGACTACCTGAGTGTTTACGTAAACAATTAGTGGATAGCCTAATTTTACCAAGGCTTAATTACTGTGATACGGTGTACGGCCCATGCCTGTTAGCAAGAACAGAGAAGCTAATTTAGCGCATACAGAATGCTTGTACTGTGTAAAGATACCTCGTAGAAGTCATGTAACACCTTATAAATGAAAATAATATATTGAAAATGGCTTCTAGGAGAAGGTTACTAAGGCTGGTCTGCTTTTTGGAGGAGTTTCTACACAAAAACCTCACTAAGTTTGAAAAATTAAGTTGGACACAGAGCAAATATGAACCACGTTTCTCTGCCAAACTTCCTTGTACGCCCATAGGACCGCAGCATTCAGGGGTAGTTTCAAGTATGCCACCACGCACTGTTGGAATAACCTTCCTCCACCAATAAGAGTCCTAAGAACAAACAATAATTTTTTAAATGTTTTAAAGAAATATTTTTTACAGATACAGTAAACCACGTAGTTTTCAATGAACGTACCTCAAAGATTATGGTTTTCTGGCAATGGATATGGCTTTCCAGCGGTGCGGGTGGCATTGATTCCTCCCTGATTGGGTTTGATTTGTGTTATTACCACAGGTGAGGAGGTAGTCTTCAGTTTACTGGGGCTAGTTTGTTGTGTTTTTTCTGAGGCTGCGTTATAGAAATTCGATAATGAGTTAAATATAGAATTGAGTTTCATAATTGCCGATATTTATTTTTATTTTCTCGAAATGAGGCTTTCTTACGATATTTAATATTAATGCACTGATAATACTTACCATCACAATCATGTGGGCGTTGAAGGCGCTACAGTTTTCAATTCCTTTCAGTAGGTATGTCAAAAAGCATGGTTATCGTTTGCCGACGCCACGCCATTATGCAAATGGCCACCATCGCTCACACTGAACACAATAACTGAACATTCTTGTTTCTATACACGCCTATAATATTGTGACCTAGGCGGCTAGACGCACTGTTTGTAATGTTTATGTAAAATATGACACTACTTGGTCCGATCATTTTCCCCTTGTTGTTCAATGTAATTTAAATTTATTAATACCTACATCGTATGGTGATGTAAATACGAACAAGGGTATTAAATGGAGTGAGAGGAATGAAGCGCAAATAACAGTCTATATTAAAGAATGTTATTTGAGACTGAGCTATATTGACTTTCCTGTGGAATTTTCTCAATGTGCAGATAGTTATTGTGGAGACTTCGGCCACAGACGTATCATTGACAAGTTGTATTCTGATATTACAGCCGCCCTTCGTAATGCATCAGTTGTTAGTGGTATGGGCACGCGTGCCAGGAGTGGAAGGAGGGGCTCATGCCTGGCAGGCTGGAATGAACACGTCCGTGGGGCTCACCTAGAGGCCCGCACGAGGTTTCTGGAGTGGGTTATGTGCGGGAGGCCTAGTGGTCTTGTGAGGAATAAATTTAATTCTAAAGAAATTGCTACTTTTATAAAGACGATGACTAAAGGTAAATCCCCCCGCTACGATGGGCTCAGCATTGAACACCAGCAACATGCAGGCCCGCATATATCGAGAGTGCTAGCAATGTTCTATTCTCTATGTATGAGCCATTGTTACCTTCCTTCCGATCTAATGAAAACTGTAGTAGTGCCTGTGGTTAAGAACAAGACAGGGGATGCTGCTGACGTGAATAACTACAGACCAATTTCACTTGCTACAGTTATTGCAAAAGTGTTTGATGGCGTGCTTAATAATCGCCTAGGCGAATATAATATAATATCTGTCATTTCATGACAATCAGTTTGGGTTTCAGCCCAAACTGTCCACTGAAACTGCGATTTTGAGTCTTAAGCATGTCGTCAGGTATTATACTGATCACAAAACTCCAGTGTACGCGTGCTTCCTGGATCTTTCCAAAGCCTTCGACCTAGTGTCGTATAACATACTGTGGGAGAAACTGAAGAGTATTGGGTTGCCCCCGGAACTCTTGAATATATTAAAATATTGGTACAGACACCAGACCAATGGCGTCAGATGGGCGGGTGTAAGGTCAGAGCCCTATAAATTGGAGTGTGGGGTGAGACAGGGAGGGTTGACCTCTCCTGCGCTCTTCAACCTCTATATGAACGCCCTGATCGTTAGGCTGAGCAGTCAACATGTTGGTTGCCATTTAGACGGAGTATGCGTTAATAATCTGAGCTATGCTGATGACATGGTGCTGCTGAGCGCATCGGTCTGCGGTCTTAGAAAACTGTTAGGGACCTGTGAAGAGCATGCCTCGATCCATGGGTTGAAATATAATGCAGGTAAAAGTAAATTCATGGTGTTTGGTGCTAGTTTGCTGAAGAGTGTGCCTCCTGTATTTATAGATAAAGAACCGCTTGAGAAGGTGTTGCAAATTAAATACTTAGGTCACATTCTTACAGCGGACCTGAAAGACGATCTGGACATTGTGCGGGAGCGGAGGGCGTTGTCAGTTAGGGGTAATATGATAGCGCGTAGGTTTGTGCGCTGTTCGAGGGAGGTAAAGATAACGCTCTTTAGAGCTTACTGTACATCCCTCTACACGTGCAGCCTGTGGGCTGATTATACCCGTGCAGCATATAGCGCCCTCCGCGTCCAGTTCAATAATGCGTTTAGGGCGGTGCTGAGGCTGCCTCGCCACTGCAGCGCCTCGGGCGTGTTCGCAGAGGCTCGTACCGACTGCTTTCAAGCCACAATACGTAAGCGGTGCGCGTCTCTGGTGCACAGAGTGCGGGGCAGCGACAACACCGTCCTCGCGATGATTGCCAACCGACTGGATTGTCTGTACATCCAGCAATGCTGCGGCAGACATATTACTGCCGTGTGAGGTTCTTGTTTGTTTGGTATATTAGTTTATAAGTTTGTGTTTTGTTTATAAGTCTCTTTTGTTGTTAACTATGGCTATTTTCCGAAATAAATGATTTGATTTGATTTGATTACGACGATGAAGAGTCAATATATAGGGCGGGTTGTTTCACGTTCACTTAACGCATGCGTAAAAGTTAAAAATGGTGCTAACCATCGTCAAGTCAAAACATGAGTTGTTTCACAATACGTAAACGTTAACGCACGCAAAAAAAGATACGATTACGATAACTGACGGGTTGTTTCACGTTCACTTAACGCATGCGTAAAAGTTAAAAATGGTGCCTAACCATCGTCAAGTCAAAAAATGAGTTGTTTCACAATACGTAAACGTCAACGCACGCAAAAAAATACGATTACTTTAACCGATGCTCTGAGCACTGGTTAACGTAACTTATGTCAAGTTGTGTTTAGTCCGCCGTGGTGTCAATCAGTGAAAACAACATAAACTCCCTTTTGTATTCGCGAGTTTGGTCTCTAATTGACGATAGTAGGTAGTTCATCTGATAGTAGGTACTTGTATCATACAAGTACCGTAAAAAGAAAAAGAAAGGTGTTTAGCAGCCCAAGTTCTGTTTTTTTTTTATATTACTGTTGTTGTCTGTTTCTTTACAGAACAACACATCTTTATATTTTTCAAGCGAAGATTATATGTAGAATATACGTGTTTTGTTAGATTGCAATGTTTAACATATACCTACTTATTAAGGCCTTAAACATAGTAACTATGTTTAAGTGTATGTAGTAGTACGAGTGAGTGTAGTAATTTACTTACTTTGGTGTGTATGGTGGGGGTTATATAAATAATAAATAAATATATACGGACAAATCACACAGATTGAGCTAGTCCCAAAGTAAGATTGAGACTTGTGTTATGGGATACTAACTCAACGATACTATATTTATAATAGATACATATATAGATAAACATCCAAGGCCCAGGCCAATCAGGAAATGATCGTTTTCCATCATGACCTGGCCGGGGTTCGAACCCGGGGCCTCCACGTCGCAAGCAGGCGTGTTGACCGCTGCGCCACGGAGGACGACAATGTTTATGTTTGGTTACTATGTATTATACCTTAGCCGGCTATTAATATTGTAACATATAATTGTTTTTTGTCCCAAATATATAAAATAAAAATAAAATGTATCCATTTTTCGTCAAAGTATAGCTTTTCTATAGGTACACAGTTTTCTAGTATAAACGGACTTAATTTATAAAATGGCACGAAGTTATTTCCCACAACAATAAACAATAATACCAAGAAAGTTAGTTATACTACAGCACATGACAGTCGCCTATATAAAATTTGCTGGGGCGATGTATGTGGCCGGGTACATCGTTGCAACGCAATGTATTCGTACGCAGACGATGTAGCATCGGGGCGCTGTCGGTAAAGTGACGCGCTTCAAAGGACTTGTCGCGACAATATTCGCTGGAGTAGTTACACCTACGTCACTTCAGTGTCGTCCAGACTTTGAAGTAGGACTGACGTTCTTTTTGCATATTTTTTTACATTGTTTTTGTTTTATTTGTTGTGTAAACATGTAATTAATAATAATTTATTGACATATAATGCAAAGCCACTGCTTCCTCCATCGTCTCGGCCGCACAACTAAACAACGAATATTCGCCGTAGGCCGATTTCTGAATCTTCGCCCGCCAATGAGAAGAACATCGTGTATGTCTGACAAGGACAACAGATATTTTGCGCGCCAACGCGACACGAATCTTCGCCTGCTAATGTAGCCCCGGCATTTAACGAACGTTAAACATCATCAAAGTTACGTTAACGGACGTAACTTTTTGACGTACGTATGTTACGATAACCAACCGTTTGAAACAACCCGCCCATAATATCTAACATTTTGGCCATTTTTGTTTTATTGCATTATTTATTGTAGAATAGAGTAATGCACATGCTGACAAAGATCTTAGGTCTGTTTCTTATTAATTTTGCAAGATAAACAATTATTGCAATATATACTAAGTGGTGTTATGTCATTTACGATGGCAATAGATACTATCTACGCAGAGACGCGTCCGCTTGTGATTGTTGTACCAAGTGTACTGAGCTGACAGGTAGCAACCTGTCGATGCGTTGCCGGTCCGTTAGCACAGGGAGAGAAAAAGAGGGGTATACAAAACACGACATGACAGCGACGACACCGCCACCAATCGTTCATTTCGTTTGTTTTTGTGTTTAACAGAAGAAGTGAAGTTGGTTAAAAGTTTTTATTAATGTGGTTTTTGGAGGATAAACAAATTTCTTTAGTGTAAATTTGAAACATACGGCTTTTACAGATTTTAATAGGTAAGTAAAGTGATAATTTATTATTAAAATGGCACTTTACTGCAGTTAGATGTTATTGTTTCAAAGTGTGTAGCAAATAATTAAAAAAATATGGAGTTACCACTTAAAAATAATTTAATTAAACATTTTTTAGGACAATGTCACGAAGTAACCGTTTGTATCAAGGCTTGCGGGGAAGAAAGATTTTGGAAAATCTCAATAATACAAATGTTACCAATTTGAGACACCCCACAGAACAGGAATACGAAGAAATTTTTGGAAACAATCATCAGCTTGTAAGTTCTCCTTTTATTTCAATACTGGTCAGACAGGGTTTAGTTCCAAATTTTCTTTGCCTGTTTTTTTCAGTTTAGCCTTATTACTCTTAAACACAGCTTTTAGGGTCAGATAGGGGTGATCACATCATGTTCCATTAATTCGTTACAACATGTTCTAAAATTTTAACAGGCGTGATATTAAGTACTTTCTGTTATTATTGTTTTAGCTCCCTGAGCATGATAATTCTGATCGGTCAGACTGCAGCTTGCTGAGTTTGGATAGTCAGATGCACAATAAAAACATTTCTAATGATCCTGGCACCAGTTACCTTGACCACGAAGATAACCTGTCAAGTTTAATACAGTTAAGTTGATCTAGAGCCTACAGCTTCTACATCTAATACTCTCAAACCTAGCCACCATGACCTGGATATCGAAGTATCGCGTGTGCTGGAGTCAAATTACCTTCAGGCTACTGATTATGACATTATGTCATAATCAGTAGCCTTTTTTGAATTTGATTAATTGTATTTCAAATTTGCCGTGCGTTCGCTCGTACAGTATTGTCAGATCCTGGTCGCTTTCGGATCTCACAAAAGATAGTATTACAATTAAAAGCCTTAGAAAGGTTCAGTCTGATCCTATGTTAACAGATCAGAATTATGTTGCCGTGAGTGATCGTTATAGTCCTTCGATTCTATTAAGCTTTACAGTTGATGATACAGAAAATTTAGTTGAAACAGATGCGAGTTGAGAGAATGATTACCACCCTCTAAACCATGGCCGTGATAATTCACCAGAATCTGAAATAGAATTTGGTAACATGAACCAAGGTCGAAAGCGGCGGCACATAGCTGAACCTAAGCATTGGAAAAGACATTTGGCAAAAATACGAAGAATGAAAGGTGAGGATTTTTTGGGATATTCTAGACCCGCAAACGGAAAGTTTAAACAGGATACGTTAAGGAATGCTAGGAGGTTGGGAGAGAGATGTAAGTCTGAATATTGTAAAAAAAGTAAATTAAGAGGATGTAATGTGATAAGCGAAGAATGTAGACAAGAAGTTCATACATATTTTTGGAAACAATTAAACTGGGATCAGCGCAAAATTTACGTAAAGTCTCTGGTACAACGAACTGATACGGCAAGAAAGACGAATAAGAATGGCAACTTAGGCTTAACGAATAAATTGCACAGAATGTGCAATTTATTATTTACCTATAACATGTGACGGTTCTAAAAAAGTGCAAGTATGTAAATTAATGTTTTTAAACTCGCTTTCCTTGGGATCGTTTACGGTGTACTCGTGGACGTTAGCTGGTGAGTTTGAAATGACTCCAAATCAAGAACTAAATAAGTCATTGCGCCGTTGTCTACAATCAAATCCAGAAAATGATAAAATGATGGCATTGGTTTCATTTTTTGATAACCTACCAAAGCTACCATCTCATTATGCACGAAAAGATACAACAAAATTATTCTTGGAGCCGATTTACCGGTCTCTTACTGATTTATTTAAGGCGTTCAAAAAATTCTGTACTGAAAATCAACTGACACAAGTCTCAAGATATAGTTTTGAAAAATATTTTCATAAAAATAATTTTTCGCTTTACACTCTTAAAAAAGATATGTGCGATGTTTGTTCTAGTCACAAAGTAGGTAATTTGAAAGAAGCTGATTATCAAATTCATCTAATTAAAAAGGATAGAGCACGAAAATAAAAAGTCAATGAATCCTTAATGAAAAGATTTCGTGGAAAGGAAGGAAGTCGATCGCTGGCCTCACTACTGTGCGGACGCGTGTCAATCGCCGCTGGATTTTACCACTTAAAATTCCACGATTGGCTGCAATTAGAAAATTTCGATTCCTTGTCGCACTTTCGCTGTTCTTACCTGTGATTAACGCCCAGTGGGCAGTCCTAAAGCAGGACAGAAATAACTTTGTCAGTGCCTCTATAAGTGACTTTTTGACGAGTGCCTGTGATTCGTGAGATTCGAACCCGCGCGCCATTCCGAGTACCCGCACAATTTCTAAGTGCTTATCCACTGTGCCACCAAGTGAGCACAAGCGGACTCCTAAATAACGTACTACTAGCTGCGCTACGAGTGTGCGTCTACGAGCGAACTACGTCATCTATCTGCTACGAGTCTACTAACGGCCTACTAGCTGTGCTACGAAATGTTATCAGTGCTACGATCTGTATATAACAACACTAAGGCGCTTGAACGGACTTTTGCTTAATTTGCCGCTGTTTATCTACCGCTGTTTATTTATTCCGCTTGAGAGTTTGTGAATCGCATCTCTTTTCACAACAATATGCAGCGCACTCCACCTGACACTCCTAAGACCTCCAATCTGGTACAGGCCCAATCCGAACCAGACATGAACGTTGCTTTAATTATGTCTGATTACGTTAACACGCAAAGGTGTAAGCGCCCCCGCCAAGCTCAATCGCCTCGAGACGGGTCAGTATTTACCGAACTGGACTTGCATGAATAACAAAAGTCATCTATTTCCAAAATGCTAGCGGAGTAGACTGCCATTATGTCGAAACTGGCGTCCGATATCGCAGAGATAAAGGCTCAAAACTCCCAAATACAAACTACCAACAATGAAATCCGGAAATCAAACGCTGATATAGAACAGTCAATGAATCCTTAATGAAAAGTTTGAGGAGCTAAAGCGTGAGGTTGACGAGTTAAAGAAGGAGGAGCGTATGGAGCAGCGTTCTTACATAGAAAATTTGGAAAAAAAGTTACAAGATATACAATACAAATCTCGCTCTTCAGGAATTGAAATACGCAATATTCCTCAGGTACAATCTGAAACAAATAGCTCACGGCGGTACTTCACACCGGGGCAGCTTCTAATGTTGTACAAAGCACAGGTACGCTCGTGTGTGGAGTACTGCAGCCACATTTGGGCTGGTGCTGCGAAATGTCACCTGGCTACTTTGGATTCAGTGGAGAGGCGTGCGAAGAGGCTGATTGGCGACCCAGACTTGACTCGAAACGGTCTCCAAAGCACAGGCGTAGAATAGCCAGCCTTTTGGTCTTCTATAGGATGCATTCTGGTGAGTGTGCAAGGGAATTGCATGATTTAATTCCCCCATCTCCGTTTCACCATCGGACGACCCGTCGTACGGCGAGTTTCCACCCTTACGTTGTTGACACCACTGCGACCCGGACGAAGCGTTTCGCTTCCTCTTTTATACAAGCGCTAGTTTATAACTTATAAAAAAAAGGCCATCATAGCGGCTAGACAAGAAGAGGCTAGGTTGTTATATAATAGAGCTAATTCCGTTGGTAATAATCCGCCAATGTCACAAGCAAAGCCAAAGGAGTTATCTAAACAACCAGGTAATAATAATCCCTTCCGTAATCCCACTGGCTTCATTATTCCTTTACAAAACTTTGTACCTCAACCAAATAATTTAACCCCTGAACAGCGTCAACAGTGGAAACAGTCCGTATTACCCTGGAAAGGCAGACCAGCATCAGGTAACTTTAAAGCAAATGATTCAAATAGCTCTTGAAATCAGCCCAACATTCCTAGACCACCACTT
Organism: Sesamia nonagrioides; assembly: GCA_017933935.1. NCBI lineage: Eukaryota > Metazoa > Arthropoda > Insecta > Lepidoptera > Noctuidae > Sesamia > Sesamia nonagrioides. Next base: position 215,410 of record JADWQK010000346.1, read on the forward strand.
CCAACACCAGTGTCATCGGACGTCACAATGCATACAGCAGGTAAGCCCGAAAAACCACAGTTAGCTCAGCAGTTATTCTACATTCCAATTCAAGTGCCCACACAAGATCAACCGTGACCCAGCGACACGGGACTGTATAACATTGTCACAGACGGTCATGAATAGCGCTTGAGCCGAATGTAACCGTTGATGAGCAAGAGGTAGGTCGTGACCAGGATTTTACCCTGGACCCCAACCAAGACAACCAGACCTAGTTTTAATAAATTTCCAGACCAAAAAGTTTTTACCGTACATAATACTACCAGAGTTTGACGGTAAGTTCTTATTAGAAACAGGGGCCAGCCATTCAGCTGTAGCAACTGAAGTAGTTGCAGGCACCATATTCGAGTACTGTGTAGAAACAGAACCCTTTCAAATTAATACGGCACATAGTTCATCAGTTCACGACAAGGTAGTGTGCCTCCCCTTACCTCCCGCGTTTAACAGCGATATAGTACATAAGTTTTTAATATTTGATTTCGACCCTAAATATAAAGGTCTTATCGGAATGGACCTTCTACAAAAATTAAAGAGTAGCATTGATTTAAATAACTACGTGTTACGTACATCTACAGCAGAAATACCAATACACTTTAGTTCCCCACCTAAGAAAATAAACATCGAACCTAGATGCGAAAAGATAGACAAAGTAAAAACAAATTACTTAGATGGCCAATACCTACATCACGAAATGATCTGGTCAGATGGTTGGTAATGTCCCCATCAGCTATAGTTAACGTTACAAACGGTTCATTTAAAACATCGGTAATCAATCATAGTGATCAGAAGAGATGTATCCCGTCTCACCCCTCGATTGAATTAGAAAATATATCCATTGCTAAAGAAAAGGATAGTTCAGATCTATACTCTATACTAATACATAAAACTGAAGAGTTTGTTTGTATGTTTGTTGGCGCTAATCTCGGGAACTACTGGTCCGATTTGAAAAAATCTTTTTTGCGTTTTGCATTTTGCGTTGGATAGCCCATTAATCCAGGAAGGCTTTAGGCTATATAACATCACGCTGCGACCAATAGGAGCGGAGTATAACTAAACCACGTGAACGAAGTCGCTGGCGGCCGCTAGTAATATATATTTTAGCGAGTTAATGACTATCGCCCCCACAATGGTTTCTGCAATAAACCCCTCTTACACTATAGATTTGACTGACGACAATGATACAAAGTCATCAAATTCCGTGAGGGTACCAGCAAAAATAAATTTAAAAAATATATAAAAATTAATAAGTACATTTTCAAAACTCAAAAAAATGGTGAAAAGACAAAGGTACTTTATAAAAAGTGTTAAGATGAACAGGGAAAGATTCAATTTGCTGAAACAGATATGTATTCTTATAACTTAGAGCAAAGTAATAGGCGGATATAGACACGGAGTCATTGCAATCTGAACTTGACCATCTGCAAGATAAACTTATTTCAATGATAATAAGTATAATACCTCAGAAGACCTAATGAGAGAATATGTGTTGGCGATGAATGAGCTGGTTAACTCACAAAAAACCAACTGTGAGTGCGGTCTAACATCGAATGTGCTTACACCGGATAATTCGTTGACATCATGTAATACCACCTTGCCGCAGCCCTGTGTTGATGTCATAGTTCCTTCTGCTAATAGTGCCAATAGCCTTGATTTTAATTATCTTAATAGTCTTAAACAAAGCTTGACTAATGATGTTGTGTTGTTCTGTGATGTGTGGTTGGGTTGTGTGTGTGTTGTTGTGTGTGAGGCTTAGGGCGCTTGTTGACTGATGAATGTCCGGGTCACTCAATTTTGAAGTACTGTATGCCTGGTTGTTTTTTATATGGAATTATGGAAAAAGGGGGGCGAGATGGAGCGATGATATCAAAAAGGTGGCTGGTAGTGGCTGGCGGAGAGCTGCTCAGGATTGAGCTTGTTGGCGTGCCATGAAGGAGGCCTATGTTAGGGGCTGATGATGATAATGATGATAAAAATAGAAAAAATTATTACATGTAACTTTTCCCAGGATACAAAGTTATTAATTTTTGGGAAATTTGGGCAAAAGAGAACTGCTTAAGTGTTGTGAAACGTTAAGCAATCTGAATATTGGAAAGGTTGTCTTGTTTACATTCCCTTACAGTGACCAGTTGCCACAGGAAGAAAATAGGATTAGATTTGACCTTAATATATAAATTTTCAGAGTGTAGAACTCGTATAAAAAGTTAATAGAAAGTGCACACATAGAACATAAAAATAAAATTCAATTTCAATTTCGAAAGGATCCTAAGTCTTTTTGGCAGTACATTCGATCAAAACAAAAAAGCACGAATAAGCACAATATTATAAGAGACGGTCAGCATCTAGAGGATGATGAGTGTGCGAGGCAGTTTGCAAAATTTTTTGAGTCTGTGTACAGCAAGGAGCCAACTAAACAGTGCGCGGCGGCGCACTATATATGAAAGAAAGAAAAAACGTTTATTTGCAGTAAACATGACGCAAAAGTTTACAAAAACACTAAAAATAAGACATAATTGAGGGAAACGTGCGTCACATCCACACAAAACGGCTGTCGCTCAGCATTAAGCTGAGACTCTATGCAAAACAGAGCCCAGCGCTGGTTTTCAGCGACAACCGGCGCCGACGTAAAGACGTCACCCGGTGCAACAAACAATTAAAAGTGGCATCGAGACGGTAGTACAGTAACAATAAAAACATAAAAGTACAACAAAAAATAAAAACATACAAACAATTAAAAGTGGCATCGAGACGGTAGTACAGTAAAAATGGTGAGAGAACAGCTTCAATAAACACAAACAGGAATATAAAAAATAAAAACAGAATATATAAAAACTACGAGAATATCATCCTCAGAAATGACACGTTTCATATAGTGGCAATAATATGAAGCGTCCGGTTCCGATTTGACAGTATTTTACATAGTCTGTGGTAAGTGGTTTGTCGCACGCGGCCACGCGCTTCCAACATGCATTAATGTTTACATTGCTTGATACCGTTATTATTATTGCTATTACCATTTCTATTAACAATAATTATTACCACACAGTTGAGCTACAAAATGCCCATATGTATAAAGTTACGATAAGTTATGTGTCGGTGTTTTATCTGTGCATCAGTGAGTAATTTGTGAGAGACGAAACCCTGGAACTGGAAACTGGAAACTGGAGGGTGACCCGACATGCTACATCATACAAGGAGCTTTGGGGCTCCAAAACACACGAAGGTATGATACGGACGTCCGAATAGAAATACGGTCAAAAAATAAACAAAAATTATATTAATATATGAACAACACAACTTAAATAGGTACCTAGATAATACGATTATTGGAATTTTATTTGTAATTATAAAAGAGACTATGAAAATGTGTTTAATAAATAGAATGTCAACTAATAAATTTGTATGGGACAGGAAAATGTTGATAAGGTTATCAACATGCACAGAATGTGGACAGGAGCAATGCTGCCAGTAGTCCCAGCAAGCAATAGGCCGAATGCCATGCCACAGCGCTGCACATTTTCGAATGATCAGTGGCCATCAGATACCAAGCACCGCCGGCCATAAACATATGAGGTGAGTGTAGAAAAATCATATTATTCATTTATTTATCTGATATTTGTGCCTGTAATAATAGCTTCTTTAATTGACATTTAAAAGATCCTATTGTTTTTAGGCCTCGCATTGGTGGTGGAAGATCATTCCAGCAGCGTGTGGCTGCAAACTTGAAACTGCCTCTGAATGCTGCTGTTCTATGCTGCGCCATGTTTAGTGGGCCCACCACAGAACGAAGACCGTATTTGTAGAGAGATTCGACAATCTCGCCAGGTGAGCTTTTCATATAAATAGTGCGGCTTAAGAGTTGTGACAATACCGAACATTAAACTTGCTAAGTGAAGTTTCCGCCTGGCTGCCATTTTCAATGTATTGAGTTCGTTTAAGTATGGTGTCACATGATGCCTGGGAGGGACATGAATGCAGAAACGAACACAGGCATTCTGAATTCGCTGGATCAACCTCTCCGTCCTACCTAGCAAGCAGGGTCCATAGACGGTGTCGCAGTAGTTGAGCTTAGATAAAATCAGACTATCAACCAGTAGTTTCCTAAGTGGTAAGCTAAGAAATTTACGTATACCGTATAATACCTTAAGCCTATAAAAACAACTTCCTAGAACATTCCTCAAATGAGCCTCAAAACGCAACTCTGGTTCCAGTATTAGACCCAGACTACATGCCTGCTCCACTCGCTCAATTCTCTCCCCCTTAATCACAATCTCTGGTTTGACAGATAGAATTGCAGCAACTTGTTTCTTAGTCCCCAGCACCAAGAACTTGGACTTCAGTGGGTTCAAAACCAGAGAGTTCTCTTCAGAGAGAGTATATATCATTCTGCTACTAGTTGTGATCGAGTACGGACGCGTGCTGTGCTAAGCCCCGAACTTTATTTGTGATTGGTTGATCAGTGCAGTTTTGAGTTCCTTGTTTCTCTTATAGTGATTTAATGGACAGTTTACGCCTCCTGGGCGGTCCTAGAGTGAGACAAATAAAAGAAGTTTTTGACCTCAAAAATTCTCGTGATTGGGTGAGATTCGAATCCCTAAACACCCGTGACGAATTATTGAACCGCTACAAGTGTGCGCTACGAGTGCTACGACATCGACTACGTCACGGCGACTTGACACCAGTGCTACGAGACGACCTTTGCCTGCTACGCGAGGTGGGTACAGAATAAATAGATATAACCCGCGCAGATAAAGAAAAGATCTGTAAATGGCGTCCGCTCGCATGCATTCTCACTCACTCTCTATCGCTGTCTATACTCACACAGTGAAGTAAGCGCTGCAAAAAAAAAATCATCGATCAGGAATTCAGGATTCCCTTTCTAAGGTACTTTATGCACTCCGAGTTATCGTTAAATTCGTTCCGCTAAAGTCTCGGTTATTTTGTTGTTTTTGTTGATATTGATATTTTTGTTGAGTTTGAACAATCAAACTCAACAAAAACAACAATAAAAACAAACACAACAACAAACAAGTAAAATTTACGTTTTAATTAACAATATTTACAACGTAAATTTGACATTTTACTATCTTAGCATTTGGTTTGTAATTGATAAATGGCATGTTTTGTCAACCGTACCATAAGTATCCGCCGCCATTTTCAGATGTTTTCTTTATCTGCGCGAGTTATACCGTCTACCATTGTGAATATTAATAACTACATAATATTATATCTCACCATGCTTCGTTCTCCACCAACTATACCAAGAGCCCCAATAGATCAATCCCAATTGGAACCCGATATCACCCAGGCAATGAACGAGCCAGAGTTTGTAAATATAAACTCACGCAAGAGGCGCCCACGATTAAATAATTCACCGCGAGAACATAAGTACTGGGAACAACTTGAACAATTCCTGGAAAGCCGGCCAAGATGTGAATGCTGCAAAACAATATGCAGCAGAAACTGAGTGGATAGCAAAGCTGGTATCTGACATGTCGGAATTGAAACTTCAAAACATCCAAATCCAAAATGCTAACAAAAAAATATAAGAAACTAACATCGGGATAAAGGAATCCGTTGAATTTCTCAGCTCACAATGTGATGACCTTCAGATGGAAATTAAGCGCCTGCAGCAAGAAAGCGTAGAATATAAAAAGCATTCCGAGTCTTTGAAATGGCTGTCAGAGACCTCCAGTATAAGTGCCGGTCGTCTAGTATAGATGTGAGTAACATACCAACCCAGGAAAAAGAGACGTCGGCAGAATTGTCAAAAATCATAACAGACATTGCCAACTTAGTAAACTTACCTCTAACTGCCTCCCACATCCGAGATGTATATCGTACACCAGGAAATCGACACACAAGCAAATCTATAATCGTTGAATTCACTAGCGTCCCAACAAAGTTCGACCTCATCCCATGTGTGCGAATCTATAATAATAAAAGGACAAATAAGGAAGACAAATTGAATACAGAAGTACTCGGAATATCGACACAAAAACAAACCGTCTATATTGAAGAGCATCTAACGAATACAAATAAAAAGCTGTTTTACCAGGCTAGAGCATTTGCTCGCCTAAGGAAGTACGTATTCTGTTGGACCTCGAATGGCAACATCTTTCTTAGAAAGCAGCACGGAGATAAACATATTCTCATCAAGTCGGAAACAACACTGAAATAACTACAGGAATGACTAAGTCACCACTCACTATTAGTAAACAGAACCTCGGTAATCAACTTAGTTATAATATTTTCTAAGTATATGCTATAACATATTATATTACTTAATAACTTGCTTTATACTTCCATTGAATTATATGAATTAAGTAAAATTAATCATAAAAAACAACACTCAAATCCATATATACAGTATGACATTTTAATCGTTTTACAAAAATGTTTCACGGACTGTATCCGACCTTATATACGCCTAGCCGCGATTATTTGTTTTCTACCTTTAATTAAGATAATAGGTACAACGAAAAATAAATAATACATTAGAAATACGAAACATCCTATTAATAATGTTTACATATCAAACGGACACAATACCCACTCCGCGCAAAATTCTATTGGTCAATCCCATCTCATTCATCATTTTTTGCAAGGAACACAGCGCGCGCGAAACTAAAAAACTAGCTGGGTTCAGTTGGGTTCTAACCCCGGAAGTCAAACGTTGTGCGCGGGCGACTAGGTATCACACGTCGATCGTTAGTACGAGTGTAGAGTACCTAGTGCACAAGGATTAATTAGGTTGTCTGCCTACTTCATGATGAGTGATAGAAACTATCAGTACTCGAATATCGAGTGGCCCCTCAGCGGTGGAACTTACGTAGATATGATAATGGAAGATGTACCTGTCAGCTGTTTGTGTGGTCTGAAGTAAAGGGACTAGTGATGAGTTCAAAGGAGCACGCAGTGTTTAAAATCGCACGCAATTAAAATAGCAAATAGTTGCTACTTTTGATACAGTGAAACAAGACAGAGTGACTTTAAATAAATTAAAAGACAGTATTCAAAAGCGTGCATAGCAGTTGCGGATACAGGTAAAGGCTATTTATCTACATAATACATGTAAATAAAAAGTGATCATTTGTAAAGACAAAATTAGTAATTAGTGTAAATAATTCAGTTTATTCCCATTCTTTAAATATGCCAGAAACACAGGTGCGCGGCAATGTAGAAAGTACTCGTTCTAGCAAACACTCAAACAGTAACAAAAAATGTTCGCACTCGTAAATAGGTACATGTTAGTTGTGGACTCGCGCCGACGTGTAGGTACGGACGACAGTAGGTCAAGCTACCCGAAACTGCCAAATATTCCCAATCAACCTTGAGCCTTAGTGTTTTAAAGATAAAGTTGAAAATCTAATAAAGAAATCTGACAGATTGTAGTAGCTTGATGTACCTACTACCATCTGTACACATTTTTTGTTTGTGAACAAAAATGTGCGTAAACAATTTCGGTGGAATTTTGCCTAAATTACAACGACAATTTAGCAAATTGATAAGTTATTGAAATCGGCCGTATGTTTCTTGGGAAGAAACGTAAGTACTTAGGTAACTATGGTCAATCAAATTCCCATTTCGGGCGCGAGAACAAGTACAAACAGGTCGCGACTGCGGTCGAGAGGCCGGCCCGCGCCCGCGCCTTTCAACTATCATTCGCTTGATAGTTTGCAAACAAATTTTCACTTGCGCGTCATAGTAAATAAATAATCAATCGTTGATGGTAAAGCGCACAAGTTTATTAAGCCTATTCACTTAAAAATCTTAGTGAGTAGGAAGGAAGACGGCAGTTGAGCGAGGTGATGCAATGTTAAACCCAATAACACGACCAACGCTGCTGCATCAGAGGGAGATTAATCTGGAGACCCTCCACGATCAGACTACCGACACAATAACATTTGCCGCATCGTACCCGATCTGATCAGTGATTGTTGACATAGGTAATGCCTTTACGTAAAAGATCCCTAATTTGGGCGTTAGTACACTCGGCATTCATACCGAGTACGAATATCAAAAACCCCACCGAGTACCGAGTATCGACCAAGTACTCAGTCCATCACTTTGATTCGATTTTAACACGAAAAAGTTTTTGACGGTCCTAAGCCCGTAAAAGTATGAAGGGAGAATTGGAATTAAGGGGATAGATACCCTCGAGCGGCCAAAAACGCTCATCTTTCAAAGTTTATTCCTCCAGAATGCCTTGATCAAAAATTTTGAAAAAAATATATTATAATCATAGATTCAAGCACAACATATTTAGTGTTTATTATTTTCTATACGGCCTATATTTACGTCAAAAGAAAAATATTTCTACACGGCGTTTTTTAACTTTTAAATCGATATTTCTCTTAAAGCGCTTAGACTTTTTTAAATATTCTTACTCGCAGTAACGTGTATCTGTAAGAGCTATAGAATCATAGTTCTATTTTAAAATTGATGAAATATTTAATAAGAAAAGTAATAAAAATGAGTGTCCGTACGAGTTTCCGCCTTGCGAGGTTCAGAGGGGCTCTATGCGGGACGCGGGCGCGGGTCGGCCGGCAGTCTCGCGCCAGCGCTCGTGAGAGGAGGCTGTGTCACTTTTTGCTCCGTGCACCCTTGGATACTAATGTAAAGACATGCTTCAGAAGCGTAGAAAATAATAACGACGTAGTATGATTCAGTACAAGTCTGTTTAATTAATGATCAACAGCACAGACATCAGTAGCTTTTATACACCATTGAGTCAAAACACTAACGAATAGTCACAAAACTAATAGACAACGGAAACGGAAATTATCAGGTATTGAATAAAATTAAGAAAAAGTTAATAGTAACGCTAGTAATTGTCAATAATTGTGTACAGATATTTGGATTAATCTAAAATATCGAAAGTTGTATAGATTTATTTAGTTGAACAATGCTTGATTCAATAAATAAATATCCGATGGGCGGGAAGACTAATGCTCGATAGGATTTTATAATAAAAGTTGGCGGTAATCGGAAGTTGCATCAACAATTCTAAAATTAATAAATTAATGACTGAAAGACCGGAAGTGTACTTCCAAGTGTGATTTTAGAATAAACTAAGGTTTTAAAATCCTCCCAAGTAATTTAAAGTAATCATAATAAATTTAAATTAACATAAATAATTACGCAATACGATCAATATAAAATAATTATGAAACTAAGTATAGCTTCATAGATGAGCGGGAAGCGCAAGATGTAACACTAAGTACTTCGAGTGCAACGAAGTATTTTTAGTGATTTTGTGTATAATTATTGAATGTTTGCATTTATTGCCGCGCTGGAACGCTTTACGTGATTTTATATGATGTTTTATTTTGATACTAGCTTTCCGCCCGCGGCTTCGCCCGCGTGGTGTTCGATTATATCGTGCTTTTCAGATTTCCATCAGGAACACCAAATTTTTCCGGGATAAGAAGTACCCTATCTTTTAATCCGGATTTCTAACTTTACGTCTACAAAATTACAAAGCAATCGGTTCAGTAGTTACAGTGTGAAAGCAGAACAAACAAACAAACAAACTCACATTCCCATTTATAATATTAGTATGATTCGGTTATATCGCGCTTCCAGATTCCTTCGGGTTAAAGTTATTTCTAAGTAGGACATGCAATACCGGTTTACCGGTTTTCATTTTTACCGCCTTTTCTCCTTTCGTTTTTTTTTCGTAACTATAAAATTACCGGTAAAAAATATAAAACCGGTAATTTACCGGTTTTATGTTTTTGGGCAACGTTGTTCATTTATTCACGCAAACGTCAAACTTTCCATTATATGTAATGTTTGACACTTGACAGTAGCTTTGACGTAAGCGTTTGTGACGATTCGTGTCATTCATTAGTTTGTATAACTGTACTGTACAACGAGCTAGACGAACGTAGCCAGTCTTACTAGCTTGGCAGTGCAGGATTGAATACCGTATTGGTGGGGCCAGAGCACTTATCGGTAAACTAATCTGCTTCAGGGAATGTGATACTCGTCCTAGAGTGATACGCTTTGTAAGGCGGGTATTTTCAGGTACAAATACCAACCTACAGGATTATGCGACCCGTTTCAGAGAGCACATCTACTTCCTGAAGCAGAAAATGTACGGTACACCCAGAATCGCACTTTCTAAAACAATGAAAGGTGGGTTTATCGACCAGACCAAGGTGGCTGACACTTAACTTCTGGATGACGATGCCATGTGTTCATTCTGGCGCAGTATCTGTTGCCTGTCGCTTTTTTGGATCAAATGGTTTTCAAGGTTGTACGCTCGCTTGAGTCTGGTTCGCTACCTCAGTTCCTAACAACTAGAGTAACCCACCTGCTCCGTAAATCAGGTAGCACTGCGGAACCCAAAAATTATAGGCCCATCACTTGTTTACCGTCCATCTTTATAGTTCTTACATCCAATTTTAAAGTTAAAATTAACAAACATATTGACAGCAACTCATCATGTCTGCCTCTCAAAATGGATGTAGGAGCGGCTCCCGCGGTACTAAGGAGCTACTCCTTAATAACATGGCCATTACCCAACAAGTTCGTCGTTCCCAAAAAGATCTATCGACATGTTGAATAGTTTTTTTTTTTATATTGCCTTTCTCGCACACCAGCTCCTCACATATGTAACAAATACTAGACTGAGTAATTGTACGGTTTTAGCTATAAACAAAACATTGTGAGGAGAAATAAATGAATAATAATAATTATTATTATATAATAAGGCCTATTATGACTTGGTGCCACATACAAGGCTCATGCGGGTGATGGAGTTCTATAAAGTTGATGCAACTCTGCACACCATCTTGATGACGTGTATGGCTAATGGAGGACGGTCCTTCGCTATCCTGGATATCGAGATATTCATGGGAATAGCGATCCGAGCCAGGTCTATTCCAGGGCGATACTTTGAGTCCACTTTGATTTTGCTTAGCCTTGAATCCTCTAAGTACACTGCTGGAGAATACACGACTAGACTATCGGCTGAGGAGAGGTGATCAAGTTATATCGCACCTCCTTTACATGAGTGACTTTAAATTCATTGCTCCCCACAAATTTCAACTGAAGAAGCTACTGAAAATTACTGAAACTTTCAGTAGCGTTATCAGGATGGAATTTTGTGTGGATAAATGTGGGTCATGCATGTAAAGCGAGGAGAGATTGCGGCATCCATGGGAACCCAACTCACGTTCCGTAAACCTTAGAGCGCTCTCTGCATCTGAAACCGTCGAATGCTTTATACCAGTAACATTGATACCCAACGTATCAATGTTACTGGTATGAAGCAATCGCTGAAGAAACGTTTCGCATCTCATATCCATCTTCACATCGCTGAAAAAAGTAATAAATAGTCTTCTATTAAGCGGAAATAAGGTACGAGCCTTCAACGTTTGGATCATCCCGATTTTATGTACTCTTTCAGCATACTAAAATGGACTCGGTCGACACCCTGGATAGGAGGGTCCGTACGGTGCTGACTACAATTCAATTGCAACACCCACTGACATCGGTTATGCGGCTGTATTAGTGTATACCCCGCGAAAAAGTGAAAGTTGAAGCTTTTTAAATGTTAAGACCCTCCACAATCGCGAGATATGCAGGGAATATTTCCTAAAAACCGACGTGGGAATGCATCGAGATGTGGGCGCGGTTGACAAGGGACTCACTCCGCTCTCCTTGCATTGGCTAAAAAGAACTGGTGCAAGCCAGTATACCTACTTGACACTAAAGATCGCATGGAGGTTTAGCAAGCTACATTGAGGTTATTTCCGGGTTCTCCACGGGCATGATGTAGATTTACCAGCATCCGTTGGCTGGCCGCGTTTTGAAAATGAAAATTTACGCTTGACTGCGCCAAAGGAAAGGTCATGGTTTTAAAAATTGTGTTTGTATGCTCATTTTAAGCAATATGTAACATGTTCACTACCATTGTACCTGGTATTAGGGGTCGCAAACCGGTATACCGAATTTCGAAAATACCGGAATACCGGGCCAAATTTAGGTCTTATTAATACCGGTATTCATTTTACAAAAACTGGGATATTCGGTATTTTCGGTTTTAGTAAAATAAATACAAAGAGATAAAGTTATGCTCTAATTCAAAATACGTGCGCGCAAATCACACGCCTTCGCTGGTTAAGCCCGATAGAACTCTGACTATTACGGCGAGAAAGAAAGCAGGTCTCTTTGCATCTCTCTTTGGTTACAATTCACGTCTTGATACTCTAGTAGTGCTACTCCTTGAATTTTCTTCACTTCGCCACTTCAATGCCCGAGGTTCGCATTAGAAACAAGGAGGTTCTGAGAGTACTGTGTCGTCTGGACGTGAATAAGGGTAGTGGACTAGATGGCATACCAGCGATTGTTCTAAAGGCGTGTTAGCGATTGTGCGCCCGAGTTGTCTCCTGTATTGACGCGCTTGTATCGATTCTCATTTAGAACTGGTGTAGTGCCCAAGTATTGGAAGCTTTCCAACGTGCAGACCGAGCCCAGAAACGAAAGTCGTGCCGATCCTTCCAACTGTCAACCGATTTCAATAACCTCCATACCCTGCTAAATTATGGAGCGTGTATTGAACTGTCGCCTCTTGACATATCTGGAAGGTATCGATTTCCTCAGTGACCAACAGTACAGGTTTCGCCGCAGTCGGTCAACTGGGGAACTACTAGTGTATGACACACACTTGTGAGGTGAGGCCCTCGAGAAAAATGCGGGAACGATTGCCATCTCCCTAGATGTCTCGAAGGCCTTCGACCGGCTATGGTACGCTGGCCTTTTGGGTGAGCTTCCAGCGTACGGAATTTCTCCTGACCTGACTACCCAGTAAAAGACATCCTGACTGAATGGTCCCTCCGAGTCGCCGTCGACGGGTGCTCATCGGAGCTCATGTCGACTAATGCCGGTGTTCCTCAGGGGTCTGTTCTCTTGCATCTCTGTTCCTGCTGTATATAAACGATCTGCTGATGCCCGGTATCTATGAGTATGCAGATGACGGTACAGTTGTGGAGAGCAGATATCTGCTGGGTGGGGCTGGTAAGGAAGCAATCCGGTCCGAAAGAGGCTATGGTAGAGCATACGAATGTTGCACTACAGGCAGCCTCCGAATGGGGCGAAGCCAATCTTGTGGCATTCAATGCCTGCCAAAACACAAGCGTCTATTCACCGCCAAAAAGAGCCCGTTCATCTTGGCGCAGGTGCGTTTATGTGGTGTGGAGTACTGCCGCATTTGTTGGCTGATGCTGCAAAATGCCACCTGGAAACTTTGGATTCAGTGAAGAGACATACGAAGAGGCTAATTGGTGACCAAGATTTGGTTCAAAACGGTCTCCTAAGCCTGGAGTACAAGCTAAGAGTGGCCAGCCTGTCGGTGTTCTATAATCTATAGGATGCATTTTGGAGAGTGCACGAGGGCATTGCATGATTTAATTCCCCTTCTCCGTTCCATCATCGGACAACTCGTCGTACGGCGAGTATCCACGCTATGTTGTTCACCCCTCTACAATCCGGACGAAGCGTTTGGCCTCGCCTTTTATACCGCGTACATCGACGGACAGAAACAATTTTCAAGCGACGGTATTTCAGTCTAACTACAATTTAAGTGTCTTCTAGGCTAGATTGAATAGGCTCTTAATAAACTACCGCGCTTTACCTTCAACGATTGCATCACTGCTTACCATCAGGCGGGATTGCGGTAAAGCACTAGAGTATAATTATTATAAAAAAAAAAACGGCGATAGCCGATCTTCCCGCGCAATGATTATCGAACTAGCCTATGGTGTGGCGCGAACGATGCACGTGAGTTGAACTTAGTTGCGACCGACAAGTATCAAAATTTCTATTTCAACTATTTTCACGTCATTGCGTGTTTTGTTGGTGTTGTGGTTTGTTTTTGTTATCCACACACGGTTTTTTTCTTACTATTTCATTCTGCGCTTAGGTAACTACTTACTAAGTATTCCTCCTTAACCTAACCTAACTTTATTATACTACATTTGCTAACTTTTGCTTAATCCCGAAAATATCAAAAATACCGGATTATCGGTATTGGTCTGGAGCCAATACCGAAAATACCGGTTTTGCTTAAATGGTTCGGTATTGCGACCCCTACCTGGTATACTTACTTATTTTCTGCTTTAAGACTACCTAATCACATTATTAATATTTTTGAAAAAAATATATAAATTTATCGTTTTTACCGGTTTACCGGTAAAAATATTTCAATTATCGTTTTTTACCGGTAAAATAAAAATTACGCTAATTGCATGCCCTATTTCTAAGGCCACACCCTGTTCATTCCTCCAATAAAAATTAAGAACATCTCAAAAAAAATCGTCAAGTTTTTGCTAAGTCCAAAACAATAATATTTTCCTTCCCTTAAAAAATATATAATTGATACTTGTAATTTAATCCGTATGAAACTTGATTAAATTTCAATTTTTTTTCTAATAGGTAAATCAAAACAATTTCTTTTTTTCATTCCTTAAGTTCATTAGTCTCAGGTGTTCATTACCTAAAATATGGTCAGCTAAATTTTTAAACAATATGTATTCTAAATAAAATGCACCTATTTAAGTCTGACCTGTGAGTTTTATTTAGATGATGGAGTTTCCGGGATTTTCTTTTAAGTCCTGGTAAGTATCAATGGGAATTATACCAAAAACGCTAAATGCTAAATAATAACTATAAATAAAAAAGAATAAACCGGTTCCCATTTTGCATTAATCATTTTTATAAATTAATATTTGTTTTCCCTTTTTTAAATAAAAAAATCCCTGCAACGCAGTATCGAAAACAACATAATAAAAGTAATTACCTAATATGTTTCACTTTAGGGCATGAGTTTTGATACCACGTAATTCTATATTAGGTACTTTTTAGACAGAATAGTATACTTTATAGACATGGTATGGCATTCTACGTTTGTTGCGAGACGTCCGCGCTCGAAGCAAGCGAGTAGGAAATGTGCACGTAAATATGATGCGGGGTGCGCGGGGCTTTTTGCCTAGCCCCGCCCAGATGCGCAAGGTCATCGTCGTTACTAATCGCCTTAAGTTGATTTTAATTTACAAACTGACTTACGCACTGATAGTAAGAAACCTATCTTGCGCTGGTTGAATGATCTCGCCACGCCCCGCCCCTCGACCGCGAGCCGCTACATTTGATTCCTGCGCGCTCGCGACAGGGTGTTTTTATTGTTTTTAACCGCGTGATAATAATGAACAACATTTTTATTTTTAAATTAATGAAATCTCATAAATACCTATTTTTATTTTATGAACGTTAACTAATCATTGGATACATGGTGTGGGCTGCCGTTGTAAGACGGTTAAAAAATCATGGTGTATATGCCACCACATAAAACACACATACACATATCTTGACACGTATAAAATCACACCTTACCTACCTAATTCACACTCTCACAAATTGGTCTCACATCACATACACACATACCACCCTATATTGGTCTCATATATCACATTACACTAGTTTCTATTACTTTAACATAGCATATATGCCAGACACCCTGGAGCTCTGTAAAGTGTCGTTTAATAGTGTATCATTTATTACAAATGGCTAATACTCTTCATTCTGTTATTACAGTCGACTTAGACAAATTTGAAATAGCAAAATCATATAAATGTTTACCGTCGGACCGCTCAAACTATTTAGTGGTGTCAACAAATCATATTAAAATCCTGCATATCAATATACGAAGTATAAATAAAAACTTTGAAGAAATATTGGTGCTTACCGAGTGCTGGTTAAGCAAAGTGGTGAAACTCCCTGTGTTGAACGGCTATAAATCGCATTTTACAAAGCGGAAAACCAGCAAACAGAATGACGGTATTGTAATCTGTGTGAGAGATGATATTAGTTGCACTATTAAAGAATCTAGTTTTCTAAATGGAAATTGCCTAACATGTGAAATCTCTAATAAACTCGCGTTTGTAGCTATTTATCCCTCCCCGTCATATAATACAAGAGCAGAGTTCGATTACTTTTTGAATAGCATAGACAATATTCTCTTGTCCTTAAAAAACTATAAAAATGTCTGGCTAACTTAGGCTTCTCATCATTCAGATCATACTCACATAACTAAAAATGGACACGTCATACATCCACACACACATACAAATTCATCCATATACACACGCAAACACACCCTTACGCTCACACACGCCCACACCCACACGCACACCCAAACGCACACACACATCCACATACACACCCCCTCAGACAATGCAAACAACACACGATTCTCAGTCACACACACACATGTGTGCGTTCGCGCAGCGGAATGTTGTTGAATTTAAAGATTTTAAATATGCAGATATTTAGTGTATGGCGTCGTATAATTGTGTATGGTAAAAAATAATAAAAAGTTAAAAAACTAAAACCCAACTACGACAAAAAACGACGCTGAAAAAGTATAAAACAAGATTTTCAGAATACTGAACTGAACAAAGTTGCTAATATAGTTGCAAGTAAATGGACACAGTAGACTCTACCAAGATGCCTTCGTTGTAAATTGACAATAATGTCTTACGATACTATTCTGAAGTATGCAATATTCACTATTTAGAGATAAATTTTCATGTTTGGAAAGGCGCAGTCACACGAATGCTACAGGTACGGCGGTGACTACGCAAACATGAAAATTTGAAATGATTGGTATTCTCTGTGTCCATTACTTGCAACTATATTAGCAACTTTGTTCAGTTCAGTATTCTGAAAATCTTGTTTTATACTTTTTCAGCGTCGTTTTTTGTCGTAGTTGGGTTTTAGTTTTTTAACTTTTTATTATTTGTACTATTTTGGTGTTATGTATTTGTGGCGCATAATATTAATAAAAGTTAAATTGACGAACTAAAAACTAGGTAGTTAACATACGACATCTCTTTTGACTTATGTATCGGCGTATAGTAATATGTAGAGATGTCCTATTTTACTATTTCGTAGCGCTTGGAGCGTAGCGCGTATAGCAACGGTTTCCCCGTATGAAGCTCCCGGTTTTTCGTAGTAGCGACGCACATTTGCGTCGATGGCACCGAATGGGTCATGAATTAGTGGATGAGGCCGTTAGTATAAATAGATTGGATGTTTTTCTAACGGTGGTAGGCCATAACATCGGCTGCCGGCAGAAGTTACCACCCACCAGACAAAGTCTTGCCGCCAAGCGATTCGTCGTGTTCCAGCATGATGTCTGGTGAAGCCGTACGGAGGACGCGTCTGAGCACTTTGTGTTGCGTTGTGTGGCGAGCACGATGCGCCAAATGTTGTTGTGTCGGAAGTTTGGTCGTGGAGAGTCTCCAGATCTCTCTCTCTCTCTCTCTCTGCTTACCATCAGGCGGGATTGCAGTCAAGCGCTAGTTTATAATTATTAAAAAAAAAAACTTATATTAAGAGGACCTGGGAGGATTTCTTAATCTATCTAATTCTGCTAACGATCGACTGTCATGTGGATTTTTAAGTAATTTATTATGATCCAAGGCACTTATAAATAATCCCTCTATGGTTTTAACTCTACTGAGAGCGACATAGGCCTGTCCTTTAGCAAACAATGACTTTCCTAGATCTGTAACTTTTTTATCTAGAGTACAACCTTATAATTTATGTACAGTACAACCCCAAGAAAGAATCAGCGGGAGCATTTTACGCTGAATTTGCCCAGAACCCCTCAAGCTGTCAAATTCAGTGAGGCAAGGCTCCGGTCCGTCAAAGTCCGTTAGTATCTGCTTTTACGGATGCGTCGTCAAATTGTATGAGAACAGCGCTTAGCTGTTCTCCTGTTCCAACTGATCGCGCCGAAGAGCAGGCCATTCGAAGGCCTTCACCACTCCCATCGCTCCGTTTACCAAACCCTGGTTTACATTCAAATTTCTACGAAGCATTACTAGGGATCATGTACAAACATAAAGTACTCGTGAAGCTCTTTCAGATAATACCAAATACGGTATATTTATTTTAATTTTGTATTAACATAGAACTTTTTGTCCGCTAGAGGGCGTAATACTAAATTTGGTGACAAGCTTTATAGCTCATAACCAACAGAATATCAAGGCCCTTCTAATGTTTCTGCAGTGGTCTTATTCTGATAAGTAGTAAAGAAGCTATCTATGAACGAAAAGATGTGAATTATATGCAATCAACCCATGAATACAGGTAAAGTCACAAGCAAATGCTAGTAATATATATATATATTCAAAATGTACAAGTTAAGCCCTTTCAAATGATACCAAACACGGCATATTTATCTTAACTTTATTTTTTTACTCTGTATATTTTGTCCGCTAGAGGGCGCCACGTTAGATTTTGTGAAACTCCATATAGCCTATAACCAGCAAACAATTAAGACGCTTCTAATGATATGTCATTTATCGAATTCGAATAAGTAGTTTAGAAGTTACGAGGGAACAGATGAACATACATACATACATACATACATACATACATACATAGCCTGTCAAAATCATAATAAAAAAAGGTAAAAAAATGTGCACGCAGCCATTGTGGAGAAATTCACCAAAAACTGATTCTGCTGGGCGAACGTTGTCCTGGCGGAACTTTTTTTAATCCATTGACTTAAAAAACAGAAACATTGCACAATGGCGGACTTAATGCCTTAGGCATTTTCTACCAGTCTACCTTAGGATGATGCAGAGACAAAATATGGTAGGTGCAAAGATATCAAAGAGAAGTTGAAAGAGAAACACAAAAAAAAAAATATAATAAATACATTCCTGACTGAACGGTCCCTCCGAGTTGTTGTCGACGGATGCTCTTCTGAGCCCATGACAACTAATGCCGGTGTTCCTCAGGGGTCTGTGCTCTCTGCAACTCTGTTCCTGCTGCATATTAACGATCTGCTGATGCCCGGTATCTATGGGTATGCAGATGACAGCACAGTTGTAGAGAGATACCTGCCGGATGCTCGAGCTAGTAGGGAATCAATCCGGTCCGAAAGGGAGGCCATGGTTGAGCGAACGAGTGTTGCACTGCAGGCGGTCTCCGAATGGGGCATTGTCAATCTTGTAGCATTCAATGCCGCCAAAACACAGGCATGTCTTTTCACCGCCAAAAGGAGCCCGTTCACCTTGGCCCCTACTTTTCGGAATGTGTCCTTGGAGTGTTCCGACCGCCTTCAGCTTTTGGGAGTTGAGATTTCCTCGAACCTTAACTTTGGGCGGTTCATTGAGTCCAAGGCCAAGGTGGCTGCCAGGAAACTTGGCGTTATCGCAAAGGTCCGGCAGTACTTCACACCTGGGCAGCTTCTAATGTTATACAAAGCACAGGTCCGTTCGTGTGTGGAGTACTGCAGCCACATTTGGGCTGGTGCTGCCAAGTGTCACCTGGCCACTTTGGATTCAGTGGAGAGACGTGCAAAGAGGCTGATTGGTGACCCTGATCTAACTCGAGTTGGTCTCCAAAGCCTAGAGCACAGGCATAGGCCATAATTCGTGCGGACGACCCGTCGTGTGGTTTCCACCCTTACGTTGTTAACACCACTACGATCCGGACGAAGCGTTTCGCCTCCTCCTTTATACCGCGTACATCGAGGGACTGGAACAATTTGCCAGCGGCGGTGTTTCCGTCGGACTACAATTTGAGTGTCTTCAAGGCTAGAGTGAATAGGCTCTTAATAAACTAGTGCGCTTTACCATCAACGATTGCGTCACTGCTTACCATCAGGCAGGATTGCGGTCAAGCGCTGGTTTATAATATGTAAAAAAAAAAACATACATACAAAATATAAACAGTAGAGAGAGATATAAAAATATAGATAGATGTTCAGAGCATTGCAGTGTAATAAAAATAAAAACTCTGTTGTATGGGGTTAGCAAAGAAACAAACATTCACTAAACCAAATAACCAAGCCTTTTTAACATTTAAACCAAAATTATGACTTGTTTTTACTCGACAGATTATCATTTATCATTCTCTTAATGATTACATTAATGAAATAAATGAAATTGTCATGGAACCAGGTCAAACGCCAAATATGGCGTTAACAAAACCGTCAACATTTGAATTTTTGACATTTCTACAATAGTATTTAAGAAATGCGTTTTAGGAATCGCTCCGGCCCGCGGTTTTGCGAGCCACTTCCAGATTGACTCCAGACTTGTGAGCAGCAGATGTAGATGCCGAACGAGTGCTATGGGCTCCGAATATAGAAATTTAATGTCTATTCCGGTATCTTGTAATATCTTTTTCACCCAATGTGCTAACGTTTGAGATGCAACATCCTTGTGTGGTTTTCTCAATCCAATAAAAAGACGTCCTTCGGACGAATTTAGACTAAAACTTAAGATCTCCAGGCCTCCATGTTTTGATTAAATCTGTAATTTTAATCAAAATAGCGTTATCGTGTATAGATAGATACATAGTTTAACTTGATCGATCTAAGAGTCTGCATTCTTTGTGCAGAAACTATAGTCAATAAGTTTTATAAGACAAATCAATTAAAGAAATATTATCGTAAAGATAAAAATCAAATAGATAATTAAGTACCACATTTGTGTCCCACGTTGAGCTACATCTTTTGTTAGGAGGACCTAAGTCTATAGACGGACAGCCTCCGTGGCGTAGCGGTAGCGGACGCGGCCGCTGCGTAAGGTGGCGCGGGTTCGATCCCCGCACAGTGCAAGTATTTGTATGCATGAATATAAATATTTGCACTGGTCTGGTCGTGCCTCGGAAAGCACGTTAAGCCGTTGGTCCCAGTTGCCATACGAACATCTAGTGGCAGTCGTTACGGGTTGTTGGAGCCCTCAAAAGTCCATCAATTAGTCTAACTGCAATGCTTCGATGTCGCCTTCAGGTTGTGGAGGTCAGACGGCAGTCGCTTCACGGAAAATGTCGAAGTTAAGCCATATCAGCAGTTGGACTGGTAAAGCGGACCCCAGACTCCAAAGCTGAAAAGGCTTCGGATGCGATTGGGATTAACGCTGGGATGATGATGATGATGACTAAGTCTATAGACGCCTTTAAAAAAACGGTTAATGCAAGCATCTGACATTATACAGGGTGGCGCAATAGAACGTGCATATTGCATCATCTTTTTTTGCGGGGTAGAAGGGGCGTGGGCGAGGGGAGACCGATATCGTTGGGTAGCGCGGTTCATGAAGTTTTAGTCACTATGAGTCACTTCGACGGGAAGCGTCGCGCATTTTGCGTGCGCGCATTTTACGAAAACTCTCGTTCGTACGTAGTTGTCAGGCGACTATTTTGTTCTGAGTATGGTGTACGGCAAATTAGGGAGGCTCCGAGTGCTAATTTAATTAAAATCTGGATAAAGCGGTTTGAAGAGACTGGATCGACGTTTAAACCACACGCAAAAGGTCGTCCACGCACATCTAGGACCGAAGACAATATTGAGAGTGTTAAGCAGTCGGTACGAGAAGATCCACAAATGTCTACTCGCAAGAGATCGTCTGTCCTAACATATCGCGACGAAGTTTGCAACGAATTTTAAACTTGGATCTTAAATTGCATCCATACAAGCTGCAATTAACTCAAGAATTGAAAGACTCTGACTTCATAGCACGGCTCACATTTGCTAATGAAATGCTCAATCGGTTTTCAAATTTTGAAAACATCCTTTTCTCTGATTAGGCACATTTTCTTAAGAATGGGTTCGTAAACCGCCAAAATTGTCGTTATTGGAATAGTGAGAATCCCAGACTCAAACATCAAAAACCGTTACATACCCTAAAGTGACAGTTTGGGCCGCAATCTCTGCCAAAGGAATAATTGGTCCTTATTTTTTTGAAAACGCACGGGGGCAAAACATCGCTGTTAATACCGAACGCTATGTTGCGATGTTGGAAGGTTTTTTGGCCCCAGAACTTGAAAATTCAAGAATAAAGAACTCTAGGACTTGGTTCCAACAAGACGGAGCTACCAGTCACACATCAAATGACTCCATGGCGGTTGTGAAGCAGATGTTCCCTGGCAAACTGATTTCGAAAAGAGGTGATATCCCATGGCCTCCGCGCAGTCCAGACTTGACGCCTCCTGACTTTTTTTTGTGGGGATACCTCAAACACAAAGTCTATACCAATAATCCGAGAAACATCAGTCAGCTCAAGGAGAATATTCGTGGTGAAATGGCAGCAATCACACCAGCACTACTTAAGAAAGTTTTCGGTAATTTCCGTTTGCGGTTAGAGGAGTGCCAACGTAGAAAGGGTCATCATTTAGATGATGTTATTTTTAAAAAATAAACTTCAGTTATCACTTAATAATTGCTTAGTTTTATTTTAACTATACCTTTTGTATTTATTTTTTAATAATTATTTTAAAAATGCACGTTCTATTGCGCCACCCTGTATTTGTACCCAAAATAATTGACAGTGCAGACCTATGTGTATTTACTACATCCAGCGCCCTGTTCAAATTTAGTAGTTAAAGACGATATTACTGCAGAACTATTAGTATTAAAAACATTTAAATTATTACGTTTGCAATAGGTCCACCAGGATTTAATTGAACTAATACTGATTTATAGTTTTCTCTGCAAGTGAAGCCATCATTATATTAAGTGACGCCTGAGGGACATAGCGCTTGATCATCGATTCTCTGATAATTTGGCTGCCACCAGGATAAGACTCGCATGGAGGGAATGCGAGACTCTGAAAGGAGAATATAACAACCTTTTGTTTGGACCGAAAAATATTTTGTCTGATATAATAAGTCTGGACCATAAGAGATTGGGTTGACTGAGCCAGTTAGGAACTATTACAATACCTGTTGCTTAGTCCGAAATTATTTTTTCTAACACCCTTGTAACTAGACAGAACGGGGAAATGGCGTAAAAATATATATTTTTCCAGGAAAAAATGAACACATCGACAACTTCAGAATGTTCATGGGTCAAGTTTCCACGATGCACATCTACTGCATAATATATTGAGCACTTGCAAAGTGGTCAAATACGGGGTTTAGTAATGGCTTAATAATTTGTGAAAACACGTAATCTGAAATTGTCCATTCCAATCCAATCTATATTAATTCGCCGAGATTCACGATCTGCTGTAACATTATCAGAGGTTTTGATGTAGGATGCAAATACGTAAATGTTTCTAGATTCATGCCACTACCAGATCTCACGCGCCAGCTTATTTAGATGTGGATGTTGAACGCCGCCCATTTAATATAAACTATGGAGGTGGTGTTATCGATGCGTAACAAAATACTACAATCGCGAAGCTTCTTGCTAAAAACCTTTAAACCGTAGAATGCGGCTATAAGTTCAAGCGTATATTAATATTTAATGACGATTCTGTTTCAGTCCAATTACCATTAGCATGTCTACCATCACACAACACCCCGACCGATTTTTGAGGCGTCACTATAAATTACAAATAAATAATTATTATCTTTGCAAATAGGAGCAAAAGACGTAACAATGTTATGCTTCCACCACCTAAAATCTTCCGTCAGGTGATTTTTTCTTTTATTTGTTTATTGTAATTTTCAGCATAATCTAGTGTTGAGAATTTTTCGCGTTCAAACTGTTTTGTATACAATCAGCCGTAGCTGACCGCTGTACAAGCGGAGGTCAATAGTCCTTTAAATTCAGCAAAAATTCTTATTGTACATTTACTTTTGGACAATTGCCACTATGACTTTAATTATTATTCGCTGTTTCTTATCCTCGGGTAGGCTGATAGTCATATCTTGGGTGTTAAATATAAATTCTAAAAAAAATGCATATTCTATTTGGCGTAATTATACTTTTCATTGTGTTTATTACAAACCCTAAGTATTCTAATAGGGCGATCGTATTGTTAATATTCATTTAACATTCATCGTACGAGCTTCCTATACATAAAAAATCGTCCAAATAGTTTACCGACAATAATGATGACATACGTAAGCATCTTGGATTTATTGTCGCCATAAACTAATTACGATTTAATTAAATAATAATTACAGTTTTAGTGCTGTACGGTAATCCTCCATTTTAAAATGTCCGACCTTTATAAATTTATTAAGTTCTTTTAAGTTTACGGTACTGTAAATACAGAAGAGAGGAATCGACCTACACAAGGTGTACATAATCATATGAACTCAGAACGAGCCAAGACTTCAATACACTCATCAATTATATCAATTTGTGGTGTACAAATTTATTTTGTGGTTTCGCTAACTCTACTGGTTTTTTAACAACCCTTTTGTTATTTTTACAATAATTTTCTATTTTATACCATTGTATCCAATCCAATACAGTAGGATCGATCATAAATTTACAACATCTGTTGTAAAAGTAGGTTAAGCGACCAGCTGTGCGTACCTCTAGACTTTCAGCTTAATAATTATGTTCGCTTCTCCTGATGACACGTGTAGTTGGAGGGACGACGGCCCCGTGACGCATTGTGACGACGGCGGCTGTGACGGCGGTCCCTTGGCTGTCCGCGGCTCGACCACTGATGCTACACGCTGCGGCACCCCCCTCGAGTTTAAAGCACCCCGGGGTTGTGTCACTACCGGAGGTGTGTATGCAGGGCGTAGGGCCTTTTGCTTTATTTCTGATCCAGTCTTGCTTATGGCTTTTGATGATTAATTTTCTCGGACAAGTCCGATCCAAACAGATGTTTGTATTCTAATTGTATCTCTAATATTTTTATTTAAAATATTTAAAGCGGCATACCGTCTTGATTGAGATTCTCTGTAGTGACTATCACAAATTAGTCTACCAGCATCAATTAGACATTGATATTTACCTGAGATGCAACGTCTTCTACAGGGCCAGTCGATGGCCCCAATAAAGCTATAGAGACCGCTGCCGATGGGGCCACCGGCAATGGCATCGGTGATACAGATTCCATGGAAGGTCCAGCCACCGGCTCCATTGTGTCAGGTTCAGGTAGACAATCGTCGCAAATATGAATAATATTATTAGTATCATCCTCCACAAGAGATAACCCCTGATAATAAGCCTACCAACACCTGAGTGACCCTAAGATCATTTATGTTGCAATTACGATTGTTCGTTTCTATATTATGCCCTACCCGTGACAAGCCGAATTGGGTGTATAATGTTTTGTGCACAACACATGATACCTACACTATTAATAAGTATGGAATCTTTGTTTTAATACATTTGTATTTGGAGAAAATTATCTCAACATCATTTTGGTGCAGTCATATAGGTACTTATTCCATAACTTAATTTATCAACATGTTTATCAAATTCCTCAACACTGTTAAAGTGGAGTAAAAAAAATGCCTCAACACCCTTTAGGCGGAGTATGTGCTCAACATGCCTACGTGGAGCAAAATTTTATCAACGCTACAAGTTGATTAAAATTATCACAACACCATTTAGGTGGGATATTGTTATCCTCAACACGATTTACGTGGAGTAAAATGTGCCACTACACTATGAAAGTGGAACAGATAGGTAGATACGAATAAACATAAAGACAACACCATCTAGGTGGGATATTGTTACCCTCAACACGATTCATGTGTGTGGAGTAAAATGTGCCTCGACACTATGAAAGTGGAAAAAGCGGTAAATATTGTGGAAAACCTTGCATATACTTTAAAGAAGACCCAGATCAATCTAAAGAAGAGCCCAAAGTCTACTTTAACCCAAAAGCATTATGCTGAAGCTCGCATCAAGTGCGTAGAAGATTATTGGAGTGAATATAAACGGTGAAATAATGCGAAGCGTATTTAAGGAGAAACGCGACAAAATACCTTACATAACA
This sequence comes from Sesamia nonagrioides, assembly GCA_017933935.1. Taxonomy (NCBI): domain Eukaryota; kingdom Metazoa; phylum Arthropoda; class Insecta; order Lepidoptera; family Noctuidae; genus Sesamia; species Sesamia nonagrioides. The sequence goes on from JADWQK010000346.1 coordinate 241,167, forward strand.
AATGAAGAATATTTTGAACATGAATAGCTGTATTTAAGTTTGATGACAGATTTAAGGGATTTATTGGATTCTCAACCAGTTAACGTTAGTGAATTGCCTAGTGAGACTCAACAAACACGAGTGATTTTACCGAAAATACAACTACCTACGTATAGTGGACAATATGAAGAGTGGTTATCGTTCCATGATTTATTTCATACACTTGTGCATAAGAACGAGTCATTAAGTAATGTACAAAAACTGCATTATTTGAAAACAAGTCTTACTGGAGAAGCGGCATCGATATTAAAACATATACAAGTGACAGATTCGAACTACCATCAAGCCTGGAACATTCTAAAAGGCAGGTATGGCAACAAACGTATAAATGTCGACGCAGTTACGAAAACATTCTTTTCTCTGAAAAAAAGTCATCATCATCATCTCAGCGTTTGGCCCGGTTGCATCCGCGGCTTTCGCGTTGGAGCCCGGGGTCCGCTTTTCTCTGAAAAAAAAAATGAATGTGTGTAATTCCAGTTCTATCAAAAGTTTACTGGATACAACATTTGAATGTTTACATAAATTTCAAAATATGAATGTGGAGACTGACAACTGGGGTCCTTTGATAATATTCGTCATAGTGCAAAAATTAGACTGTGAAACCCACAAGTATTGGGAGAACTATATGAGCAGCAATTGTGAAGAACCTGACAGCCTCCCCTCCCTCGATGTTTAGTAAATTCCTGGAATGCCGATTTCGTACGTTGGAACTGACAGAATCAACAAAACAAAAGGCAAGTTCAATCAATGTTCAAGAAAAGTCATTTCATGCAACAACTGATGTGGAGTAAAGAAAGTCATGATGAGAAAGTATGTCAAATGTGTAAAGAAAACCATACACTTAGTCATTGTAAGGAGTTTGGAAAACAATTACCAACACAAAGAAGTGAGTTTATAAAAATCAACAATTCGTGCTTCAACTGCTTTGCACACGGGCACTCTGTAAGGCATTGTCGCATACCAACAAGCTGTAGAATATGTAAAAGACATTCACTCAAAAGTCATTCACTTCTTCATGAAAATAAAGAAGATAACATAATAAAACCAATCACGACGGGCAACACTGAAAACAAACAAACAAACAAAACAACCCGAAGTGACACTACATACCAACGTGGAGAAGATTAAAGAAACAGAGAAGGACATTACAATGGTGACATCACACATATCTAAGAAACAAAGCACATTGTTGCTAGCAACCGAAATAGTAAAAGTGAGAAGTGAAGACAATCATACAACAATATTACGAGCTTTAATCGACCAAGGCTCACAAGCAAGTTTTATCAGCGAACGAGCGGTTCAACAACTCATGGCCAAGCGATATCCTATCAAAGGTACAGTTGTAGGTGTGGGATCAACGCTAGAAGATATCAAACAAATAGTTCAGATTAATGTAGAATCAAGGTGTGAAGATTTCAACTTGGAAGTTAGAACCTATCATCATCATCCCAGCGTTAATCCCAGTCGCATCCGAAGCCTTTTCAGCTTTGGAGTCTGGGGTTCGTCTTACCAGTCCAACTGCTGATATGGCTAAACTTCGACATTTTCTATGAAGCGACTGCCGTCTGACCTCCACAACCCGAAGGCGACATCGAAGCATTGCAGTTAGACAAATTGTAGGACTTTTGAGGGCTCCAACAACCCGTAACGACTGCCACTAGATGTTCGTAGGGCAGCCGGGACCAACGGCTTAACGTGCTTTCCGAGGCACGACCAGACCAGTACAAATATTCATATTCATGCATACAAATACTTGCACTGTGCGGGGATCGAACCCGCGCCACCTTGCGCAGCGGCCGCGTCCGCTACCGCTACGCCACGGAGGCTGTCCCAGGGAAGTTAGAACCTATGTCATGTCGAAACCTCTGACTACTAAAATACCATCCTGCACAATCAGTACAGACTATTGGCCTCATCTAGAAGGATTAGTCCTGGCTGATCCCAATTACTGTCAGCCAGGGTCAATTGACTTGCTTCTGGGTGTCGACGTGTATGCGCAAATTGTACAGAACCAGTTAATCAAAGGTCCGCCAGGGGCACAAAACAAACCTTGGCTGTATTTTATTCGGAAGAGTAGAAGATAAAGGTAGAAGAATGCAACGAACAGAGTCGGTGCTGGTTATGCATCATGAAATCATGTGTGAAGATTTATTAAAAACACTCTGGGAGATAGAACCAGATTTGAAGAGGGTATACACAAAGGAAGAGAAGGAGTGTGAATCCTTCTATGAAAATACACATAGAAGAAACAGCAATGGGTAGTTACGTTGTGCAACTCCTCATTTCGAATTAATAAACCAAAAACAGCGGATGGGAACACGAGACAAATTACAATGAATCGCTTAACCACACAAGAAAAGAGGCTTCAAAAGGAACCTGAACTGAGAGAAGAATATGACAAAGTACTAGAAGAATATTTAACAATGGGACACAGAAGAAGTTGCGAAGGATGAAGTAAACAACCGATGTGTTTACTTACCACATCACGCCGTAGTAAGAAGAGATAAAGAGACTACAAAAATCCGAGTCGTATTTGATGCATCATGCTAAGGAAACAACGGCACCTCTTTGAACGACGAGCTCATGATTGGCCCGGTACTACAAGAAGATATGCGAAGTATAATAATGAGATGGCACATGCATAGAGTGTGTTTTGCAAGTGACGTCACGAAAATGTATAGAATGGTGCTTTTGGATAAGAAGGATACATATTATCACAGAATATTGTGGCGTGGCAGCGTCAGACCCGGCTTTGAGTCAACCATCCAACCACCTGAAATCAAGGACTACAGATTGAAGACAGTTACGTTCGGCACAGCATCTGCACCTTATCTTGCCATAAAAACTTTAATGAAACTAGCAGAAGATGAATGTAAATCACATCCAGAAGCCGCCAAAATCATACGCGAAGACTTCTATGTCGATGATCTGATTTCAGGCTGCGATACTACAGAAGAAGCTATTCGTGTTAGTAAGCAAGTCATTACCACTCTGAAACGAGGAGGCTTTGAACTTCAAAAATGGGCGTCTAATGATACCGAGTTTCTTAAATCTATAGATGCCCACAAGGTCACTACAAAGGCTAACCTAGACATGAAACTAGACGGCACCATAAAGGCTCTTGGTCTGTCATGGAAAATCGGAAGTGCCGAGTTTCACTACCAGTTACAACTAGAACCTATATCATAAAAGCATACAACAAAAAGAACTATTCTGTCAGATTTACAAAAAATATTTGATCCACTAGGGTGGTTAGCACCAGTTATGGTGACAGCAAAAATTCTAGTACAAAGATTGTAGTTAGAAGTTGGGTGGGATCAAGAGATAAGCAATGAAATGAAAGAACAATGGATATTCATCAGAAAGGACTTAGAAAATATCAATACGTTATGAATCAGTCGTTGGTTGAATACCATTAGCACTGAAAAGGAAGGATTAACGTTACATGGGTTCTGCGATGCGTCTGAAAAGGCATATGCAGCTGTGGTTTATTGCCGTGTACAAACGAGCGAAGGTGACATAAAGATAAATCTTATCGCATCTAGAACAAGGGTAGCACCGGTGAAGACCATTTCTGTTGGAATGTTATCAAAATATAATGTCGATTTGATATATGTGGCGCCATCTTTGATCTATGACCTAATGTCTTAAACTTATGTACATTGTCTATGTCCTTGTATGAATAAAAAGTCTAGTCTATTCGAAACTGCCAACCAACGTGTTTTATTAATTTCGTTACCACGACTAGAACTGAGTGGAGCTATACTACTAGCTAAGTTGCTAACCAAAGTCAGTCAAGCTATGAGAATACCTTCACAAAATGTGTTCGCATGGACTGACTCAACCATAGTTTTAGCATGGCTGTTTGGAGAACCAAACCGATGAAAGCCATTTTTCGCAAACCGAGTAGTAGAGATATTAGAAAACAAAAGCAATAGCCATTGGTTCCGTGTGCAGTCGTCACATAACCCAGCCGATATAGCGGTTAGAGGATCATCTTTATCAAAATTACAACAGAAAACGTTGTGGTGGAGCCTGGCTTTCAAAGGAAAACATCGAGTTCACAAGACCATCAAGATCAACCACAGATTTAGAAAGAAAGAAGCCTATACAATCATACGTAAATGTAACGAAAGGAGAAGTGAAATTTATAAAATTTGAAGAATATGATACACTTAGTTATTAAGAGTAATAGTACATTGCAAAAGAGTTTTAAATATGATAAGAAATCCTAACAAACTAGGTCAGCAGATGACAACAGAAGAACTGAAAAACGCTTTAGAATTTTGCATAAAAGGAGCACAAGAAGAAGAATTTTCAGAGGAAATTAAAAGAATAAAACAAAATGGGAATGTAAAAATGTCTGACAAAACATACATAAAAAAAATTAATACCATAGAAGGATTAGAAAGATGTATAGAAGAACTAACAAAATGTATTACAATAACTTGCGACAAGACGATACCTAAAATAAAGAAAGTAAATAAAACGTACTTGCCGTGGTGGAACGAACAACTCGATCAGCTCAAAAAATCCATGTGCACAAAGAAGCGAAGAATTCATTGCGCAGCGCCATGTCGTCGGGAATGGGTCGTGACGGAATATCTGAAAGCAAAGGAAGAGTATGAGTCTCAAGCACGCAAAGCACAAACTGATAGCTGGAAAAGCTTTTGCGGGAGACAGGACAGGGAGAGCGTTTGGGATGGGATTTATAGGGTCATCCGAAAGACTAAAAAGAGGCATGAAGATCTGCCAATAGTCCTAAATGGCGAGGCGTTAGACCCGCCAGGGTCCTGGCGGAAACCTTCTTCCCAGACGATTACGAAAGGGAGGAATACACCGACCATGCTAAGACAAGAGAAGCCGCGGCACGTTCAGAGGAAGGCTTAACTGACGACAAAATGGATCCGGCATTCATCCTTGTCGAACTCAGATACGCATCAAGGAGTTTTAACCCGAAGAAGGCGCCGGGCCCTGACGGCTTCACTGCTGATATCTGCGGGGCCGCCATTAGTAATAATGAACAAGTCTTTCTAGCCATAACAAACAGATGCCTCGAGCTGTCCTGTTTCCCGGAAAAGTGGAAGGAAGCGGCAGTTGTAGTTCTAAGGAAACCTGGAAAGGACAATTATACCCATCCGAAATCCTACCGACCAATTGGACTCCTGCCTATCCTCGGAAAAATCCTGGAGAAGATGCTAGTGCGGAGACTCAGGTGGCATATGCTTCCACAAATGAACCCGAGGCAGTACGGATTCGTACCGCAGAGAAGCACGGAGAACGCTCTGTACGACATGATACAACATATAGACTTGAAGTTGAAGGAGAAGAACCTGGTAGTAGTCGTCTCGCTGGACATAGAGGGGGCTTTTGACGGTGCGTGGTGGCCTGCAATTAAAACTCGTATGGCGGAAAAACACTGTCCACTAAACCTCCGAAAACTGGTAGGAAACTACCTAAGAAATAGAAGAGTAGTGGTGAGATACGCTAGTGCTGAACATAAAAAAGGGACTTCAAAAGGGTGCGTACAAGGGTCGATCGCAGGGCCCACGTTCTGGAATCTCCTCCTGAACCCGCTGCTTGACCAACTAGAAGACAGAAACACATATTGCCAGGCATTTGCAGACGACGTGGTCCTTATATTCTCCAGTAAAACGACCCTGGACTTAGAGAGTGAAGCTAACGCCAGCCTGGCACATGTGCAGCGGTGGGGTACTCGTAACAAGCTTAAGTTCGCGCCACACAAAACTCACGCTATGCTGCTTACTAAAAAATTAAATTTCGAAACAACACGGCTACGCATGGGCGGGGTGGAAATTCCGCTTGTTGAGGAAATCAAACTGCTAGGGCTAATAATTGATCGTAAGATGACCTTTAGGAGCCATGTCACATATGTCTGCAAAAAAGCCATAAACATCTTCAGGCAGCTGACCGCCGCAGCGAGGGTAACCTGGGGACTAAACCCAGAAGTAGTGAGGATTATGTACACTGCGGTTGTGGAGCCGATTATCCTCTACGCAGCTAGTGTATGGGTCAAAGCGACGGATAGGATCTACATCCAAAAACAACTCAACACAGTTTTGAGGGGCTTCGCCCAAAAAATAAGCAAGGCATATAGGACGGTGTCACTGAATTCGGCCCTAATTTCGACAGGACTGCTGCCACTTGACCTGAGAGTCAAGGAAGCAGCATCCCTCTACGAGGCTAAGAGAGGAAAGCCTTCGCCATTTTTGAGAGACCGTCCTGTGGAGATAAAAGCAGTAGCAGCAGAGATAAATTCAGTCTACCCGAGCGCCCATCGGTGACGGTCGTGTGCATTCGGGTAGTGGCGTTGATTAGTGTAATAATGACGAATATATTAAAATGTAATGCTTGTAATCTCATAGTGGATGAGCTGCTATGTTATGTGCAGCAAAAAATTTCGATTGCCGATGAAGTATCATTAGTGCGAATATGTGCGTCGACTTTTACAAGTGACGAAATAAAGAAATCAAAGACGGTTCTATATGAAGCCTTACCGACGGATAAGCGAAAAATTCTTAGCAAAAATAAAGGCAAGGAGGAGCGTGATTTAGCTGATATTATTGCACTGTTGAAATCCACGGAACCAGACGAAATCCCTGTTTGTTGCGCGACAGTTGGATAAGTTGCCTCCAATATTGTGGGATCATTTGGACTGCTCGAAGTTGCTAATATATCCTATATTGATCGTGAAATCAGAAATCGAGAACATAAAGAACAATTATGCAACCAAAGACAGTGTGCAAGATGTAAAGGCCGAAGTTTTGCGGATTCGAAACGACTCCTTACCGCCGACGTCCGCTTTTAAAATAAATACAAACCGTGGAGCGTGGCTGGATAGCGGGCCAGTGGGATTATCGCATGAGAACATCAATAACTCAATAGACGATTTGACTAAGAATTTATCGATTTTACCTCAATATAGAGAAATGGCGGTAGACGAAGAAAAAAGGGGTATTTTTGAAAAGAGTGGCAACGGTCGAGAACAACGGAGTGTGAGCGGGCAAGCGCGGCCGTTGCGGGGGGCGGGAGCCCGATGTCGGTGACTCAGCCGATTGACGCGCGGGTCGGTGAAGTGACCACTATCGCCGTGACGTCACCGCAGCAAAGTTCGTATGTGAAAAGTGCGGTGGCACCTAACGCGCCTATCGTAAATGAGCCGGTGCAAAATAATAACAATGACGGATGGAAAACTGTTTCGTACCGCAGACAGCGTAATGTTACGAGCTACAGATACTTGGGCACCTCCGGTACCGCAAAGGACAATGAAGGGAAATTCAAAGCTGTAATAAAAACATTGCCAATTTTCATCAGTAAAGTTCACAAAGACACGACGGCGAAAGACATCACAGATTATGTGTATCATAAAACGGGCGAGGTGATCACACTTGAAAGTATATTATTTAAATACCCGAAGAATATAATGCATACAAATTCTTTGTTTCGGAAACTAAGGTTGAGAAGTTTCTTGACAGCAAACTATGGCCCGAGGGAATTATTTTTAGAAAATTCGTAAATTTTAAAATGAAAAAACATACGAACGGTGCAAACAGCAGTACTGTAATGGCGTAAAGTAGGTATTAATGTATAACTTAACAAGCTATAATTGTAAGAGTATTAAACGTTCGGTGGAGAGCGTTAGGCAGCTATGTATGTATGTATGTAGCAGCTATGTGCAAGAAACATGGTTGCTGCCCCACGATATCTCTTTCCTGAGCGATATTAACGCTGATTTCGGGAGCACCGGGACGTCGGCGGTGGATACTGCGGCTGGGATGTTGCGAGGACGTCCCTACGGCGGAGTGGCGTTGCTGTGGCGGAAAAGTATATTTGGTAACGTTTCGGCAGTGCAGTGTGATAACCCGAGAGTGTGTGCGGTTAAAATATGCATGAATTCGAGATCATTTCTAGTGTTCAGTGTCTACATGCCGACGGATAATAGTGCGAACTTAACGGATTTTACGGACTGCCTCAGCCTCGTAAGTGCTATTATCAATAATAGTGATATCGAAACTGCTTTTATACTCGGAGACTTTAATTCGCATCCCAATGAACAATTCTATAATGAGTTATTTTCTTTTTGTCGGGAATCTGACTTATTATGTGCCGATGTAGAATTGTTGGGAGTGAACTCTGACACTCATACTTTTATAAGTGATGCAAATGACTCGAGACGCTGGTTGGATCACTGTGTTGTTACGAAAGCAGCCATGTGCACTATTGTTAATGTAAGTGTTAAATATGATGTACTTTGGTCCGATCACTTTCCTCTTGTAATACAATGCAATTTAAATGAAATCAAACCAAAATTATACAATTCAAATATTTATGATAATAATATGATACATAATACAATAAAATGGGACTGTAGAAAACTTGAGCAAATTGACATACAAAATATTGTAATGATAATTTAAAATGCATAGATTTTCCAAAAGAATTGAGTAAATGTTCTGACTATGTTTGTACTAATTAGGACCACAGAATTATTATTGACAATATGTATATTACACACACACATATTAGTACATTGTTAATATTTTATGCCGAGCAGCTTCTGAAAGTTATGTACGAAATCGTGTGCGAAATGGGAAGCCAGTTGTCGGGTGGAATAGGCACGTGAGTGGTGCTCACAGGCAGGCCAGGCTAAAGTTTGAGCAGTGGGTGTCTTATGGAAGACCGCGCGAGGGTCGTTTTTTTTTTTTTACAAATTATAAACCAGCGCTTGACCGCAATCCTGCCTGATGGTAAGCAGTGACGCAATCGTTGATGGTAAAGCGCACTGGTTTATTAAGAGCCTATTCACTCTAGCCTTGAAGACACTCAAATTGTAGTCCGACGGAAACACCGCCGCTGGCAAATTGTTCCAGTCCCTCGATGTACGCGGTATAAAGGAGGAGGCGAAACGCTTCGTCCGGATCGTAGTGGTGGAACCCAGCCGTACGACGGGTCGTCCGCTGGTGGAACGGAGATGGGGGAATTAAATCATGCAAATCCCTCGCACACTCCCCGAAATGCATCCTATAGAACACCGAAAGGCTGGCTACTCTACGCCTGTGCTCTGGGCTTTGGAGACCAACTCGAGTTAGATCAGGGTCACCAATCAGCCTCTTTGCACGTCTCTCCACTGAATCCAAAGTGGCCAGGTGACACTTGGCAGCACCAGCCCAAATGTGGCTGCAGTACTCCACACACGAACGGACCTGTGCTTTGTATAACATTAGAAGCTGCCCAGGTGTGAAGTACTGCCGGACCTTTCGTGTCTGGATTGAGATGCAAACTAGTAGAAAGTTCTTTAAGTCTCGCTTGCGATGGTGCCAGGACAATAGTGATCAAATTAAAATGGATATACTGGCCTCGCATCATTCTAGAGGTGACTTCCGAAATTTTTGGAAGTCCACCAATAAACTCAATAGTAGACCGGCTGCGACTTGGCCTGCCGGTGAGTGTCAGTGGCGCTGCTGATAGCTCACAGATTGCTGAGCTATTTAGGGAGCATTTCACTGTTTCGTCGCCGTTGGGACCGTCACAGTTTACAAGTGGTGCCGGTTGTAGTGGTCAGGAGTCCAGTATCCAGTTTACGGCAAAGGAGGTTAGACAAGTTATTATGTCAATGTCGAGGGGCAAGTCTCCAGGCCACGACGACTTAAGTATCGAGCATCTTAAGCACGCTGGTCATCATTTGCCCAGAGTTTTGGCGATGTTCTACTCCTTGTGTATAGGACATTCGTATCTGCCTGAGCGAATGATGAAAATTGTGGTGGTGCCAATTATTAAGAATAAGACTGGCGATGTTAGTGATAAACATAACTGTAGACCCATTTCTTTGGCCACTGTAATTTCAAAGGTGCTTGACGGTTTGCTTAATACTCAGTTGGATAAATATTTGAATTTACATAATAATCAGTTTGGTTTTAAGGCTGGTCTCTCTACAGAAACAGCTATATTGAGTTTAAAGCAAACTGTCAAGTACTACACGGATAGAAATACACCTGTTTTTGCTTGTTTCCTCGACCTATCGAGGGCGTTTGACCTCGTTTGTTATGACTTGCTATGGCAAAAACTGGAGCAAGCATCAGTGCCAGATGAACTGACCCGTATCTTTAAATACTGGTACAACAATCAGGTCAACGTTGTTCGTTGGGCGGGGGCTTACTCGAACCCGTACAGGTTGTAGTGCGGCGTGAGACAGGGAGGGCTATCTTCTCCCAAGCTCTTCAACTTGTATATTAATGCGCTGATAGAGAGGCTCAGCAGCACGCATGTTGGTTGCCATATTGGAGGTGTGTGCCTTAACAATATCAGTTATGCTGATGACATGGTGGTGCTGAGCGCCTCCGTCTGTGGGGTGTCGAGGTTATTTGGCATGTGCGAAAGATATGCTGAGGAACATGCTTTGTTGTATAACCCGAAAAAGAGCGAAAGCATGGTCTTTCAGGCAAGGAGGTGTCCAGATTACTTGCCCACAATTAAGCTCAACGGATGCCCACTTAAGAAAGTGGATACATTTAAATATCTTGGACATTTATTAACCTCTGACTTGAAAGACGATGCCGACATTGAAAGGGAACGTAGGGCGCTGTCTGTTCGTGCGAATATGATAGCACGCAGATTTGCTCGGTGTTCAAGCGGCGTCAAAATAGCCCTATTCAGGGCATTCTGTACGTCCTTCTACACGAGCAGTCTGTGGGTAGACTACACGCAGAAACAGTACAGTGCTCTACGTGTCCAGTACAACAACGCGTTCAGGGTGCTCTTGGGGCTGCCTCGCTTCTGTAGTGCCTCGGGGATGTTTGCGAAGGCGCGTGTGGATTGTTTCCACACAATCATGCGCAAGCGGTGCACATCCCTGGAGCATAGGGTGCGGAGCAGCCGCAACAGTATACTGAGCGCTTTTGCTGAACGGCTCGACTGCCAGTACCTCAATCACTGTCGCATGATTCACGTGCAGAAAAATGTTAAGTTTTTATTTTAATATTACATTTGGTTTTGGCATGATGTATTATTTTAATTCTATTTGACATAAATTATTATTGTTTTGATTATTATTATTGGTTACTAACATTAGTTATAAGTAATAAATTGTTACTAACAAAACTATGGACTTTGTGGTCTGAAATAAAATACTTATTATTATTATTTAAAAGTGAGCTTTCTGGAGAGGCCTCATCCAGCTGACGAGGAAGAGCTCGGTTTCCAATGTTTGGAGAGCGATACGGAGGTGCAGCAGAGCGTGCGGGAGGGTGCAGTACAGATATTTACAGACGGAAGTAAAATTGAGGGAAAAGTTGGTGCTGCCCTATCCTGGTGGAATGGGGCAGGCGAAACTAAAACCAAAAAATACAAACTCGAAGATTACTGTACCGTCTTTCAAGCTGAGCTGTATGCACTATATAAAGCTGTGGAGATGATCGCGCATAGCCCGGAGGAGGAGTTCAGCATTTTCAGTGACTCCAGGTCAACCCTGGAGTTATTGAGAAACTGTGACACCTGCAACCCACTCGTCCTGGAAATAAGAAAGAAAGTCAAACTATTGAAGAATGCCGGTAAAAACGTTCAACTTTACTGGGTTAAAGCCCATGTCGGGATACAGGGGAACGAAAGGGCAGATGAACTGGCAAAAAATGCAGCATTAGAATCCAACAGACCAGATTTCGATAGATGTCCAATCTCGTTTGTCAAGCGAACCATTAGAAGTGCATCGATTGACAGATGGGAGGACAGATATCAGAGAGGGACCCAGGCCAGTGTCACTAAAATATTCTTCCCCTCAGCTACAAAAGCCTACAAAATAAGCAGGGGGATACAAATGACTCACCTACACACACAACTTTTCACAGGGCACGGGGGCTTCTCCCAATACCTCAACAGGTTTAAAAAGAAGGACTCACCTGCTTGTGTTTGCGACCCAGTCGCGGAAGAATCAATCTTGCACTTAATAGTCGAGTGTCCAGTGTTCGGGCTTGCAAGATTTAATCTGGAAAATGAAATAGACATTAAATTGTGTAAGAATAATATATATGGGATAATGTTGAGAAAATACATCCAAAGCAAATTTTAAAATTTTTGTATAAGTATTATAAGAACTGTTATAGATAGAAATAAAACGTAGCCTAAGAAAATTAACACCGTAAATATAGTAAGATATATTGTATTGAGTGTTAATGCAAAAATGAAGATAAAAAGTAAAAAAAAAATAAAATAAAAAAAATAAAACAAAGAAGAAAAAAAGAATGCAATAAAGAGAAAACAGAAAAAAAAATACATATATTAATAAGTAAGAATGTCAAATATAATAGGCTAAAAAAAAAAAAACTCAAGCCAATGACTTTGAAGATACCGCCAAACATCGGCAGAAAAAGGATATAAGAAAAAGAAACGACCGCAACATCGGAGAGAATCGTGTCTTGGGGCAGGAGTGTGGTTTTAGCCGGTAAGAGTCCGGCACTGCCCAGACTGGCTCACTAGTGAGGCAGCCTGGGCGTCCATGAGGATTTCCCACTCCTGCCAATAAAAAAAAAAAAAAAAAACAAACTAGGTCAGGAGATGACAACAGAAGAACTGCAAAACGCTTTAGACTTTTGCATAAAAAGAGCACAAGAAGAAGAATTTTCAGATGAAATTAAAATAATAAAACAAAAGGGGGATGTAAAAGGGGAAGTCACTAAACCCATTCGTTGATAGCGAAAATATCCTAAGGGTGGGCGGAAGATTGAGAAACGCAGACGCCGATGAAAATGTAAAACCTCCTGTGATAGTGGCCAAGAAAAGCAACTTTGTATCACTAGTGTTGGCTGATGCACACCTGAAAACACTACACTGTGGAATAAACTTGATGATTACTTATCTTATGAGTAAGTACTGGATCATTAGCTGCAAACGTCTGGTGACAAAATATATTCACGGATGTCTTACCTGTGCGCGACAACGAGCTGCTTGTAGACAACAAATAATGGGTGACTTACCTGAAGCTCGGGTGACTTCTTCCCGTCCCTTTTCTCGAAGTGGAGTGGATTTCGCTGGCCCTGTATATAGTTTAAATTTCAAAGGAAGAGGGTCGAAAACCCGCAAGGCATACATTTGCATAAATGTCTGCATGGCAGTAAAGGCCATACATTTAGAGCTGGTAAGCGATCTAACGACGGATTTGGACGGACATTGCAGCTTTCAAACGTTTCGTGGCCAGGAGAGGAAAATGTAAAGAGATCTGGAGTTCTGGAGCGATAATGGCACAAACTTCGTGTCATCTAACAAGGAATTAGATAGAATCTGGAAGGAGGTTGGATTACAATTACTCAGTTCTATAGCTGATCAATTGGCAAATGAAGGAACACAGTGGCACTTCACACCACCATATAGCCCAAACTTTGGAGGGCTCTGGGAAGCTGGCGTTAAGTCTGTCAAACAACATCTACGAAAAATATTGACTAGGAATTTAACCTTCGAAGAATTCATCACAGTGCTTACACAGATAGAAGCCTGCCTCAATTCTCGCCCTTTAACGCCGATTAATACTGATGTCGACTCGATGGATGACATACAAGTACTCACACCTGGACATTTTCTCATCGTTTATGTAACTTTAGTAATAACGTTTGCTTTGTTATCATTCATAAGTCGAATCACAAATTCATGTTTTATCTTTCATTATTGTTAAGTTTATAGTAATAAGTAATTTTATTCAACTTTTGAGTTTCAAACTATCAGCTTTGCTTTAATTGTAAAACTTGTTATTTCTCTTATATGTATTTGTAGTAAGTTAGTGTACGGTAGCATGATGTCATTGTTATGTTAGAAAAGGCCTTTAAGCCTTTGGTGGGCGGAATTGTCGCCTATAGCTAGCTATATCTTCGTAAGTTCATGTTAAGCATCTTTAGTTTCTTAGCAGTGTTAAGTAGTGTCCAATAGAGCTTCGTACAAACCACACGTCGTTTCATTCAAAAACCCGAACAAGTAAAACTCGACCTTATCACAATCAACAGTAAATGTTTGATAATGGTATACTGATATATCTTCGATAGTTGAACTGCGTTTCTTAGGCGTGTCTTTGGGAAATTACATACAAGCAAAAACAAAAAAAAAAAAAACGGAAAAAAAGGAAAAGGACTAACTGGAATATACAGCGCTGCACTCTCCGGGTTCTGATGGCGGCCTACATAGACGTCTTTTTTTTGGGACAAAACCTGTCACACCTTTCCCAACCCACTGTAACTCCTGAAAGCCAGAATCAACAGTGGACACCGCCAGAAAAACGCCGAGCAATGAAGCTCAACGAGTCCCGGAGAAACGATTCAACTGTCTTGGGTCCCGCAACGAAATTAATCAGAAAAGAATAGCGGAGGAGTAAGAAAAAATATTTTTTTCCACTTCCCTCCATAACAAGCAGGAGACAGAACAGAACTAGGCCAATCGGCACAAAGGGACATTATTGCAACTGGGAGACGCCCAGATTGCCAAGCACCACGGAATAAAATTTGATTAAATTAATGGGTCCTAAGTAGGTATGTGCTGTTACAATTGATTCCAATAATAGGTATGGCAAAAGCGCCTGAACGCACGGAAATTAGTTCTAGTTTCTATAAGGTACGTATACATAGACGTCTACTTGTTCACTTTGGTTTTTGGATTCAAGGGGTAATTATCTTATACAATATGTTAAGAAAACCCTGTCCGACCCGTGAAGGTATTATTAGGTATCGATAACTGATTCTACTAATGCCTACAAAACCTGGCTAAACTTAAAAAAAAATTCCCCCTAAAAAATTAATAACTTAAATAAAATAAATAGGTAATTTCATGGCAACACAGGCACAGTTCATAACCTCAGTTGACCTCATGCATGTAGGTATAGGTAATTTATCCACGTTTATCGAGTCTCGAAACAAATGATGATACTTAGGCAGCTCGTGAAAAGAACTTTTTTTTTAAGTAGGAAGGTCGTCTGACTCTCCAAATGTATCATTTCATTCGATGAGCATAATCGCTGAGGCGGAGATGTTGTTCCATATTAATTTAAAAAATTAATTTATAAATTTCGTTCACTAATAACGATACAGGTCCAGCTGGTACCGTCGCACGAGATTAGCACGGACATGCACACAAATAAAAATCAAGTGGTGTCAAATCCGCGCTGACCACAGTTGGTCCGCCCTTACCAATCCACTGCTCGCCGAACTGATAATGGAGGTTCTCACGTACAGGACAAAGATATGGTGACGCACCGTCATACTGGAACCACATTGACCACAATCACCTGATCACAACACAGCAGTTGCTGCTACCTTCCATCAGCATATTACATTACACTACATTAGGAAACGACATGATCACACAATACACGAATAGTCTTCACTAGAGCGATGTTTACGCGTAACTGATAATTTAAAGTAAAAATGATTTTTATTTTTAAAATTGTACCTACGCGGCTGGGCCTCGCGGCATCCTTTGAGTAAGGATGTGTAAGTAATCAAAATATTGATTTTCGATGGAAACAATTTACTCGTCTATTTTTGTTATCGATTTAGTATTGTAGTTTCTCATTCTCATTCTAGATTCAACATCGCATGGAATTGTTTAGAACTTTTACAAAACTTAAATTAGTTAGATACACTGCTGTAAATGAAAATCATGCCAAATTTTTAATTTCAGTTTCTGTCTCAAAATCGATGATATTGACCGTTAAAATATTTGTAAAATTTTACTAAAATTGTGTTTCATAAGTCCTTCTCGTTTCTGTTTACTAATACTTGTGTTATAATAATGTTATTAGTAGGTAATTAATCGATAAACAAACAAAAGTACTTTTACCATTGGGTAATCTGTGTTTTTAACAAATCATTCAACCAGATACAAGTTTCGATTAATAGCGATAAAAAAACGTTATTACGCAAAAATTAGTGCATCACTAGTTATTTCTTTTACGTCGCCGACAAAGCTCACGCGCGACGCCGCCAAAGAAATAAATAATCTAACAAAACAATAAAAGGAAAGCCGACAATTATACCGCCTAAAATGGTGTTGTCATTTTTTTAAAAACACCAAATTTTGGGGAAGTTAGCGTAAATTCGCGGGGAAAAAAGATAGTTTTAAAATTGATTAGTATTGTTACTATGATGATTATGCAAAATTTCAAACTTTATTTGGTCATGTGATTGCCTAACCTTTGTTATCCTTATGGGTCGGACAGGGTTTTCTTTACATATTGCATATAAAATTCTCGTGTCACAGTTATCGTTCCCATAGTCCTCCGAAACGGCTTGACCGATTCTCAGGAAAATTTGTGAGCGTATTGAGTAGGTCTGAGAATCGGCCAACATCTATTTTTTATATTTCTACTACTTACGCGGGTGAAACCGCAGAGCGCAGCTAGTTGTTTTATAGAATTTTAGTTTTGAAGCGACCGGCGCGCCTTGATGCATTTTTGATGAAGTGTGTTGTAGCAGAGAGAAGTCGGTATTTGTAAGTTTTTCTGGCTTAGTCTCTAGGCCTTTAAGCCAGAAATATATGGATTTAGGAATTACATGGGAAGGAATCGGGAAATTTAAATGTGCTTGATGTATGAATGGTCGCATGTTTTAACAGTAAACCTGGTTTAGAAATACAAGCAATTCTTTTTGGAGCTTCAAAAAACAATATATCATTACATTGTGGCCATTTGTGGCATGATATACTTCAAAAGTAAATCACAATCATTAGTCACCATATCTAACAATAATTGCCATAAAACCAATGCTATTTGGGCCTATTTACTACCAGTTCTAAAATTGGCAAAGCAGTTGGGTGCAAACATAGAAATAATTCATTTTCTTTCCGATGGCCGGTGTAGCCAATACAGGCAAACTTTTTTGTTTTTTTTTTTTATCATTTTTGCAAACAGAAGTAATACTGGTTACTATACTTGGTCATTTTCGGAGAGTGGTCATGGTAAGGGTGTTGCCGATGGAATCGGTGGAGCAGTTAAACGTCAATTGGACAAACACGTGTCGTCTTATGATTACGATATAACAGATGCTGAACATGCTCACCAACACTATGAAATAAATGTTTTTTCATAGATGATCATGACATTAGCAACATGAAACATCTTATACCAAGCAACATTTGGCCTGTTCCTGAAACCATGAAGTAACGTTAAATTATGTCAGGAGTTCCAATTTATTCGAAGTAAATGTAAAATGATTTATGATTTTTATTTCATAAAAAATACTTAATAGGTAAACAGGTGCGCTGGCGGTGTTCTTTGGGCAGAGATGTGTAAGTACTCAAAATATCGACGGATCGATTGATACAATTTATTCGTAACTATTATGGTATCGATTTAGTATTGCAGAATCTCATGCATGGATTCAATATTTCACAAAACTCAATAACATACCAAAGTTTTAATTACAGTTTCTGTCTGAATGTCGATGATATTGACCGTTAAAATGTTTATATTACTTTACTAAAAAAGTATTTCATAAGACCCTCTCCTTTCTGTTTACTAATATGTAGTATTCTGTAATCTGTGCTAATAGGTCTATCTGTTATAATATTGTTATTAGTAATTTATCGATAATGAAACGAAAGTACATTTACCATTAGGTAATCTGTTTTTACAATAAATCATTCAACCTGCATTGTTTTACACTAAAATTAATAATAATTTATTTGCATCAAATATTACAGTACATTGAAACATTTAGTACAATAATAAATTAATCAACATCATCTCATTATTACTTAATTATATCAACTGCGATCCAAACGATCCCAACTAGTCACAATCATTTGACAAAAATGTGTTCGCCTATTAGGCTGCAGGTACAAGTTTCGATTAATAGCGATAAAAAAACGTTATTACGCAAAAATTTGTACATCACTAGTTTTTTCTTTGAGTACGCCGACAAGCCGCCGAGCGGGACTTCACAGACGAGCACCGCCAAACATCGAGCATTTATTTATGCATTATAATATCCAACAAAGAATCAAACGATGATACCGCCGAAAATGGTGTTGTCACATTTTAAAATCTTACCTTATTTTGAGTTAATTCGCGGGAAAAAAAGATTAATTCCAAATTCATTAATATTGTTACTATGATGATTATGCAAAATTTGATATTTTATTTGGTCATGTGTTTACCTAACCTTTATTATCCTTATGGGTCGGACAGGGTTTTCTTTACATATTGTATAAAGCTGAAGGGTTTGTATGTTTGTTTGAATGCGCTAATCTCAGGAACTACGAGTCCGATTTGAAAAATAATTGTTGCATTAGATAGCCCATTCATCCAGGAAGGCTTTAGGCTATATATCATCACGCTGCGACCAATAGTAGCGAAGCATAACTAACTCCACGCGAACGAAGTCGCTGGCGGCCGCTAGTAATGAATATATGGGCATTTCTCCACTAAATTGAAAATCGCTGTATCTAGTATAGAGCCACATCTGTTTCGTTAATCTGATATGTTTAAATGATTTTGTTTTATTAAATACTAACTTTCCGCACGCGGCTTCGCACGCGTGGAGTTCGGTTATATCGCGCTTTTTAGATTTCCCTCGGAAACATCAATTTTTTCCGGTATAAAATGTAGCCTATGTCCTTTCTCAGGGTCTAAAGATTGTCTGTGCCAAATTTCATTAAAATCGGTTGAGAGGTTTAAGCGGGAAAGTCGTGAGCAAAAGGCTATAAAAAAGACTTGGAAAGAGCATTGTTCTAAGTACCATGCAAAGAAAAAAGTGATGAAAGACAAAACCAATACTTTTTGAGGGAAAATACACCAGATTCAGAAGGATCCAATAGAAGAACGTCAGAAACTGCATTAGTTACAGCAAGAAAAAAAAATGCTAAAAAGAAACGTGAAAAGATACTGAAAGAAAAAGACCTTAAGATTCAGGAATACAAACAGAAAATGGAAAAGTATAAAAAAAAGTTACATCGGTTGAAATAAAAAAGTTAAAAATAACGGCAAAAATGATGAGACACCTAACACAAAACTACTAAGAATGTGTGATACTCCAGCAACACGCAAAGATGTTGTTAAAAGAGCACTTTTCGAGGAAGTATTGAATAAATAATTAAAAGAAAACTATGCAGGTTTAAAAACGCAAAAAGAGAAAGACATTTTTGGGAAAGTTGTATCTGGTGAAATAGTAAAAAAATATAAATTATGGAAGACTCAAGACAGTGCTATATCGTATAAGAGACTTCAGAAATCCAAAAATCAACCTTTATTACCAACGAAACGCACTCGTCTAGCACTCATTTCATCAGAACATGTGAAGACAGTGCAATATTTTTATGAAAATGATAATAGTCGAATTGGTGCTGGAAAACGGGAGTGTGTAACTAGAAACGGAGTCAAAAAACAAAAAAGATATTTATTAGGTACAATATCCAATTTATACAAGAAATGTAAAAGTAATAATTCTAGTCTAATCAGTACCAGACTTTCTGTCGTTTACGTCCTTTCTGGGTGGTAACACCTAAGATAAATGAACGAGATACATGCCTTTGCATCAAACATACAAATATTGATTTGAAGGTTTACATTATTACAGGAAGCATTACATTGTCGAAAGATTCTGCGTTACGATAATCATAATTAATATCTTGAAAACACTTGCTGCGATCGTTATGGTGAGCAATGTTTATCTCGGGAATGCCAACGTTGTATCAACAAGAATCCCGATTACAAAGAGTTTGATGATAGGAAGCCTATATTATTTAAAACATGGATAGCTGAAAAACAAGATTACAAGGATCCTAAGTTGAATAAAGTACGATCTATAACAAAATATGTTAAAAGAAGTCTAACGGTTGGTCCGCGTGAACTGATACAAGAACTGCAAGAGGAATTAGATGGGTATTATAACCACGAAAGAAATATATTGCATCAGTACAAAGCTTTTAAGGAGTTACAAGAAAATATTAAAAAGAAAGAAGTTGCGATGCTTACGTATTTTGCAGAAAATTACTGTACAGAGTACTGTAAAGAAATACATATCATATTGGAGGATCTAGACTTCAGCTAAGTCTTTACACTGTTGTAGTTTACACGAAAGACTCCACAAAATCCTATTGTACTGTTTCGCAAACTTTATCGACAAATATTTCCTGCATCCATTTTATGAGCGATGGACCTTGTTTGTGTATTGTGATAATTTGGTGGTTTGATAAATTCCTTCGATAAATGGAACTGCGTCACGAGGCGCGTCTTACTGAGAAATTCTTAATTCAAGCATATTACAGAAGATGGATAGAAGGATCGAATGGGACTCACCGGAATATCCAGGTTTTCTCGCTCAGCCTGTTGCGTAGGGGCCCCCAAGTTGAACATAAATCACCTTGGTTTTAAGATGCACTCGCTAATTGGGGATTTATCTCATTTTGGTCTGATGCTTGATCGATGATTTAATGATGAATGTCAAAGAGATTGCTTGCTGTCCATAGACTATGTATCCGGTCTTGAACCAGAGACAAGTTGCTGGTTGTGTTTTTAGTAAGTCCCAAATGGCACGGGATCTAGCCCTTTAAGCCAGATGGGCATGGAAGTAGGGAGTACATAGGAGGGAATCGGGAAATCAGAATATGCTTGACTTTAAAATGATTTTTGCTTTAACAGACCTGTTACACAATATCGGAACAGAACTATGTTCCATATATTAGCTTCAAGGCTTCATGAAGAGGTTCCAAATATAAAAAAGTTGTCCTGGAAATTTTCAGAGAGCGGCCATGGCAAAAGCGCTGCAGATGGTGTTGGCGCTACGTACAAAAGAACTGTACATGCCATAGTTGCTACAGGAGGTGACATTGACAGTTTGGAATCTTTTCTTGATTCCGTGCAGCAAAGATGTCCTGCAATTACAATGTTTACGATTGACTCTGATGCAATTAATAATATTACTAATTATATTAACTAACTACTGGTCCGATTTGAAAAATTCTTTTTGCGTTGGTTAGACTATTAATCCAGGAAGGCTTTAGGCTATATAACATCCCGCTATGACCGATAGGAGCAGAGCAGTAACAAAAAATGTTGCGAAAACGGGAGCTTACGCAGACGCATTATTGCTTCCATTATTTTAACAGGCGCTTATTTTATATCAACTGAGCTCTTTTTAATTTTTTTCGGCACGGGACGAACAGCGCTCTCAGTTACCATTGAACTTAGCTTATGAGGAAATGCAATATTAGTAAAAGCAGTGAGCGCGGAAGAATATTACAGCAGTGTAAGTTGTTAGTTTGGGATGTTACTCCACAAAAGGGCAATTGAAACACTAGATCGCACAATGGGGGACATCAAAGGCAACCAAAATATCATGGGAGGGACGGTGGTGCTTTTAGCTGGTGACTTTAGGCAGACCCTTCCGGTGATTACTAGGGGTATGCCGCCGGCAGATGAAATAAATGCCTCTTTGAAGGCAAGCATTTGAAAGTATTGTCTCACCACGAATATGCGAGGGCAACTTCATCACGATTCTCAAGCCGGGTATATACAATATGCAGCTACTCTTTTAAAAATCGGAGTATATCGCATGCCAACTGACAGTAACGGCATGATTAGAGTGAGTCGTGAGTTCTGTCAAGTTGTGGATAGCTCATTATAATTCTATCCGGATCTTCAAACAATATGGCCAACCGGGAAGAGCAATTTTTGCGCCGACTAATGAAATAGTAAAATAAATGAACAAATCATGTTAAACGTTCAGGGAAATGTTATCGAATTCCTCTCAGTGAACAATATTACGGACACTGAACAAGTTACATCCTACCCTATAGAATTTTTCAACTCTTTAGAATTATCAGGAGTGCCACCCCATAAGTTGATACTAAAAGTTGGTGTTCCAGTCCTATTAATGAGGAATCTTGATTCTCCAAAGCTGTGTAATGGTACTCGGTTACAAATAATACATTTGGGTCACAACATTGTAAAGGCTACAATCATGGCTGGAATGGCAAAAGGACAAAATGTTTTGATTCCCCATATTCCCATCATTCCGACTGATTTGCCATTTCAATTTACTTAAAAGAGTACAGTTCCTTCTGAAAGCAGCAACTGCTATAACAATAACAAAGCCGACAGACGCTTAAAGTTGCCGGAGTTCATTTAGAAACAACATGTTTTTCTCATGGGCAACTCTATGCGGCATGCTCAAGTGTATCAAATCCAGAAAACCTTTATGTTTTGGCAAAAGACAGCAAAACAAAGAAAGTTGTTTATAAAACCGTACTTACTTAAATGTGCTCATATTTTATCAAGCGTAGTAATTTTAACCCTTATTTCATAATATCCTAAGCATATCCAAAACAACAACCAACGCAAAGTAATTAGAAATATGTTATGTTTCTTTCTTTTGCTAACCCTTTAAACCCGGTAAAATTAATGTTGCTATAGACCTTATGTATCTTTATAATCCTACTAATAATATAAACGCGAAAATGTGTGAGGACGATTGCCGGAAACGGGAACCACCGCGCGCTGTAAATTGAAGTCTACGCGGACGAAGTCGCGGGTAACAGCTAGTAGTTCATATGATGAGTAAAAAACTAGATTTTGTTACCATCAGACTTTGGGAGGAATATAAAAACACATTTTCTGATCAACCGACTTTAAAAAAATATCTTACATTTTTGAATTAAATCGAACTGAATTATTAGAAACATTAGACGATCAAATAAGTTAAATTATGTCAGGAGGGGAAAAAACTATATTTTAGAGACAACTGAGTTGCTTTTGCGATGACCGATGCGGCCTATGTAACTGCCATTCTCCGAAAACACATATTTTGCTTGAAAAAGATCATAACTCATTAGTTTCAGAAGACTTCAAAGTTCTCGAGAATACCAGTCATGCATCTAACTTTCAAAAGCAAGATCAGAAACTCAATATTGAAGCAGAACAAAGACGTAAAACTGGTGGAATGTATTTCAATCAAGATAGTTTGACTCCAAACGAAGATCTGGCTCAAATTATGAATACGTCTTTTTCCCAGTGAATCGAGAGAACAAAATTGCCTTGAACCCATTGAGACTGAAGATAGTTCTTTGATCAGTGAAATTATTTCTATTGATTAAAGTGTTTAAATTGAACTTACAAATATAATTGACCTAGAAGCTTTAGATGTATCAACATTACCACAAAATGAGGATTTACACTGTAGTTCTGAATACAATATTGAAGAACCTAGTACTTCTACGGGCTTGAATCAACATACTGATTTGGAGAATTTAAATGTACCTAGAAAACGGGCAAAGGTAATGATACCAGTGAAGAGCGATAGTTACAGGACCTGTAGAGACACAAGGAAATCAGGTTTACTAAAAACTGTAATTTTACGCTCTTTGTGATTGTGTTTTAAATCGGCAGTGTAGATACTGCTCAAATTATTCTTATTCGTCATGTAATTTTCGTAAGTCACTGTCCTATATTCTAAATTGTACAAAACTAGTTTTAAAAGTATCTAAATTTCTTTAGAGTATTAAGTTTTGTCACTATCAGAATTTAATTATTACCGGAAATTCCTCGCTTTACTTGATTTTTGAATTTGTAACACGTATCATTAGTAAACAACAACTTTTCTAGGGCGATGTGTCTAAGTTTGGCTGATTATTTATCGGTGCGATAGAATTATGCTAACTTTTGTTATTTTTTGGAAAGATGAACTGAATTATTAGAAACATTAGACAATCAAATAAGCCTACACAAACATAAAAACCCAGGCTGTAATAACAGGAAACACATTTGTATTTTAAAGTATCAATGTTTGGAAATAATATTTAAACGAATAGGACAATTTTTTGAATATTTATACCAAATAAATATAGTTTGTGGGAATCCACATTAACACCTACAATGCAGAGAAACGCGTGAAACAACATACCAACATCGCAAGACAGAACGCACTGTGCGTGAGTGCCGGCGACCAACACTTTTATACTGTGCGTGCAGGCAGCGCTATACGAAGCTTACGCGTGGGAAAGAGATGGGTGCACGTAGATCCTGTGACCGCCGAAATTAAGACGAAGAAATTACTGTTCTCTCATTGGTCAATTTTAAATGATATTCTTTAGCGTAGCAACAATTGTAATGTCACATAATATTACTTAAGCTATAAGGTTTGGTATAAATAAAGAACAATTACTTCTACTCGCCTATCAGTGAACCTTTAATCCACAACAACTGGTGAACCCGACGTGATCAGAAAATGTCTCTGCAGAAGATGGACGAACCCTTAATGAAATGAAATGAAATCGTTTATTAAGCAAGTAGGATCACTGATCACTTTTACACGTCATGTTTATTTTTTATTTTATTTTTTTAACTAGATGAAGCCGGCATTTCCTAACTGACTACCTCTGAGAAGAAATAGCCGAAACAAACTCAGGGATCATCGTCTTTTTTCAAGTCCAGACATTAAAAATGAAAATGTTTACAATAATTTACCTTATAATTACGCATATTGCTTAATAACAATTAACAATGCTTAACAGAGCGAGCAGCTCAGTCCCAAGCTTTTTTGTCTTCTAAATAATCTGTGATTTTATAATACCCCTTTTTGCAAAGTTTGGCCTTTATATGGTTCTTAAATCGTTTAATGGGTAAGTTTCGAACGTCCATGGGAAGCTTGTTGTAAAAGTGTATACATTGACCCATGAACGAGTTGCCTACTCTGTGGAGACGAGTGTGATGTAAAGCAAGATTGTGTTTGTTCCTGGTATTTATATTATGAATATCGCTTATCTTCTTAAAATTCGAGATATTTTTATGAACATACATAAGATTTTCAAATATATATTGTGAAGCTACAGTCAGAATGTTCACCTCTTTGAACTTTTCTCTAAGAGATTCTCTAGGACCAAGGTTATAAATGGCTCGAACAGCCCTCTTCTGTAAAACAAAGATGGTATTGATGTCCGCACAAGTTCCCCAGAGAAGAATCCCATAAGTCATAAGACTATGAAAATAACTAAAATAAACAATTCTGGCTGTATCCACATCAGTTATCTGTCTAATTTTCTTAACAGCAAAGGCGGCAGAACTGAGTCTACCCGACAGCTTCTCAATGTGAGGACCCCATTGTAACTTGGCGTCAATAGTTAATCCAAGAAAAACTGTCGACTCAACAGGGATCAACTCTACTCCATTCAGTTGAACATTGGTACTTAGCTGCCTGACATTTGGCGTAGAAAATTTAATGACTTTAGTTTTTTTTTCATTTAAAAGGAGGTTATTTACATTAAACCAATGGACAACTTTAGAGAGTGCATTGTTAACTTCGTCAAAATTTGTTAGCTGACGCTTGACTTTAAAAATAAGAGAAGTGTCATCCGCGAACAATACTATGTTGTGATTATCCCTCACGTGATGAGGTAAGTCATTAATATAAATTAAAAACAAGAATGGACCTAGAATTGAGCCCTGCGGAACGCCCATGGTGACCACAGATCCTGCAGATCTCTTGCCATTAACATCAACCCTCTGAATTCGATTATTCAGATAAGAAGTCAGAAGGTCGAGAGCTCTGTCCCTCAAACCATAATGGTACAATTTCCTGATAAGAGTATCATGATGTACGCAATCAAAGGCCTTGGACAAATCACAAAAAATACCAAGAGCATCTTGCGATTCCTCCCAGGCCCCAAATATGTTCTTTAGCAACGCCACGCCCGCATCTGTAGTTGAACGACCCTTTGTAAAACCAAATTGTTTCACGTGCAATAAATTGTGTAAGTTAAAGTGCCTCAACAACTGTTTCAAAATTATTTTTTCAAAAATTTTGCTCAAAGTTGGTAATATCGATATTGGCCGAAAATTCGTGGGATCAGTTGTACTACCAGATTTGAACAGTGGAATTACTTTGCTTAGTTTCATCAAATCAGGAAATACGCCAGATGTGACACAAGAATTAAAAACAATTGCTAAGAAAGGTGCGATAACATCTATTATTGAAGCTACAGTGTATACTGACAAACCCCAATGATCGGCAGTTTTTTTTACATCAAGATCCTTAAAAGATTCTATAATGTCTTTAGCAGTCACAAATGTAAATTCAAAGTGATTGTCACATTCTGGAACACATTCTTTTAGTATGGCATAAGCAGAAGTGGAGGAAGAAGACAAAGTTTTTGTTGTCATTATTGGAATATTAGTAAAAAAATTCTCAAACTCAGTTGCTACCTCCAAATCCGCCTTTATATCTTCATCGTTAATTTTAAGATGGAAATCGCGATTCTGTACTTTGGTTCTTCCAGTTTCAGAATTTATAATTCCCCAAGTTGTTTTGATTTTATTGCCAGAAGATTTTATTTTATTTTTAATGTGTATGGCTTTTGCTGAGGAACAGGCTCTTTTAAAAATTTTTGAATAATTTTTAACAAAATCTTGAAAAGCTTCATCATGGTTAAATGTTTTTTCCTGATATAATTCATACATTTTTTCCCTGCTTAGGCGAGTCAAGCTCAATAAAACCAGAACACGACGTGAGTGCTGTCTCCGTCCAGTCAAGGCTGCTACCGTTTTGGCGAGAAATACCACGAGCATGGTTCATTCGATTTGAAGCAGTTGTGGACCCCTTTAAGACTTCAGACGATCAAAAGTTCCGCTACGTCCTGCAGCAGCTACAAACTGATTTGCAACACATCACGGATATCTTATACAATCAGCCGTCAACCGACAAATATGGCGCTGTGAAGAGACGCCTACTCACTGCGTACGACAAGTCAGACGTGAAAAATTTTCAAAAATTGATCAGTGGACTGGAGTTAGGTGACCAGAAAGCTACACAACTGCTACGGAAGATGCGAGAACTAGGGACCGGCATGATAACAGAAGAAGGCCTAAAAATTGAATGGCTCAACCATCTACCCGCACAAATGCGCGTTGTGCTATCGGTAAACACTCTCTAGATTCCCTCGCAGCGATGGCTGACAAGATGTCCGAGTACTTAGAACCGGCAGTGATTGCTGCGATGACCACAAACCCGCAAAGCCCGGTGATGTCCGCTCAATTAGACGTACTGAGCAAGCAAATGGAGAACTTATGCCTGGAAGTTGCTGAGCTACATGGACGATCGACGCAGCGCCGCAGACCGCCGTTTCGAGCATTCTCGCGATCACGATCACGACGTCGCCACGGTAACAAGAATTCACTCAGGCCTGGCGATCCGACATGGTAGTGTCGATATCATTTTCGCTATGTTGACAAGGTGAAGCGCTGCGAGTCACCTTGTTGCAGGAGAAAGAACCAGACGTTAAACTAGCTTCGACATCGACGGCGGCGGACGTCGATGTTCCTTGTACCACCAACCGCCTTTGCGTCTTCGACCGCGACACCAGAGAGCGTTTCCTCGTAGACACAGGCGCAGATATCTCAGTGCTGGCCGCCGCATACAAAAGGAAAAATTCGACTGCAAGCGCCTACCATTTAAGCGCATACCATTATATGCCGCAAATAACACACCCATCAAAACTTACGATGAGAAAACGCTCAGGCTCAACCTTGGTCTCCGTCGCAGTTTTCTGTGGAAATTCGTCGTAGCCGACGTGAAAACATCAATCCTGGGAGCAGACTTTCTATGTCACTTCAAACTACTGATGGACCTGCATACAAAGAAACTTATCGACAACGTTACTGACTTATCAATCGACGCGCTCAAGATAACAACCGGCGGAGAAACCATACACGTCATTAGCTCCGATCAAGTTTACTATGATATTTTTAAACAATATCCAGAATTATAGATTTAAACTCACACACATTAAAACAAACTGGTAACAGAGTGGCTACTGCAGAAAGACTACACATACATGGAGTCTTTACTCACTTACCTCGCCTAAATGAAAAAAGCACACTTACAAACATATTTGTACATTCATCCATACACACTCACCCTATATCACACACACAGACTCATAATAAGCATATACCACATCACACCACACCACGACACATCCCTTCCACTTTTTATTCGTACACGCATAACATAACTATTGCTGCTGTCAAGCTTGAACAAGTAGATCGACGCTGTCCACTATTGTATAAAAATGATTAATTAATGAGCTAGCGATATATACTGTCTCTTAAAATACAGGTTAGCCTAGTTTAAGAGGCAGGGTTACTATAAATATGTACAGAATTTTTTGCAACACATTGTAATGCCTAGAATAAGTCACCCATTAGTTGTATCTACTTGTGTACATTTCTGTAACTATTGGTAAATAAACTTATTATTATTATTACTGCGACCTGTGTCCCTGAAGGAACCAGCAAAACACGACGTCGTGCATCATATACAAGCGTCAAGCGCCCCGCTCTTCGCCCGACCCCGCCCGCTACCGTTCGACAAGTACAAGAATGCAAAGCAAGAATTTGAACACATGATGGAAATGGGCATCTGCAGGCCCTCAAAGAGTCCCTGGGCGAGTCCACTACATGTTGTCAAACGAAGGACGGTGAACTACGAGTTTGCGGTGATTATCGCAGACTAAACGCTGTCACGCAAACCGACCGGTACCCGATTCCCCATATTCAAGACTTCACTTACCAATTGAGAGACATGAAGATCTTTTCAAAATTAGATCTGAAGATGGCATATTATTGGATACCAATCAGTGAAGAAGACGCACAAAAAACAGCCATCACGGCACCGTTTGGCCTGTTTGAGTTCAAGCGCATGCCGTTTGGGTTACGCAACGCAAGTCAAACATTCCAGAGGTTTATGCATCAAGTACTACGGGGCATCAACAACTGTTTCTGTTACATCGACGATATTTTACTCTACTCACACGACGAAGAGGAACACAAGCAACTCTTACGTCAAGTACTCGATCGACTAAAAGAGTATGGCGTCATGTTAAAAGTAGAAAAATGTGAGTTTGCGAAGAACAAAATCAATTTCTTGGGTTACGAGATATCAGCGAGTGGCATCAAGCCCACAGAAGAACGAACGGAAGTCATTGTAAATTACCCGAAGCCAAAAACAGTCGCCGAGTTACGACGCTTCCTAGGCATGCTTAACTTCTATCGTAGCTGCTTACCCCGTCAAGCCGAATCACAGCATGAACTGAACAAGTTTTTACATAGTGGGAAGCGCAATGACAAGACGGTGATTGAATGGAATACAGCAGCAGATACAGCTTTTGAAAATTGCCGCCAAAGCATTTTAAAAGCTACTGAGCTAACACACCCAGTACCCGGCAGCCCCCTCGCCGTAATGACGGATGCATCAGATTACAGCATTGGCGCTGTATTACAACAGAAAATCAAGGACGAATGGAAACCTCTTGCATATTTTTCCAAGATGATGAGCGAAGTACAGCGTCGGTACAGTGTATACGACCGCGAGCTTTTAGCGGTCTATGCAGCTGTGAAGCACTTTCGTACCCTTATCGAAGGAGGTGACGTAACGGTGTACACGGACCACAAACCTCTCGCCTACGCTTTGTCACGCCCAGCGAGTAACAGCGATACACCTCGACGTGAACGACAGTTGCACTTCATCAGCCAGTTCTGCACCAGCATTCAGTACGTGCAAGGCGAAGCGAACAACGTAGCCGACGCGCTGTCACGTATAGAAGACATACAATGTCCCACCGTCATCGACTACGATAGACTGGCGAGCGAACAAGCAAACGATCCAGTGTTAAAACAACTAAGAAGTCAAGCTAATTTGAAGTTCACTGACGTCACAATGCCTGGAATAAACCGACCAATTACGTGTGAATCTTCTACTGGAACACCCCGACCATATTTACCGAGCACATATCGTTTTGATGCATTTAAAGTGGAACATGACTTATGCCATCCTGGGGTCAGAACAGCACGTAAACAAATATGCTCAAAATTTTTCTGGCCCAGTATGAACAAAGATGTCAGCAACTGGACGAAAGCGTGCCTCAGCTGCCAGCGAGCAAAACTTCATCGCCACGTCGTAACCCCGCTGAGTCAGTTCCCATCGTCAGAACGCTTTGAACATATACAATCTATATAATTGACTAGTCCCCAGAACGCCATACCAAAATTTAAATACCTAAATGTAGGTAATCAATTCTTTCGGAACGCTTACAGGACAAACTATAAATATATAATATATTAAATAGGTAACTATTAGGATTTTCGACTAAAATCTTTGTCTACAATTAAAAAGTATTCAATAAAAAAAAATAAAAAAAAAAGACTATTCTCTCCTCTCCTTCATTGGGCGTCCTTATAATAGTCGGATTTGATTGCATTTTCCGTTTCAAACTTACATAAACTCTTTGGTTTCAAATAAGATTCTTGTAAGCCGAATTCAGGTTCCTTCTGCTTCTTCAGTCTGCTGGAGAGCTAAGTGTATACTGCACTCTTCTGAGCATCAGAACCACTCATCTGGAAAGGAGCATGGCTTGTAGCAAGCCGACTACGCAGGAGCAAAAGGAGCGCGAGGAGAAGATGATGATGCTGCAGGGAACCATCTTGCGCAAACAGGCTGAGTACGACAAGCTGCACGCGAAGCAGTAGCAGTGGACTTGATCACCTATGATCACATATAGATATCACCGGACCGCTGCGAATGTCAAATGATCATCGGTATTGCCTGACCATCATCGACCGTTGCACTAAGTGGCCAGAAGCCGTTCCCCTACTGGACATAACCGCTGAGTTTGTTTAATCCATGGCAACCTGTTGGTCTATTGTCGTCCATGGTCGTCGATGGCTTAGGAGATGTGTTCTCGTAAATCCAAATGGATCTTGTAAGTGTATTTCTCATAATAAATATGTCTCATATCACGTCGGGTGTTTTAGTCTAAAGCAAAATACACAACAAGTATTTGGCAACGAGGATGTGATCGCCATCGTCATTTGTCTTTTGAGTCCAAAAGCAAAGTCTACGAGTCTACACTCTTACAATCTACAATAAAATGTCTAACTTAATTGGAAATATTGAGCAATTTAATCCTGAGTCCAGTGGTATTACGTCGTATTTAGAAAGGTTGGAACAACTGTTCGTGTGCAATGATATTCAAGAAGAAAAAAAGGTAGCCATGTTACTAACCTTGATTGGCTTGTAGCAAGCCGACTACGCAGGAGCAAAAGGAGCGCGAGGAGAAGCTGATGATGCTGCAGGAAACCATCTTGCGCAAACAGGCTGAGTACGACAAGCAGCACGCGAAGCAGTAGCAGTGGACTTGATCACCTATGATCACATATAGATATCACCGGACCGCTGCGAATGTCAAATGATCATCGGTATTGCCTGACCATCATCGACCGTTGCACTAAGTGGCCAGAAGCCGTTCCCCTACTGGACATAACCGCTGAGTTTGTTTAATCCATGGCAACCTGTTGGTCTATTGTCGTCCATGGTCGTCGATGCCTTAGGAGATGTGTTCTCGTAAATCCAAATGGATCTTGTAAGTGTATTTCTCATAATAAATATGTCTCATATCACGTCGGGTGTTTTAGTCTAAAGCAAAATACACAACAAGTATTTGGCGACGAGGATGTGATCGCCATCGTCATTTGTCTTTTGAGTCCAAAAGCAAAGTCTACGAGTCTACACTCTTACAACCTACAATAAAATGTCTAACTTAATTGGAAATATTGAGCAATTTAATCCCGAGTCCAGTGGTATTACGTCGTATTTAGAAAGGTTGGAACAACTGTTCGTGTGCAATGATATTCAAGAAGAAAAAAAGGTAACCATGTTACTAACCTTGATTGGCTTGTAGCAAGCCGACTACGCAGGAGCAAAAGGAGCGCGAGGAGAAGATGATGATGCTGCAGGAAACCATCTTGCGCAAACAGGCTGAGTACGACAAGCTGCACGCGAAGCAGTAGCAGTGGACTTGATCACCTATGATCACATATAGATATCACCGGACCGCTGCGAATGTCAAATGATCATCGGTATTGCCTGACCATCATCGACCGTTGCACTAAGTGGCCAGAAGCCGTTCCCCTACTGGACATAACCGCTGAGTTTGTTTAATCCATGGCAACCTGTTGGTCTATTGTGGTCCATGGTCGTCGATGGCTTAGGAGATGTGTTCTCGTAAATCCAAATGGATCTTGTAAGTGTATTTCTCATAATAAATATGTCTCATATCACGTCGGGTGTTTTAGTCTAAAGCAAAATACACAACAAGTATTTGGCGACGAGGATGTGATCGCCATCGTCATTTGTCTTTTGAGTCCAAAAGCAAAGTCTACGAGTCTACACTCTTACAACCTACAATAAAATGTCTAACTTAATTGGAAATATTGAGCAATTTAATCCTGAGTCCAGTGGTATTACGTCGTATTTAGAAAGGTTGGAACAACTGTTCGTGTGCAATGATATTCAAGAAGAAAAAAAGGTAGCCATGTTACTAACCTTGATTGGCTTGTAGCAAGCCGACTACGCAGGAGCAAAAGGAGCGCGAGGAGAAGATGATGATGCTGCAGGAAACCATCTTGCGCAAACAGGCTGAGTACGACAAGCTGCACGCGAAGCAGTAGCAGTGGACTTGATCACCTATGATCACATATAGATATCACCGGACCGCTGCGAATGTCAAATGATCATCGGTATTGCCGGACCATCATCGACCGTTGCACTAAGTGGCCAGAAGCCGTTCCCCTACTGGACATAACCGCTGAGTTTGTTTAATCCATGGCAACCTGTTGGTCTATTGTCGTCCATGGTCGTCGATGGTTTAGGAGATGTGTTCTCGTAAATCCAAATGGATCTTGTAAGTGTATTTCTCATAATAAATATCTCTCATATCACGTCTTGTGTTTTAGTCTAAAGCAAAATACACAACAAGTATTTGGCGACGAGGATGTGATCGCCATCGTCATTTGTCTTTTGAGTCCAAAAGCAAAGTCTACGAGTCTACACTCTTACAGTCTACAATAAAATGTCTAACTTAATTGGAAATATTGAGCAATTTAATCCTGAGTCCAGTGGTATTACGTCGTATTTAGAAAGGTTGGAACAACTGTTTGTGTGCAATGACATTCAAGAAGAAAAAAAGGTAGCCATGTTACTAACCTTGATTGGTAATAACGCCTATTCGACTTTAAAGGATATATTAACACCGGATCAACCGTCTTCTAAAACATATAGTCATTTAAAAACAGTGCTAGTAGAGCACTACAATCCGAAACGTTTTGAAATTGCTGAATGGTACAAGTTTTGGAGTGCAGTTCAAGAGCCCCAGGAAAACATCAAAACTTATGTCAAACGGCTGAAAAGTCTATCAGTCCATTGTTGTTTTGGAAGTTATGAAAGTTATGAAATCTCCAAGCCTCATTCATGAGAAGAGGCTTGGAAGGACAAGTTCGTATGCGGAATTCGTTCACAGGCAATTAAAAGGAAACTATTGTCTAAGGATAATTTATCATTCGGGAGTGCTGTTGCGGAGGCCTTGGCCATGGAGTTGGCTGAGGGTCAGTTGAAAACAATGACTATTTATGTCGGTAACAGTGCAGTCAGTGCTTCAACGTCAGAAAGTTCAGACAAAATTAGCGTTCAAAAGTCAAAAAGTGTCCAATTTCACAGTAAAAGTAAGTCTGAGTCAAGTAATAAGTTTAAAATGTGCCGTCGATGTGAAATGAAAAACATGAACCTGATAAATGTCCAGCAAAAGACTGGGAGTGCTTTAAATGCAACGTCAAGGGTCATACCAGTAGAGTATGTAGAAAAGGAAAAGTCAATTCTCTTGAAGACCAGATTAATGAAGAATCATCAGAGGATTTAGTGTAAAGTTACTTGTCGTCTATCCACAGTGATAAAAAAGAAGAACCTTTTCAGGTGACCTTGGAGGTTGAAGGTAAAAATATTATATTTGAAATCGACAGTGGAGCTTGTCGGTCAGTCATGCATGTCAGAGATTTTGAAAAATTACTACCAGGTTTGAAATTGTTTTAAGTCAAGTATTGTCGAGAGTTTTAACTGGTGATGGTGTAAAAATTTTAGGTGAAACCGGTGTCCGTTCGACCTCTAGTTGTCTTAAAGAGTAATCATAAATTTACACCATTATTGGGTCGAAACGGGTTAAACACCTTAAATCCTAATAGGCGTCAGAAATTGTGTTTTGTCAGTGCAGATGAGTCAAAAGTTTACAGGAGATTTTTGGGAATTAATATGAATGGTTATCTACAATAATAATATAAAGAGGAAATATTTGTATTTTTGTATGTAACGAATAAACTCAAAAATACTAGACTAATTTTAATAATTCTTTTTTCATTAGAAAGCTACATTATCACTGAGTTAAATTTTATTTTGGAA
Organism: Sesamia nonagrioides; assembly: GCA_017933935.1. NCBI lineage: Eukaryota > Metazoa > Arthropoda > Insecta > Lepidoptera > Noctuidae > Sesamia > Sesamia nonagrioides. Next base: position 275,465 of record JADWQK010000346.1, read on the forward strand.
AAAATAGGTTTCCGTGAGATATGTGGGTTTTTTTGAACACAAGGTGTAAAAAATCAATCAGAAAAGTTACTTATTTTGTATACGCTGATTAAACTATAAAATATATAACCATGAAATAATGTAATTAATTGTAGATCTTATAAATATCTACAAAAAAGTCCGCTACACACTATACCTATCTACGTCGAGTGAGGCACAACAACCATTTTTTTATTTAAAAATCTTGAATGTTTTTTGGACTACATTAAAACGCATTTATTTTACTCATGATATTTATCCTTATCAAAATAAATTATTTCATCACTAGGTACAGTTTTAGATAATATTTGGTCTTTGAATGATTAAAATTAGACGTTTCATTTTGAAGTTATGGCGGAATTAAAATATTCCGATTTCTTTCGACGCATGCGAGAGGGGAGTTTAGATCTATGAGTAAGTTCCCCGCGCGGCTCAAACACGAGGTCGGCTCCCTACGCAGCGGTGGTGCGCGAAGTCTAATAATTATCGTGCGATTTTTTTTAGATTTGGTTGTTAAAACTACACCTACGCAAAAGTTCTTCTCAGAACTAAACAACATTCCTTTCATAGCTAATTAATTAAACATTTGAAAATACCTAAGAAAAGCCTAAGAGTTGAGATGCCAGGTCTCAACTTTCTAAAAATGGTTCTCAAGCACGGGCAGCTAGAATACGTCGTATGGGAGAATCTTCAACTGAACGTTCCCAACGCCTTGCTGAACAAAATCAGAGAAATTCGCAGGTACGCATACGAGAGCCGAGTGTCGAACGTTCGCAACGCCTTGCACAACAAAATCTGAGAACCTTTGAGTTACATGCACGAGAGTCGAGGCTGGAGCGTTTCCAACGTCTTCATGAACAAAATGTAAGGACCTTTGACTTACTCGAAGTGTCGAGCGTTCGCAACGCCTTGTCGAACAAAGCCTAAGAACCTCCGAGTTACGCGCTCAATGTTACGCTCGCGTCTTCATAAACAAAATATAAGGACCTCTCCGTTGCGCGAAAGAGAGTCGAGTGTCGAGCGTTTGCAGCGATTTAGAGCTCAGGCAGAGAGACATCAGTTGTCCACAAATAGAGTTCGCAATCGAATTTTAGTAAACAGCAACAGTTTGGCTTTCAGATATGATCTGCAGGTTGATTATGCACAACAAGCGTCAGTCCAAATCGGAGTCATGAATAAGATCTGCTCTAACTGCTCTGCCAAGAAATGGGCGAACGAACCTAATGGTATGTGCTGCGTTTCAGGTAAAGTTTGTCTTTCTAACCTCCAGGAGCTGCCATAACCAATAAAAATCTTCTAACTAATAACCATCCATTATCTGGTCATGTTTTTACAAATATACGTAGTCTAATAGTCTTTTTCAAATCAATTCTTTTGGCGCATAAAAAAACTATGTTAGGTAATATTATAGCCACTTTTAAAATTGAAGGACAGGTGTAGGTGTGTGTGTATTAGGGTGGAGCGAAATATACTTTTTCCGTTGTATTCTTTCTAATAGTGACAAAAAGGTGCCATTATGGATCAAACTATCAGATGCAAAATTATTTTGAAATATATTAAATTTCAAAGCCTCCGCAAGACCATCAAAGTTTTAGAAAAAAGTCATTTTTATGGTATACTTCTAGAACATGCGAGAGAAACATATAGCTTTAAAATAACTTTTTATATAATTTAACATTACCGTAATAAAGTCAACTACTAAATAAAAATGTATTTATAATATAAAGTACTGCCATTCCCGAATTATTAAGGGGGCTGTGCGACGTGCGGATAGAACGTTCTGCAAACAAATTAGGTGGGCGAGCGACACGCCCGCTAGTGCATTTTTGTTCTAGTGAAGGTGAAAGGTCTCACTATTTCTGACGAAATTGCCACAAAATTTAGAATAAAACTGTTAAAAATATGGATTAGACCCGTAGCTTCTGGAAATGTTCGCTTTTTGGTGACACGAGTGAACTAAAACAAAATGTTTTGCTTATGTTTGAAAACGTTACGAAATTTTACGTTTGGATGTGATATCATTTGAAATCTCAGCAAGAAACGCCGAAAGAGCCCTCGCTCTTTGAAAAGCAAAAAAAGTGGCTTCCAAGATAGAAGTTTGGAAAATTACGTCCATCCGACAACAAGTCATACAAGCATAATACGAATGTTAAATGCTTATCACCTTAAATGCAAAAACTTGGAAAAATCTGTAGAGGTTTACTGACGACAAAACGTGTTCTTTTCGATATATCATAGTGCAATTGTAAAAACTTGTGGTTTGAGTACAGACGAACTTTACTTATACAGAACTGTTTCAGCTGTAATAAGTGGGTTTGTTCCGGATGACTTGGTTGGGAAATCACCTGCAAATCTTTCATACCTATGCAAGGACTGGCGCCAATCTAAAATATGCGAGTCTTTGTATGTAGGAATAAAAAACCCGATGAAAATTTAATGTGTTAGCAACGTTTGTGGTGAAAGTTTATGCACCGACTTGGTTCGATATTAAAAACTATTCACGCTGCAAAGACGGAGCTCGTCTAACCTTTTCAAACTGACTTAACGTTCGAGATATATGCCAGAAAATCTAAAAAAAATTGTAGATGTTGCAGTACAAAGCAAAGTTACTTCATTCATGGCGAAAATCTGTTACTCGCTATGTTGACGGAAGAAAGAAAACATGATCCGGAATTAGATGCTCGGTGAGTTTTGAAGTCACGTTCCATAACTTCATCGACAATGCCAAGATTATTTGAGGTCCAGAAAATTATAAATTTTGATGCATCGGATTACATAAATTTGATCGATTGGCAGTATTGGCATTGTGCGATTACCGAACCACCACTACTGAAACATCTGATGGAGCAAGAAATCCGTTTTTTATAGACAATGGTGGAGAAGGTAATTTGGATTTTCTACAAATTCCGTGTTGTACACAAGCTAGAGAACGAGCAGTAAATGTCACTACAGAGGCACCTACTGCTCTTTATACAAGAAAAGCTAGAGTAGATTTGATAAAATCAAAACTAGAGTCACCAGCAATCATGCCTAAATTTAAAACAAAGAGAGATTTTAAGGTCGAATTATTGCTAATTTTATTTAATTTTTCAACTCACTATTAATAGTTTTATTATTTTTTATTAAAATCTACTTTTCAAACACGTGTTTCATTACATTAGATTTAAGAATATAGCTATAACTGAGGCACTCTCTTTATACAAGAAAAGCTAGAATAGAGTTAATAAAATCAAAACTAGAGTGACCGGCAATCATGCCTAAATTTAAAACAAAGAGAGATTTTAAGGTCGAATTGTTGCTAATTTTACTTAATTTTTCAACTCACTATTCATAGTTTTATTATTTTTTATTAAAATCTACTTTTCAAACACGTGTTTCATTACATTAGATTTAAGAATAAAGCTATAACTGAGGCACTTAAACGCTTTCCAAAATGTACGTTTTTTGGTATTTTCAATAATTTTCGAAGTCCATGCGGAGGCATTAAACTTCCTTTTAAAATTACGAAAAAAAGCTGTAGCAATATTTTATAATAATGTAACTTTTAGAAGTCGAAATTTGAGAAAAAAAAATCTGCCCTACTTGTACGCTCCACCCTAGTGTGTATCTCATTGGTAGCCTTTTACGACCATCAGGCTAAAATTCACAATTCTTACTAATATATTTTATTTCGGATGCAGACCAGCGCGTTGCGATCAATCATTGTACCAACCTTAAGATATTTAATTCGCGAATGTGAAAACTTAGTATTAATTACATTTAAATATATACTCACCCATTGAATCGCGCGCGCATCGCACGTGTTTTTTTCTATTGTGGTGTAAATAAAAAAAATATTATGATGGTGGCGGTGGAATAAAACCAACGATGATGACAAATAGGGGTTTATTTACTTTACTTCAAACACTTGACAGATTTTAGCAAACAAAGTTACACTGAGGCGAAACCTATTTGTGGTTCTAGGGATGGACTGCGGGGCTATCCTATCCCTTTTCCTCCTAGCTAGGCAATTCCTGAGGGCGACGGGGCCTCTGCTCAGGTCAAGCTTGACTTATGTCAACAGTGGTGACTGCGGGGCTGTCGACCACTGCGCCTCCTAAGTAGCGAGTGCGATCGGTCTTCCATGAGTGACCGATTATATTGTCAGTATAGACAGTAGTATAGACAGTAGAGTGTGTCTTCATCATCTATTGCTTGTATGTGGTTGTGAGTAACATCGTCATCCGTTGCATGATAATTGTCGCTAGTAGTCTGTTGTGTTTTACTCAGATGGCATAATGTTGTGCACACAATCAGGTAGATGGCGTAAGTAGTCGTGTTACAGTTTATTTTTATTAGTCGTTAGTGATGGAAGGACGTATTAGTGATGGAGAAGATGACAGTTGTAAAACCTTTACTTCGTTGAATATCACAGGCTCGCACACGCACTTAACGGACAGACTACCGACACGTCTACTCTCGCTCGTGGCTCTCGTAAGAATGACCGAAGTGGTGCGCTCGAGACAGTGTTATCTGTTTGACAGTGACAGTGTTGTCTGTGGTCAATGATAAAACGCATACACTACATCCCTTTCCTATTATATTTATTTATTTATTTTATTATATCAACTTGGTAGCAAATTAACAAAATTTAATCTATAAATACTATATCTTTATTTATATTATTATTAAACATATTTATTTTAACTGATTAAATCCAACGAATCAAAATATAACATTATTATTTTTTCCTTTGAACTTCCGTGTACCGACTGCTCATCCGGTATCACTGGCTCCCATTCCCCTTCAAGTTTTTTCAAATAAATAATGCTCTATCTGTAAGACTGTCTTGTTTCTTAAATTCATACAACACAATCTCCTCCATTAGCGCAGTATGCTGAGACTGATCCAAGTTTGGCGCCAATTTATTTGTTTTCTCCCTTTCTTTCTTACATACATAAACTGTATCACTCACAATTTTCTCTGTCTCTTATTTCTGTCTCTCACATTTGAATCATTATTATTTCTACTTCGACTTTCTAATGAAGGAATTTTGTCCCTATTTAATCTTTGGAAGAAAAGTTCGGATCGTGTTTGACCAGTGACCGAGTGGGGTGTAGTATTGTACATCATAAGATATTCGTATAAACATTCTTTTACGTTAAATTATAAAATTAACAAAATGCTCCAATATGAAAGCATTACACAATCTACTAACTTAATGGCAGCATTTGAAACGTCCTACCAATTTAATGGCAGCTTGACACAGCCTACCAACTGAATGGCAGCATTAGACACGACCTACCAATTTAATGGCAGCTTTTAGCACGACCGATCAATTTAATGGCAGCATATAATACGAACTACCAATTTAATGTCAGCATTTAGTACGACTTACCAATTTTACGGCAGCATTTGACAAGGCCTACCAATTTATTACCAGCATTTAGCACGACCTACCAATTTAATGGCAGCGTTTAACACAGTCTACCAATTTAATGGCAACATTTAGCACCATTTACCAATTTAATGGCAGCATTTGACAGTCTAATTAATTTAATGGCAGCATTTGACACAGGCTACTAATTTATTGGCAGCATTTAGCACGATCTACCAATTCAATGGTAGCAATCGACACGACCTACCAATTCAAAGGTAGCATTCGACACGAGCTACCAATTTAATGGCAGCATTCGACACGGCCTACCAATTTAATGGCAGCATTCGACACGACCTACCAATTGAATGGCAGCATTTGACACGACCTACCAATTTAATGGCAGCATTTAGCATGACCTACCAATTTAATGGCAGCATTCGACACGACATACCAATTCAATGGTAGCATTCGGCACGACTTACCAATTTAATGGCAGCATTCGACACGGCCTACCAATTTAATGGCAGCATTCGACACGGCCTATCAATTTAATGGCAGCATTCGACACGACCTACCAATTCAATGGCAGCTTTTGACACGACTTACTAATTCAATGGCAGCTTTTGACACGACCTACCAATTTAATGGCAGCTTTCGACACGACCTACCAATTTAATGGCAGCATTTGACACGACCTACCAATTTAATGCCAGCATTCGACCCGCCTACCAATTTAATGGCAGCATCCGATACGACCTACCAATTTAATGTTTTATGGCAGTGTTCGATACAGCCTACCAATTTAATGGTAGCATACGATACAACCTACCAATTTAATGGCAGCATTCGACACGATATACCAATTCTATGGTAGCATTCGTCACGGCAAGTATGTTCTCAAGTATGAGTATGCGGGTTCGATTCCAGGTTAGGCAAGTACCAATGTAACTTTTCTAAAGTTATATGTACTTTCTAAATATATCTTGGACACCAATGACTGAAGGTAAAGGAAAACATCTTGAGGAAACCTGGACTTTCTGAAATCGCCAACCCGCATTGAGCAAGCCTGGTGATTACGCTCAATCCTTCTCTGTATGAGAGGAGACCTTTGCACAGCAGTGGGACTGTAAAAGGTTGATGATGATTCGACATGGCCTTTTCAGCCCCGAAGAAACCCAAATTGCAGTCCGACGGAAACACCGACGCCGGCAAACCGCTCCAGTCCCTCGTTGCACGCGGCACAAAAGAGGAGGCGTAACGCCTCGTCCGGACCGCAACGGCGTCAACAACGCAAGGCGAAAACCCGCCGCACGACGGGTCAGGGACGACGGATCAGGGTCGCCAATCAGCCCCCTCGCAAGCCCTTCCGAATCCAAAGTGGCCAGGTGACCAGAATGTCACTAGTCACGCAGACAACCACTTCTTCTTCTTCTTCCTGTGCCTCTTCAATCCTGAAGGTTGGCCATCAGCTTCTTGTACTCGATATTGTCAACCGCGAGTTGGAACAGTTCTTCGACGGAAGTAATGCCGGTCCACTCCCTGATGTTACGCAGCTACGGCTTTCTGTTTTGTCTAGCGCGCCTTTTTAATTCTACCTTGCCCATCATAATGAGTTAGAGTAGCGTATATCTACCGTGTCGGAGCACGTGGCCGAGATAATCTATTTTGCGTTTCTTTATGCTGGGCAACAACTTTCGAGACATTTGAACGCGCTGACCACATTTCAAAAGAAAGAAATAGTCTCCCTCTACTAGTACAAACGTAAATATGGACAATACACTAAAATTAGAATACCAGACACGTACCACTGATAATAAAGTCAATCCTCAAAACAACACAATATTTTACCATTATAACTGTGCTATACTGTGGGTAGGTATTGTGGGTGAACAGGAAAGAAGCCTTTTAATAGTAAAGGAAGTCTCACATAGAACTCTGCCATAAGATCACACAACATTATCAGCGTGTTCCAGAAAGAACACAAATAGTGTATAACAGCAAATTATTCTTATACCAATACACTCGTTTGTTATGAACGAATCTGTTCATGAACTAATAATAATTAACTTCCAGATTAATTAAATTTACATGTTAATGCTCGCCCAGCCAATACATGAATTAACCTGGTTGCTGCCGCCCTTTAGTCTCTTTTGTGCTGGAATAAAGGGTGGAAAACGACAGGTCACTGTGAAGAGCGACGATGGTCCACGGAAGTATTTAAATGAAAATACTATATTTATCTGTCTAAGATAAACGGTATAATACTGTTGGATACTGAAGTCATCTGAGCCTACGTTCTTGTGCTAGAACTAAATAGGAGCTAACTACACATACTGTTTTGTTTTTTTTAAAGCCTTCTTGCGTTTACCCTGGAAGGTTGGCGTCTGCTTGTCTGGCTGACTATATTAGGACAAGCCAAGCCCTTTGCTATGATGTCAGTTTTTCCTACAACTTCCCATATTTTTGAACTAACATCAATACTCATTTCGGTATCGTTTATTAATAAATATTGTAATTTATCTACTTACTCAAAGAGGAACAGGCCGGCTCCTGGGCACCGTGTAGCAGTCAATCTACGGTGGTGACTCATTTACCGAGGAGAACAAATTTGGCACAAAACTATAAATTATAATGAAGTTAAAAGTAAGTAAATAAGCAAAACATATAATACGTTTCCGGGCGCAGTTACATAGAGTGTCTAATATTTAGAGTTATCTTTCTAAAAATCTTTAGGAATTATCATATTAGTGTGTCCTGGGACTTGGAGAAAGACATCCATCATATTCAACCATTTTCTTTAAAATAACACAATAAACCAATAACCTTCAAAAAATATACAGATAAATGTGTATATAGGGGAATAGCCATGGAGCAAATAACTGCTCCATGGCGATAGCCTATACATAACTATGGGTACAAATATACCATAATTAAGTATGTGTATATTGTATAGTGTACCACATTAGTCAGTGGCTAATACAGAGTTAGTACCTAGTTACCAAAGTATATTGCGAGTTCATTTGTAATCGAACTTAACACGCCCGTGTTGCGAATTTTTTTTTTTCCTTGCTCCCACACCGGGAACCACTCCCGTATCACGAGCGCGCTCAAAAACACCCAAAGTCACACTCACAAACAGGCAGAGCCAGAACCACCTCCCGGAGGCCACACAACCAACCGATGCTAATAATACCCCCGATGCACCACCTACTTTTTGCAGCCAAATAGGCGAATCTTATATTGACGTCACACTTTCTAGTGCCGACGTACGTTTGGATAGGTGGCGTGTCCTACCGGACGCGTCTTGTAGTGATCATCGCCTGATCGTGTACGAATTTGTTCCTGGTTATATTCAGGGTCCGTCTCATATTCCTGGTAATTTCAGATATAGATGTAAAGGCGCGAACTGGGAATTTTTTGGCTCGCTTTTTGCGTGTCATGCCAAGGAGTTCACTCGGGACGGGCTGTCAGCCGAAGAAAGTGCTGACATTATGTCAGAAACCTTTACCTACTGTGCTGACATCGCCATTGGTCGTGGATCTATGACCAATATTCGTAGATGTGACTGGTGGAGTGATTATTTAGTTGAACAGCGCAAAAGATATCGCAGAGCGCGTAGACAGTTAAATAAACTCAAGAGCCGAAAGATTACTGGAGATCTTCTTACGTCCGCTTTAAATGCTTTCAGAGTTGCCAAGTCACGCTACAAAGCATCGGTGGAAAAATCTAAGGGTAACTTGTTGCGGAAAATCGTTGACAAACTTGACAGGGAGGGTCCGTGGTCTCCCTTATATCACGAATTTAAAGCTAACAGATCGGTCGACCTTGCATACGTTCAAAACATTAAGGTCAATGATAAGCATACCACGGGCATAGAGGAAACAACAAAAGTACTAATTAATACACTTATCCCTGATGATTCACCGGCTAACGATAGCGACTACCAACAACAGAATCGAGCGTGGGCTCCTGTGCCACCTGAATCACCAATGTCAGACGTACCATCTAATGACGAATTTATAAATATTGTTAGAAAACTACCGGTCAACAAATCATCAGGGGAAGATAAAATATCTAATAGGATGATTAAAGAAGCGTGTAAAACAGCGGGTGATGCCATCTTAACTGTATATAACCGATGCATTGCTGAAGGCGTTTTTCCTCGTAAATGGCGACGCGGTTTCATACGAATAATACCAAAGTGTGGTGATAAACCACCGGATGATCCGAAGTCATATCGGCCTATCACGCTTCTACCATCTTTGGGGAAACTTCTTGAGCGCCTCATCGTTCCACGTTTACTACCGAACGGTCCAAAATTTCATAGTAATCAATATGGCTTCACCATCGGTAAATCAACAGTCGACGCGGCGCTTTCTGTCAGAAGAACCGTTAACCAGTCGGAACACAAGTACGTGATTGGTATCTTTTTGGATATTTCTGGGGCTTTTGATAACGCTTGGTGGCCTATGTTATTGTTAAAATTAAAAAACCGCGGTTGCTATAGAAACATATATAATCTCGTTTACTCGTACTTTATAAACGGTTCCGCGGTACTTAAGCTCGGTCATTTTTCTAGTACTAAAGCACTAACCATGGGCTGTCCTCAGGGTTCAGTTGTCGGTCCTTATTTATGGAATTTGGGTTTTGATGATTTTCTCGCGATCCCGCTTCCTTGCGGCTGTTCACTTACTGGTTACGCGGACGATGGCCTACTGCTCATTCAGTCAAGTACCCGAGCCGGACTTGAGAACTTGGCCCATACTTGCCTAAATCTAATATCTCAGTGGGGTGATCGTAACCGCCTAGCGTTTGCGCCGCATAAAACCTATCAACTTCTACTAAAAGGTAATCTTAAATCATTGCCTACTATTAAATTTAATAACGTTCCCGTTAAAAACAGCAATCCGTATGCTACCTTGGTATGGTCTTAGAAAGGAATTTTTCATTTATCGAACATCCATATCCATCCATCCCACAGAAATCGTAATTGACTTATTATTACGATTTCTGTGATCCATCTATATTAATAAATGCGAAAGTAACTTTGTCTGTCTGTTACGCTTTCCCGCTTAAACCTCTCAACCGATTTTGATGAAATTTTGGCACAGACAATCTTTAGACCCTGAGAAAGGTCACGGGCTACCTTTTATCCCGGAAAAAAATTGATATTCCCGAGGAAATCTAAAAAGCGCGATATAACCGAACTCCACGTGAGCGAAGCCGCGGGCGGAAAGCTAGTATAAAAATAGTTGGCGAAAAAGCGAAAAGGAACTTTTATGCCCTAACTAGAACATCCAAAGCAACTTGGGGTCTATCATTCCTAACTTTAAAAACTATATGGAGCTACCTACTTAGGATGTATGTGCTACGGTGCACCTGTTTGGGCCGATAGGGCCAGCATAGGGGCGGCGCGACGTAAACTGCTTCAAAGCCAACGTTTGGCATTGATATTTTTATGCAAGGCGTATAGAACAGTCAGTACTGAAGCCTTACCTGTTCTGGCAGGTGTACTTCCAGTCGATCTTGAAGTACAGCGACGTGCTTCAATGTACTACTCCGCGAGGGGGGAGGCCATGGACACTAACTTTGTTACACAACGCGACCTCAATAGAATTTCTAGATTATTTAAACCTCAGACTGACGTCTGGGAGGACCTCTTATCCGAATGGCAAAGTAGGTGGGATAATTCCATCAAGGGCCGGCACCTCCATCTGTTCTTTCCATCCGTTGGCGATCGGCTGGCTAAGACATGGCTGGAGGTTGACCACTGCGTTGCCCAATTTCTCACAGGTCATGGCAACTTTAAAAGTAAACTGTATTCTTTTAAACTTGTTCCTTCGCCTTTGTGTCAGTGTTCTACATCGAACTGTGAATTTGAACAGTCCGCACATCACATCTTGTGGGAGTGTATTCTTTGGCAGAATGAACGCAATATTATGTTGGATAGTGTACAAGTTACATCCGGAGTTGTTTATTATACGGACCTTGTTGAAACTAGAACTAATTTCCGTGCGTTCAGGCGCTTTTGCCATACCTATTATTGGAATCAATTGTAACAGCAAATACCTACTTAGGACCCATTAGCTTGATCAAATGTTATTCCGTGGTGCTTGGCAATCTGGGCTTCTCCCAGTTGCAATAATGTCTCTTTGTGCCGATTGGCCTAGTTCTGTTCTGTCTCCTGCTTATTATGGAGGGAAGTGGAAAAAATATCTTTTTTCTTACTCCTCCGCTATTCTTTTCTGATTAATTTCGTTGCGGGACCCAAGACAGTTGAAACGTTTCTCCGGGACTCGTCGGGCTTCATTGCTCGGCGTTTTTCTGGCGGTCTCCACTGTTGATTCTGGCTTTCAGGAGTTGCAGTGGGTTGGGAACAGTGTGGCGGGTTTTGTCCAAAAAAAAAAAAGACACAACCAACCGATCCACGCGGGAACCGAACCCGCGACACGCAGCGCAGCAGCTCATCGCTCAACAACTACACCAACCGTGTCGTCAATTAATTCAAATTCTGTGAAACTGTGCAAACTACGCAAGTGAGTGGATTGTATACCTGGTTGGCTTAGTTAAAACATCACGCGTAAATTAAAATAAGTATTTATTTGATAGCTGTATATTTTACGTGGGGTATTTGCTAAGTTTGTAGTTGGGCATAGTTCTACATACGTACAACATTTGATCTCAATTTAACTATTGTTCAAAAGTTTAATTTCAAACCTAGCTACTTATAAATTGCAAGAACGGTGGATATACTTCCAATGGAGGGTCAAAGGACTACGCAAAACAGCAGCAACGACATTTCGGACGTCGATATAACCTTCGCTGGGCACCTTCGCAAGTTTGTACCACGAATACTTCCATATCATAACAAATACATAGGTACAAGGCACCTCGGGTTTACACGCGTAAAAAACACTTACCTACTTCTGCAAATAACACTGGCCCGTAGCAGATAACACGGATAACTACCTACTCCCAAAATTATTAAAGAACAAAAACATTGCGCTCGGCGTTATACACCAGTATGTATCATACAGGTTAAGTACCCATAATTCGATTTATCAAACTTTCACAATTTTGTTAAAATACTATCAAATAAGTACCCAATTAATATTATTGTATATAGTTAGCCAGTAAGTATTAGGTACCTCCAATAACTATTTATCTACTCGGGTTTCGAGGCTGCCAGAAGTATACGTACTATCAAATGTTTGCCTTCCGCGGAATATAAAACCTCACAGAATAACTGACTGTTCATTTTAATGTAAACATGCGTTCCATAATAAATTACTCCATGATTTAATATAATTATGTATACAGAAAGAAATTTTGTACCAATACTTAAGGAATGTGAAACTACTCACTGTTTTGTATCCTTTTCCCTTTTATTTTTTTTTATTGTTGTTCAACAAAGTACCTTTTTGCTCGTCGCCACTTGTAAAACCTTTTTTTTATTCTCTTTATTTATAAGGGTTTTTTATCCACACGGATACGTCAACCCCATTGTACCTTATACTAAGTTTACACCCATTAAAAATAAAGTGTGTTTATATCACACAAAACAATTATTATATTATTGGCGATTTATATTAATTTTAACTAAAAAAAAGTAAACATAATAATCACAAACTAGACTTTAATCAGTTAACAATGATTATAACCTTAAAACACACTAAATACACAATTTCTAATACAAATTCTAAAATAACGACTACAGACAATCTTACGAAACGATGTTATCACGACGGCTGCTGAAGACGAAGTAAGGGGCTAGTACTGGCCGCACACTGCTTTTATAGTCTCGGCGGTCGGGTACTTGCATACTAATAATTTGACGCTAATACGGCCTCTCCTGATATGTGGATGTCCTCAGCCACACTGTTCAGATGATGATCCTTGTACGTTCCAGACTTGGTCTTCGGCAAGTGGACTCGGGCGGCGTGAAGGGCTCGTGGCAATGACTGAATCAGGAATTGGTGGACTCTATCTAGTGCGTGTCTGCATTTCCAACACTTGAGTGGTTTTCGCAGCTAGCTGCACTGGTAGTCGGTGCTGCGAGGCCATCTTCTTCGACTAAAATTAGAAAACAGCACTTATTAGTAATGTTCTTGTTACTGAATCTTAACATGCATGTTGTAATTGAATACAACATACATAGACGGAGGTATCCAAGTATGTCGTCTTGGCAGAGACTTTTCTCAATGCCTTAATGGATAAACAGAGACGGAGGCACCATGTTAGCACGTCTCGGCAGAGCCCACGCTCAATGCCCACACACAGACAGAGGCACCCAGTTAGCTTGTCTCGGCAGAGCTACCGCTCAATGCCCACACACATGGATAGAGGCACACAGTTTGCATATCCCGACAGAGCCCTCGCTCAATGCCCACACACAGACAGAGGCACCCAGTTAGCTTGTCTCGGCAGAGCTACCGCTCAATGCCCACACACAGACAGAGGCACCCAGTTAGCTTGTCTCGGCAGAGCTACCGCTCAATGCCCACACACAGACAGAGGCACCCAGTTAGCTTGTCTCGGCAGAGCTACCGCTCAATGCCCACACACACACGGATAGAGGCACACAGTTAGCATATCCCGGCAGAGCCAACGCTCCATGCCCACACAACCACCATGCATGTACTACACATTACGTGACTCGTCCAGTCCACGTTATCAAAAACGTTTAGTACAATGCCTGAACAAACAGGTAGGACAGTAAGGTACAAAAATCTACTTACAATCAAAAAACATGGCACACGACTCGGGGGTCCACTCTCCTCGCCAAGCAACCATATGCTCGGCGGCAGCCTGAGTGAATTTGCCATACGAACCAGTTAACAATTGTAGTTCGTATCGATCGTGGGCAAGAATTTTCACCACACATATGGCCCATGCACACGACTCGTTGCTCTCCTCGCCAAGTTTTAATACAAACACGTCGGCATTCAGCCTGAGTGAATTTGCCATACGAACCAGTTAACAATTGTAGTTCGTATCGATCGTGGGCAAGAATTTTCACCACACGATATGGCCCTCGCATCCCTGAGTCCAGCTTGCTGTAATTTGAGAAGTTTTAATTACAAACACGTTATCATTTAGATTAAATGTACGCTTGACCTTTCGATTTCTATTAACGTATTCATCTTGTTTAAGTCTATTCTGGTCCAGCAGTTCACTAGCGCGCCGCCTTTGCAATTCCCTTAATCCTTCGCGGTTCGGTCGTACGTCGTCAATAGCGACATCGCGGACAAGTGATCTTATTACTGGTGTGACTGTTTCAACACCAATCAGCAATTCTAAAGGTGAGATCTGAGTAGTTTTGTGTTTAGTGCAGTTAATAATAAGCTGCATTTTCCAAAGGGAATCGGACCATTTACAGTCTGATTCAGATTCCTCTATGCGTAGTTTTACTAAAGTACACCACTACTCGCCGTTTACCATTCTCATGCACTTGGATAACAACTGCGCCGTAACCGACAGAACTCGCGTCCGTATGCAACTTGGTTGGTAACAACGGATCAAAAATAGCAAGTACTGATTTGCTTGTAAGACAATCAATTAGATATTTACGGGAAAATTCGTGTTTTTTCTTTTTACCCCAGTAGAATTTAATGTTACCTCGTGTAAAAGTGGCAATGGGAACACTCTTTCTTAGACGCATAGTTGGGTATGTAACAACGAAAATACCCTGCCAAACCAAGTAACTGGCGAACCTGTTTTACATCTGTACAGAGCCAGGGGAGTCAATCAAAGCTTTAATTTTTTGTGCGTTCGGTCTAACCTGACCCTCAGAGATAGTTCGACCTAGGTATTCAACTTCTGTAGCCACAAATGTACTTTTATCAAGGTTTATAGAGAACCCCGCAGAAGTAAGGATTTTTAATAACTCGCGTACATTCTCAATTGCTTCATCGATAGACAATGCCAACAACAATACGTTATCAATAAAAATAAGGGCTTTACCGGACTCTATTAGCGGTTTAAGCGTATTTGTGATGATTCGTTGGTATACTACCGGCGCGTTTGCAAGACCCAACGGCATTTTCAAAAATTCGTAATGGCCCTTTGGGGTCACGAAAGCGGTCTTTGCTCGCTATCCAGCCCAATCTGATAGAAGCCTGTCGCCATATTTACACAGGTAAAACTTGCTCTTTCTTACCAAGTCGATCAATGTGATCTTCTATCAACAGTCACGGTTAACGATCTTTCACGGTAACAGAATTCAACACACGGTAATCAACGCACATTTGATCATTTCGGTCCTTTTTCATAACAAGAATGATCGGACATGCGTATGGAGGGTTCGATTCGGGAATTATCTTTTTGTCTAGCAAATGTTTTATAATATCGCGCACTTTCAATTTTTCATCAAATGAAAGCCTGTACGGCCTATAACAGATCTCACTCGTCAACTTAATGTGCATATTCCCCGTCGTAACTGTTGTTAAGGCAGTCCCGACAAAGAATTCCTTAAACTCATTTACAACTAACATTAATCTTGCACGGTCACTACCCTCAAGCGGCGTGTTAACCGAAATTTGATCACTTGAGCTGACGAGTAATACATTTTGACTTACCGAATTACGAGTAATACGTTGCTCATTGTTTGCACGAATGTACGTTACCCCCTCGCGGTTCAAAACATCGGTCCCTATTAGTACCGGCACAGTTAGGCATTTTGGAGAAATGACAAAAAGATCTACCTCTAATGAGATCTCTAAATTCTATAACTAACGTTACGACACTGACACTCAATGTTTTGATCACCAATGCCACGTAATATCCGATATGTGGGTAGTTGGGTACACTTAAAATGTTTTAAAACCGATTCTGAGATAAGAGACACGCGCGATCCGCTGTCTATTAACACGTCTATAGGTATTCCTGCACTACGGCCGTTGTGACGTCATCGTTTGTTGACGCGCCTCTAAACTCAAAAATTAACATTAGTTTTCATTAAGCGTTTTGGATCTTTGTTTAACAAAGCAGACGGAAGAGTCATGGCCTGGCCTTATACAGAACGAGCACGACCTATTCGGCTTTTTATCGATTGTTTCTGTTGATTGTTCCGTTTTAGTGGTTTTTGATTGTTTAGGGCATGAGCGTTGCATATGACCCGCACTACCACAAGCGAAACATTTTACTTCATGATTACTGAGTGGACGTTTTCGAGAGTTTTGGTCAAATTGTTTATTTCGGGTAGATTTTACAGAAGTAACAGATGAACTCTGATTCGGTTTGGTATAAATAGAAAGAAATTCCACAAGGTCTTTGGTCATTAAATGAGCGTTAATCGCAGCGGCGCGTATTTGAGCATCAGTTATACCACGTATGATAATCGCGACCGTTAGATCATCGCTTAACCCTTTAACAATATTTAATCTCAAAACGGAGCGCCTAGCGTATTCTGCGTACGTGGAATATTGATCAGAATTACTATTCATGACATCAAACAATATATTAGCAACATCGATTCTTCGTGAGCAGAGTGGTTTAAATTCAACCTTGAAGTTTGACCAGGTGCGGTCGTTTGTGACCCAATCGTTTAGCCAACTACGTGCATCTCCCTTCAGGCAGTTAGCAATCCGGGATAAACACTCGTTGTCATTCCATTTATTCATATCACGTGCCCTTTCAACCTCTTCACACCAAGAATCGATATCATGTATGCTAGGATCGAAGTTTGAAATATAGTAATGGTTGGATCTGACCTTGGTTAACGCACTCAATGCTCCAATGAGGCGATCCGTATAATCCAGGGATGTTGAAGTACTTGCTAGGGATTCCCCAACAATGCTGGTGTTCGACTCAGGCGCTGCCAGTTGTGGGTCCCGTGGCGGGAACGCCATGATCTGCCCAGGCGCCACAATGGCACGTGTGTCAGGAGTAGTTGTCATGGTGCTGGTTGCGGGTAGGCTAGCGTGTTCTAGCGCGTTCAGACGCGCTAAAATGGCTCCAAGGGTTTCTTGGAGTTCAGCTGCATTACTATTATGATCATTCCTATTTCTACCTCTATTACGAGTGGTAGCTCGTTCGGACATGATTCAAAATCTGTTTGCACAACACAAAAGATAAGATAGGCTATGGAGCCGATCCCACTTCTGATATTGGCGATTTATATTAATTTTAACTAAAAAAAAGTAAACATAATAATCACAAACTAGACTTTAATCAGTTAACAATGATTATAACCTTAAAACACACTAAATACACAATTTCTAATACAAATTCTAAAATAACGACTACAGACAATCTTACGAAACGATGTTATCACGACGGCTGCTGAAGACGAAGTAAGGGGCGAGTACTGGCCGCACACTGCTTTTATAGTCTCGGCGGTCGGGTACTTGCATACTAATAATTTGACGCTAATAATATACATTTAACACACAACAACACAATAACACAATATAACATAATAGGAGATGGAATCAATGCCTAGAGTTCTGAATTAAGACAGAAACTATGCGTTTAGTCCTTTCTGATTTTGGGTGCGCCAAAATATTTAGGATAAGTCCAACATCTCACATGTTCAAATCAAACTCCCTAGCCAATGATTCCCTCTCGTCTTTGTTCGTAACACAATCCATCAGTAAATGTTGCACATCTTCAATCTTATTACATGTCTCACAATTAGGGGACAATGCCTTTTTCATTAGGAAAGCAAATTTTGCTGATGGATAGTGGCCAGAACGAAGCCTTAACAGTAACTTAATATAATTCCTACTTAAACATTTATCGTCAAACCAGGGTTTGCGAGGGGGTTCATTTTGTATCACTTTATACCAAATGCTCTTTTCTTCGGATATTTCATTAAACCAGTTTTTCCATTTATCGAAGCATACATTTTTAAACCTGAAGAAATATTCCCAGTAATCGCGAACGTAAGACGTAACATTTCCTATCTCAACTGCCTGTCTCGACAGTCGATCAGCCTCCTCATTGCCCCGTAACCCTATATGTGCTGGAACCCATTGCAAGATAATCCTAATGTCATTTTTGTTATAGCAATACATTAGTTTTAGAATATCATAGGCTATCGATGCACCTCTGCAACCAGAGGCGCATCGAGCCACATGTTGTAAAGCACTCTTACTGTCGGTTAGTATGACCACTTTATTTAAATTTTGTGTATGTGCATAATATACAGCTTGATACATTGCAATGAGTTCCACCGACATTACACATATATTTGCATTAATTTTAAACATAGCCTTATAACCTAAATTTTGGAAGAAAAAAGCAGCCACACACCCATCTTTACTTTTTGATCCATCTGTGAAGATTTTACACCAATCATTATATTTGGATGCTATCTCAGACACCACTTCGTGTATCAATCAATACATTATAATTATGATTTTTTTTGGGTGCGTAACACATTCTAAATTACTTTTAATGGTCTCTTTAATTTGTAAGGCTGATAGTCAAATGTCAAGAGAGTACATTTTAAGACTACCAGATGCATCAATTTGCAGCTGTCTTAATTCTTTAAGTGAAGTGGCTAGTAGAGGTTTTTTTTTATTTGCTCAATAGTTGTTATTACTTAGGAAGTCTAATTCTGAAATTATATTTACGGTTATGTGATTAGACCATGAAAATGACTTCAGAATTAACTTATATGCGAGATATTTTCTCCTCAAAAACAATGGTGGAATATGCAGTTCACTCTCCAACACGTGGATTGGTGAGCTTGTTATAAAGCCTCCAATTATTCTAAGCGCTTGGTTTTGTAGTTTATCTAGTTTGCTTGTATGTGTGTTTGCACTAGAATCATACAAATAACAAGCATAATCAAGTCGACTTCTAATTAATGATATATACAATCTACACGTACGTATATGCATAGGATGTACTCCCCAAGAAGAGCCTGCCAATACTTTTAATATATTTAGATATCTTCCACATTTACTCACAATTTCATATGTTTCCGCCAGCGTAAACTGTTAAGACTATACGAAGAGCGTGAGCAGTGCCACCTAGTAGAAGTAATTCGCAATTGTGGTTGTTCGGCCCCGTGTTTGCGCTGCTAACATCGATGTAAACATTGTCCTTAATAAATATAGTTTATTCCTGAAAAAGGTGCTTTTTTATCCCATATCCCTTCAGGTTATGGGCCCAGACTATGCCAGTGAGTGAAATTAGAACTGAAAAGTGAACAATTGCAGTGATTTGAACTAAAACAGTTCGTCGTAAACAAAGTTATAAACGCGTCTACGCAAGTTAAACGAAGGTGATTAGTGTAACGCGGAATTGCAAGTTTCGTTCGTCGTTTGTTTACTTTGATTAATACAATATTTTCTGCATTGTTGTGTTTATTTTGGAGTTGAAGAAACTTTGATATGGCTACATCAATCAAGATTGATCGACTTACTGGTGATAACTACGATAAATGGAAGATACACATGCGAGCAATTTTGATCAAGAACGATCTATGGGAATATGTATCGGGGGCGTTACCAAAACCATATGTAGGTGACTCGAAATATGCTGACTGGATAAAAACGGACAGAAAAGCCGAGTCAGACACATTATTGGCAGTAAGTCCAAGTGAATTGGGCGCATTAGATGGTTTGGGAAGTTCCAAAGCCATATGGGATAAGTTGAGATCTATGTATCAGTCGAGTGGACCTGCGAGAACGGCCTCATTATTAAAAAAGCTGGTGCTTACTCGTATGCAGGAAGATGATGATCTGAAGAAGCACATCGCGGACTTTTTTGAAAGTTAAAAAACTGAGAGAAATTGGTTTGATTGTTATTGACGAACTGCTAGCCATATTATTGTTGTACAGTTTGCCGGATTCGTTTGCAATGTTTCGAACGGCAATGGAATCGCGCGATGATTTGCCATCTACAGAAACGCTAAAGGTCAAGATTATCGAGGATTATGAAGCTCGTAAGTCTAAGACGGTAGATGAAAATGTTATGTTCGTCAAACGTATCAATAAAAATAAACATGCCAATCTGAAGAAGAATTATAACGATAGTCAAGGCCATAATAATATTGTTGAATGTTATCGTTGTGGTCGACGTGGGCATTTTGCGAGAGATTGCAAGACGAAGAACATCAACAAGCATAAGCAAAGCACACAAAAGTTGGAATGCAGTAAAGACAGTGAGCAAAGGACAACGATGTTATTGAGTACTACCGAAGAGGTTATGCTGGGTGAGAAACTTAATCCTATTTGGTGCATTGACAGTGGATGCACGGGTCATATGTGTAACGAGAAAAATATGATCGAGGATTTTACGCGGCTGGAATCTGAATTAAATTTAGCTAACAGTGACAGAACGCAAATTACCGGGGCTGGTAAGGTAAAGATTTTGGTAGACACAGGCAGTGAAGAACGCCAAATTGATATAGAAAAAGTGTTTTACGTATCCGATTTAAGAACAAACTTGTTGTCAGTGGCTAAGATGACTGACTGATCGCGGCTTCGAGGTTCGATTCACAAAGAATGATGCGATTGTGATCGATAGTGATGGTAAGGTTCATATGCGGGCAGACCGTGTTGGTAATTTATACCATGTTCGGATAAGCAACAACAGTGCCAGTAATGTTCAAGGTATGAAGAGTTCACTAGATACTTGGCACCAACGTCTCGGACATCTCAACGAACGTGACTTGAAAGCTATGGCGAAGAATAGTTTAGTACACGGGTTGACATTCAAGGATGACGAAAAGCTGTCTGAATATGAGATTTGTATAAGCGAGAAACAGACTTGCACGCCTTTTCCAAAGAAAACGGAAGATCGTACAAACGACTTACTAGAAATAGTGCATAGCGATGTTTGTGGTCCCATGAGACACCATTCTTATGGCGGTAAAAAATATTTTGTTACATTCATCGATGATAAGTCTAGATGGTGCGAAGTCTACTTTATAGCAAATAAAAGTGATGTTATAAATTCATTTAAAAGCTACAAAGCCTATGAAGAGAATTTAACAGGAAGGACGATAAAATACTTTCAGTCTGATAACGGGCGTGAGTATGTAAACAACGAATTTGATGATTTATTGAATAAAGCTGGAATCAGAAGAAGATTAACAGCGCCGTATACCCCCCAACAGAATGGGATCGCTGAAAGAAAGAACAGGACATTAGTTGAGATGGCACGTTGTATGATGCGTCAGGCGGGCAGTCCTCCTTCATTCTGGGCAGAAGCGATTAATACTGCGAATTATATAAGAAACAGGTGCCCAACTGCAGCATTAAATGGTCAAATACCGTTCACGATATGGAAAGGGAAGAAACCCACTGTAATATATATGCACGTGTTTGGCACGAAAGTTTATTATAAGGAGAAAGGAATACCAAAAGGAAAATTTGAGTCCCGTTCTCAGTTAGGAATTTTTATGGGTTATGATATTCACTCTAAGGCATATAGGATACATGACCCTAAGACATAAAAAATTATCGTGAGTCGTGACGTAAAGTTTATAATTGAAACAGCATTTAGACATGAATATAAAGAAATCCTTGATGAAGAAGACACTAATGAGGAACAAATAAGAGTAGAATTGTCTAATGCAAATAAAGAAAGAGAGCAAGATAATCGAAAGATATTGAGAACCAGATGAGATGGTAGGAGACCGAGAAGATCGATTGAAAGAGTTTATGAACCAGAGGAAAATAGAGAAAGAGGTCAATTACATAGAAAAAGGAACTCAACTGTATCGTGGGAAAATTTAATAGAACCTTCTAAAAGAGGAAGAGGAAAACCTCGTTTAATTCGTACTGGTATGGCGGGTAGACCGCGAGAAGAATATCATACAGAAAAAGAGGAAATTACAGATAGTGAAAATGAATCAGATAAACCAAATGAACATATAAGTGCAGGGATAGCAATTGTAGAACCAATAATGTGGAAAGACACAGAGAAGCGAAGCGACGTAAATTTATGGAAATCTGCTCTAGAAGATAAGTATTTATCACAAATGAAGAATAGAACCTGGGAAATTGTACCACGACCAAAACAACGAAAAGTTATTGGAAGTAGGTTTGTGTTTAGTACGAAAAGTACTGGAAAGAAAGTACGTCTCGTGGCAAAGGGATGTGCACAACGGCCAGGGGAGGATTTTCATGAGACCTCGTCACCGGTTGTGAGATCGTCGTCAATAAGGCTTATAGCAGCTTTATCGGCTGAACTTGGGTTAGAAATCCATCAAATGGATGTAGTAACAGCGTACCTTAATGGTTCACTTGATGAAGAGGTTTATATGGAAATACCAGATCAGCTAAGCGATGTTCTAGAGAGAGTACTTGCACATGAGAAGATTGGTTCACAGAAGAAAATAATAACAGAAACTAACATACTTCAAACAGCTAAACGCTGGAGTAAGGTTCTTAATGAATGTGTGGACAGTGTGTGTCTGTTAAGAAAATCTCTGTATGGATTGCGTCAATCAGGGTTGCAGTGGTATAAAGAGTTAGTGAGAAAGTTGAGTGATATGGGTTTTGAAGCGTTGCCACAGGATCCTTGTGTGTTTGTTGCACAGAAAAGCAAGCGAATAATGATAATAGGTATATATGTTGACGATATGATTATATCATCAAATGATGATGCATGGATACAAGATATTAAAAAACAGTTATCGAATGCATTTGAAATGAAAGATATGGGTAAGATATCAACTTGTTTAGGTATTGAATTTAGTCGTGATGATGAAAATAGAGTATACTTAAGTCAAAAATTATATGTAGATAAACTATTAGAACGGTTTAATATGAGTGAGAGTAAATCTCTTGTCACACCTTTAGATATTAGTATCAAATTAGAGAAACCTAAGTGTATCAGACGTGATATAATGGAACAGTATCCATATCAAAGTTTGATAGGTGCATTGATGCATCTGGCCGTAAACGAGACCAGACATCACGTATGCTGTCAATTATCTAAGCCAGTTTAATACAAATTATGATATTGAATATTGGAAAGCTGCTAAACGTGTGCTGAGATATTTGAAAGGTACTTCAGATTACGGATTAGTGTATGAAAGGACAAGTTTGCCTCTTTTTGGTGTGGTTGATGCAGACTGGGGAGGGAATGAGATAGATCGAAGATCCTATTCCGGTTTCGCATTTATTTTGGCAGGTGCTCCGATTAGCTGGGAAGCTCGAAAGCAGCGGACCATTGCTTTATCAAGCACTGAAGCAGAATACCTGGCTATTTCCGAAGCTACTAAAGAAGCCATGTATTTACGGGATGTTTTAAAGGGCATAGGGATTAAGAGTGAGTGCGTGATGTTATTTAACGACAACCAGGGTGCAATTAAACTCGCTAAAAGTAGAAATTATCATCCGCGAACGAAACATATTGATGTGCGGCACCACTTTGTTCGAGATATGTGCGAACGAGGTGTAATTGATCTAAAATATTTATGTACTGAACGAATGCCTGCTGATGTTTTGACCAAAGGCTTGAATGGAACAAAGCATTACGAGTGTCTGCGTAATTTAGGTATGATGGATGAATGTATGTGAATGTCAAAGATACATGCTCACGACTTCGAGGGGAGGTGTTAAGACTATACGAACAGCGTGAGCAGTGCCACCTAGTAGAAGTAATTCGCAATTGTGGTTGTTCGGCCCCGTGTTTGCGCTGCTAACATCGATGTAACCATTGTCCTTAATAAATATAGTTTATTCCTGAAAAAGGTAAGCTTTTTTTATCCCATATCCCTTCATAAACTTCTATCTAACCAAACTCCTAAATACTTAACACATTCCACCATTGTTAATGGTTGACCATACACTTTTAGTGAAAGCACTATTCGCCTTCGGCCTTTACTAAAGACAGAATAGTTAGATTTAGTAGGTGACAAAGTCAATCCAATCTCACCCAGTAATATGATTAAACAATTTAAGGCATCCTGTAAGTTACATTCACATTTTTTTGAATATAGAAAATCAATATCAAATAATTTATCAAACAAATTTAATTTGTACAACAATAGCAATAATGTTCAAGAAATGTATAATAATTTTGTAGCCCAAATTAATTTTGCGGGTGACCAACATATCGCATTCATAAAATATTGTTGTAAACCAATAAATAACTTTAAGCCAAAAGATTATTGGAATTCAGAATTATCCGAAGCAGTTGCACAGGGGAGATTAGCCTTGTCTCAGTTCCGCCGTCACCCTACCCCAGAAAATTAGAAGAAAAAACAATAGAAACTCAAAAAATAATTAAAAAAGCTAAGTCTTTAGGTTTGTAGAAGTTTTGTAATTCAATTGATCAAACAGTCTCACCTCCTGACATGTGGCGGCGCATGAGATGGGTCAAAGGTTTTAGGCAAGTAACAAGTCATCCACCGCCAGATAAAGAAAAAGAATACCTGAGTTCGCTTACTCCCGATTACGTTTCAAATGCCATGCCCAAATTTAGTTCAATTAATGACACTTTAGAAATCAATTTTAATATGCAGGTTTGCTTAATCCCATATCCCTTCATAAACTTCTATCTAACCAAACTCCTAAATACTTAACACATTCCACCATTGTTAATGGTTGACCATACACTTTTAGTGAAAGCACTATTCGCCTTCGGCCTTTACTAAAGACAGAATAGTTAGATTTAGTAGGTGAAAAAGTCAATCCAATCTCACCCAGTAATATGATTAAACAATTTAAGGCATCCTGTAAGTTACATTCACATTTTTTTGAATATAGAAAATCAATATCAAATAATTTATCAAACAAATTTAATTTGTACAACAATAGCAATAATGTTCAAGAAATGTATAATAATTTTGTAGCCCAAATTAATTTTGCGGGTGACCAACATATCCCATTCATAAAATATTGTTGTAAACCAATAAATAACTTTAAGCCAAAAGATTATTGGAATTCAGAATTATCCGAAGCAGTTGCACAGGGGAGATTAGCCTTGTCTCAGTTCCGCCGTCACCCTACCCCAGAAAATTAGAAGAAAAAACAATAGAAACTCAAAAAATAATTAAAAAAGCTAAGTCTTTAGGTTTGTAGAAGTTTTGTAATTCAATTGATCAAACAGTCTCACCTCCTGACATGTGGCGGCGCATGAGATGGGTCAAAGGTTTTAGGCAAGTAACAAGTCATCCACCGCCAGATAAAGAAAAAGAATTCCTGAGTTCGCTTACTCCCGATTACGTTTCAAATGCCATGCCCAAATTTAGTTCAATTAATGACACTTTAGAAATCAATTTTAATATGCAGGAATTAGAAAGCTGTCTGAAGAAAACAGATTCAGCACCGGGGGAGGATGGGGTTTCATACTCCATGATTGCCAATTTACCTAAAGAAGATAAAAAAAATCTACTTAATATTTTTAATAAAATTTTCAATTTAGGTACCGTCCCCGACCAATGGCGTAATATTTTAATTATACTCATTCCTAAAAGTAATAATAATAGCTCTGAGATTAAACTCCGACAAATCTCGTTAATGTCCTGTCTCTGCAAGATTTTTCACACAATGATGTGCAAACGTTTGGAATGGCACACGGAAAAAAACAGTATTCTTTCAAACCAGACTGTTGGTTTCAGGAAATCTCATTCTTGTATGGACGCAATTACTCGTTTAGTTACTTATATTCAAATAGGGTTTTATAAGAATATTCCAACTTTAGCATGTTTTCTAGATATCGAAAATGCCATAATAATGTATCTATTGATGTTGCAATAAAGGTATTAGATCAATTAAAAGTTGGATCAAAGTTTTGTGCATATCTGTGGTCATTCTTAAGTGAAAGAGGACTTAAAATCAAAATAAATAATAACAACGATTCAATAATTGCTAGATGTACCAATAATGGCTTAGCTCAGAGAGACCCTCTGTCTCCTTTAATATTTAATTTAATAACTCACAGTTTAAACAGATTATCTCTAGACGTAGAATAGTCACAATATGCAGACGATTATGTTCTGTATATTAAAGACAAAGACATCTATAAGTGTGAAATGTATATGCAAACAGCACTGAATTCCATAGTCCCAGTGTTAGGAGAACTAGGTCTCGCACTATCTCCTAACAAATCATACTTTAGCGTTTATAGCAGGGGTCGAAGACGAATATTACCCACATTGAAAGTTAATCGATGTAATTTGTTTTTTTTTTTCAGAAAATATCAAGTTCTTAGGAATGTGGTTAGACAGAAGTCTGCGTTGGCGCAAACATATTAATGAGGTAGTTGAGAAAAGCTCCAAACTCTTAAATACATATATTAAAAGTTCTTGCTGGTAATACTTTTGGAATACATACAAAACACATGCGCAGATTATACATTGCTTTATTAAGAAGCCGAATGGATTATGGTTGTTTTGTGTATGACTGCAGTGCCAAAACACATACAGTCAAATTAGATAAACTGCAAAATCAAGCTTTAAGAATCACAGGTAGCTTTATTAGGAGTACACCTATCCACGTCATGGAGAGCGAGTTAAACATAGCACCGTTATTAATAAGAAGGCAACACTTAGCGTATAAACACTGTTTAAAAATATATTCTTGGTCCAGTAATGTAAACCACTCAACTAATTTCGGATTTGAGTGACTTTGTAATATTAGATTCTGGGAAAACAAGAGAAAACCATTATTAGTAAAAAGACACAGTGAAATGAGTCAAATAGAGGTTAGTTCTGTTCATACTCTTAATATGTTTAATTTAGATATATGGGTTACAGGCATAGATATTAAAAAAATAATAAATGTAAATCTTAAAAGTGTTATTCAATCTAAAACTTGTTATGACCCTAATATACTGATAAATAATGTTATAGCAGAATTAAATACGAGTTATATTTACCGATGGCTCTAGAAATGAGAATCATGGAGCTGGTAACCTTTATTTTATAATAAAACTTTACAGTACCAAGCAGGCTTCAAAATAAATTTTGATGTATCAATAATGTCGCTGGAACTCATCGCAATATATCATGCATTATCTTACGCAATTAATCAGAACTTCAATAAAATTGTAATTTTTTCAGATAAGAGAGTGCTCTGCAACACGTGGCTCGAAGCGCCTGGCTGGCCGCAGAGGTACATCGATAGCCTATGAAATAGTTAAATTTATTATTATTTGTAAAAAAAGTGGCAAAGACTTAAAATTGCAATGGGTTCCAGCACCTATAGGCCTGATTGGAATGAGGAAGCTGACCGCATAGCAAAATTAGCAGCTGTAGATGGCAGGTTAATTAATTATATACCAGATCAGTGGGAATTAATTCCAAAGTTTAAAACAATATGCTTTAGTGATTGGAAAACACATTTCAATAGTAAATCATCTACTGATTTACTTTTAAAAGGCATTTGGTATAAAACCATACAGGGTGAGCTTCCTCGTTTACCTTGGTTTGATGGTTCTAACTTAAACAGACACTATATAAAATTAGCCCTTAGACTTAGATCCGGATACTTTCCATCGGCAAAGTTTGCATACTTAATGAAGAAGACTGATTCACCTAATTGTGTAACTTATAACAAAATTGAAGATGTTCAACATTTGTTGATGGAATGTGTTCGAAACAAAGATGAACGCGACTCATTGCTGAGCGAACTGAAATTAAATAGATTAAATGTGGGTCTGATCTAAAGTATTTTATCAAAACCGAAATCGGAGGCAGCCAGAAAATTATATAGCAGTCGCTCAGCAGTGATTCGTCATACTGAATTGTTTGTTTACTTTTAGATTATAAGTTTAAATGTGTTAAATAATTTGTAGTATAAGGTACGATGGGGCTGACATATCCACATTGGACAAAAGCCCCTTAATAAAATGTAGAATAAAAAAAAATACATTTGAATATTTTCATTTAACATCCTCATAAAGACAGTGTATGCAGCCTGCGGATAATGACTGCGTCGTCGATGTTAGTGTCGGTGTCTGTGAATTGACTTGGGAATCATTTTGCTGTCCGTGTTTTTCCTGGGTAGGCGTTTTGCAGCGGTAACAAACATACACGCGAAGCGGAGCTGCGGGTGACCGCTATGTAGTATAAAACAAAAATATATAGAGATAATATAGATAATCACTCTATCTATTTATATATAAAATATATAAATAGATAGAGTGATTCAAGAGAAAGGTTTACATGTATAATACATGCACCTGTGCCAAGCCGGGGCGGGTCGCTAGTTAATAATAAACGAAAACTGATTATTCTGATTAATACCTGCCATATTTTTTTTTTTTTTTTTTTGTAAAGACAACATTTTGTGGTCAAGTTTTATTTAAGTCAATTTTAGTTCCATTACTTTAGTCGTTTTAATGTTTAATATTTTTGAAAAATTTTTGCTGACTTGCACAGACTAATGAGTATGTCAGTATGTGGAAGACATTTGAAAAACATCAACATTTTTTTTTTTTTTTGCAAAACCAAACCCCCGTGCACCTCTGGGTCTAAACTTGGCATTCCCCTTTAGAGTGTACTGCATTGTAAGTCAAGAACTTAATTGCAGAAAAATACAATGGAAAATAAATATCTAGAAGCACTAGAGGCTATAATTTTGTAATATTACATGGATGACTATCTGCAAAGCTTCAAGAATGAAGAAAGGGCTATGAAGGTCGCAATCGAAGTAACGCTTGTACAGAGAAGAAAATTAATACGCAAATGGTTCTCGAATAGATAATAATAATAATAATAATTTTATTTTATTTCAAAAATACAAAATTTACAAGAGAGTTACATAAATTTAGGAAAGGTAAAATGTACAGCAAATAAATTTGAGACAAACGACTCCCAAACTGAGACATGCTCGTATCTGTGGTAGTCGGCGGTCGGCCGTTTTAAATGTCAATATACGTATACATATCACCGCCTTTTTGAATTTCATTAAAGTTTACAATTTCAAAATATAAATAACAGTTTTGCAAAATTCAGACACTAATCTTTTTCATTTTGCTATTTCCAAAAGTTTCTCAGTTTCGTCATAACTCAACGACATCAACCAATTATTTAATTTATTTTTAAGATTATACTTATTAAGTTTGTATAGTGAGATCGTTTTGTTAACTTTGTTGTAAAGCCTGGAACTTAATGCATTGTATTGTCGCTGTGCGAAAGCTGTTTTACATTGCACAGAGGGGCAAACAAGAGCACCACTTCGCTTATTTAAACTTTCCTTATTTAAGGGAAGTAGTGAATGTCTTCGGAGTATCGTGCGGAGAATAAACAGCTGTCGCACCGTCAAAACCTTGGCCTCCTTGTATAGTTCAGAGGTAGAATAATATCGTGGCTTACCATGTATAATCTTGAGAATAGACCTCTGTGCCCTCTCTAATTTCAGAAACAGAGTTTTGTAAGTTCCACCCCACGCAGGAATGCAATAACCCAAAATTGATTGACCCAATGCTATATAGATTGCACTCAATAGCATACGGTCAGCAGAGTGTCGAAGGTTCTTAAACACGTATATTAGTTTTCTGACACGTCCGGTGAGGGTCTCAACTTGTGGACGCCAGTCTAATCGTTCATCAACGACAACGCCAAGATACTTTATACTGGTCACATTCGTAATGGGTAGACAACAACAAGTTACTGTTGTCCTAGCACAACTGTGGGCCTTAAGGGTCACCGTTTCTAATGAGGGTTTTGTGGTATTGGGGAGATAAAAACGAATATATTTAGTTTTATCCACATTCAGCGTAAGTAGATTTGAGGTTAACCATAACATGACTTCCCTCATATTACTCTCGGTATATATCTTAGCTTCATCCCAGGTATTCCCATACACTAAGAGTGCTGTATCATCTGCATATGTAAAAATGTCACAGTTCTTCAATTTTATCTTACATAAGTCATTGATGTAGACTATAAACAATGTGGGTCCGAGAATACTCCCTTGCGGGACTCCAAATTTTATTTCCTCGTCATCACTCACCACTGTATCAATTTTAACTGCCTAGGTACGACTTGTCAGGTAATCTATAAATATATCCAATGCCAAACCGCGGACTCCAATGTGTTGTAGTTTAGATATAAGGATTGGGACAGAAACCGTATCGAAAGCTTTTGATACATCCAGAAATACACCATAGCACTTGTAGCTCTTGTCCAATTTATTAGCAACCATGGAACTGAAATTGGTTACAGCATCCTCAGTTGACACACCCGGCCTAAATCCATACTGGTTTTCTGAGATTATTTTAAATTTGGTGAGATAATTTGTCAAACAGTTGTTAAGAATTTTTTCTAGTATCTTCGATAATGTACTCAGTACAGAAATAGGCCTATAATTCGTAAGCTGATCTCTGTCCCCACCCTTATATACAGGGGTCACTATTGCCCTTTTTAGCCCATTGGGAAAAACGCCAGTGGCAATCGAGACATTGCAAATGTGCGCAATAGGTGGCACCAGGACTTCCCGTAAGAGCTTAATTACCAAGGCTGGAATTTTATCCCAGCCCGTTGCACAGTTATTACGAAGAGTATTTATAATAGATGAAACTTGTTCATGACTCACCGACGGTATCCAGAGAGAGTTGCACTGTGACGTATTTTCCCTGACTTGGTAGGATTCTGGACAATTTTCAGGGGGGACCAGCTTCGCGGCCAGGTCCTTCCCAATATTGACAAAATATTTGTTGACACTATTCGCTGACAATTTAGCTTCCGCTGATAACTTAAATAGTTCCCTTGCAGGGCCTGAGTGACACTTCCTGCCTGAGAGTCGGTTTACAACATCCCATATTGCTTTTGGATTAGATTGAGCCTTAGTAAACAGGTCTTTTTCATATTCCAGTTTTAACTTTCTGAGCAGTGAATCACAAAAGTTTCGGTACCTTTTATATGTCGTTTGAAGAATTACGTTATCACGATTTTTTCTCAATTTAAGGTGCATCCTATCGCGGTTCCATATACACCGAAGCAATCCTCTAGTGATCCACGGTTTCAGAATGCGGTTTCGTCTACCAGTTTGTTTCTGAGTTGTGTGCTTTATAACTATATTACTAATTACCGAGATCAAATTATCAGTCGTAATATTTGCGTCAGTTTCATTCAAAACAAAGTTAAAATCACTTTGGTCAATTTCTGCTTTGATAGAGGAATAGTCTAGGCGCGTTATGATCCTATTGGTGTACGGATACAGTTTCTTGTTTTCTTTTACACATAAGATGACAGGAAAATGGTCAGTTATATAGGTATCTAATATAATAACTTCTGCCGAATTGTTGGATTTCACTAGAAAATGATCAAGGCAGTTCCCAAGTCTTGTAGGATACACGTGTGCCGGCAGCAGGCCTAATAAAGCTGTTAATAATAGATAATCACTACAGTTTCGATCAATATTATTGCTCTCTTTTATATCAACATTAAGATCTCCTATCACAGCTATGTTTTTGAATAATTTTAGATTAGATACTTGTATTTCTAGACTATGATAAAATTTGGTTAGGTCTGAATGAGATGGTGACCGATAAAGCCCAATTATAGCAGTATTCTTTAAACAGCAGATTAAGCAATTAGCACCTGAAAACGATGGTTCAGATAAAGTACATTCAAGCCCGTTCCTAGAGTACATTACAACTCCATCGTTTTGTGTCAGATTGTTGGTTGTAGCATGAGATGTGTAATTATCAAGATAAGGTGGTGGGCCTGTTCCTTTTAGCCAGCACTCGGAGAGTATAATAAGGTCAAACTCAAACTTGATTACTGACAGCATGGATATAAACTGGTCTAGGTTTTTATTTATACTTCTGATATTTATGTGTATGATTTTAAGATAGGTGTTAGGTTCCACAATAAGCCCTGTACATTGATCCGGTGTACACATATGGGAATTAGCAACTTTAAACTTATCAATCTCATTGCTAGCATGATTTATATTATCCGTCATTTTTAAACAGTTTAACGACATATGGAGTCAACGTGCCCAATTTAGTGCAATAATAAAGTAGAGCTCTTATCGGTTGACGTTGCAGTTTCAATAAAAAGAAAATGTCAGCCACAGGATAGATCTCACTATTACCACATAAAAGTATTTTTTTTACGGATTTGGAATTTAATTGGTTAAGGTTAACTTGAGTTTCAAATACAAATGATTGTGTCTTATCATTATACAATTGGCAATAATATATAAAAAAATATGGTAGGATAATTAAACAAAATTCTAAAGGATAAAGAAATAAAATAACAAAGCGAGTAATAGAGTAACAAAATACGTGATAGCGTGATAGTCACTTCATCGATTCTAAATCTAATAAACACTGTTCGGTTTTTATCAAGTGTGTTTCCTTTGTCTCAGAGTTTTTACGTAAAAGGATTTTTCCGTTTGAGATCCAGCAGAAAGTATAGCTATGTCGTTTAGCAAAGTCCCGGGCAAGGTAAAACAGCCTTTTGAGTGTCGGGGACGAATGTTCTTCTACATAAATTGGTTTTCGCACTCCCACTTCACCCAGGCTCTCCGTATTTAATTTCTCCTCAACAGAACGCCCCTTATTGTATTTACGTATTGCTAATTAAAAAAAATTAAAAAAAAATGCTGATAAAACATATTGAAAGCATTAAGAAATGCATCAGATGATGCTACAGAAGTCAAACTTGACGTTATGACAATGGATGTAAAAGTACTAGCGCTCATTTAGCGACCTCATAACGATACATGGGATTTCAATATCAACTTCGCTAAAGTACCAGAAGATATAGAGAAAATCAAGAATATCTGCTAAAGTAAAGTGATATTACAGTTTTTAATGCATCTCGCATTAAAAACTGTAATATCACTTTAGGATCCTTTGGGACTAGTATCTCCGGTCACAAATCAAGCTAAACAGATACTTTAAGAAACTTAGAGCCAAGGGACTTGTTGGGACGATGAATTATCAAAAGATGCATGCAGAAATGGATATCACAGCAACTGGGAAACGATTTGTGGATGATTCGTGGGCGATTGCAATCCCGTCAGAGCAAGACAATATTATACTTACATTGTAGTGGACAAATCTTTATCGGGAAGACGAGCCATCGCCCACTACTACTATACGTGCATCATCGGTAAAAGAACAATTGGGTGTTGTTCTCATATTATGTGTATTGTATGGTATATGAGCTATGCTCGACATTTACAAAATATAGCCCCACCAGCTTTAGGATTGGAGAATGTCATTGTAATGCCAGATGATTTTGATAACATTGTTTAATAATAATATATTCCATTAAAAATATTAAAAAACTATACTTATTTTACAATCGGAATCGGACATTTCATCATAGCACCAAAGCTTATAGCACCTCTAATAGTGGTGCTACAGCTTTTGTGCCACATAAACAAATGCTAAGACCGACGTATTCTATCAGAATACATCACTATTGATTTTGGACCAAAATGGATGATGTCCTTTTTGTTAATTAACGATTGACTGTGTGTAGTATCTTTTTTTTTTAATAATTATTAACTAGTGCTTGCTACAATCCCGCCTGATGGTAAGCAGTGATGCAATCGTTGATGGTAAAGCGCACCAAGTTTATTAAGCCTATTCACTTAAAAATCTTAGTGAGTAGCAAGGAAGACGGCAGTTGAGCGAGGTGATGCAATGTTAAACCCAATAACACGACCAACGCTGCTGCACCAGAGGGAGTGTAATCTGGAGACCCTCCACGGTCAGACTACTGACACAATAACATTTGGCGCATCGTACCCGATCTGATCAGTGATTGTTGACAAAGGTAATGACTTTACGTAAAAGATCCCTAATTTGGGCGTAAGTACACTCGGCATTCATACCGAGTTATTCGGCCGAGTACGAGTATCAAAAACCCCGCCGAATACTCGGTATTTAACTTACATCACTTTGATTCGATTTTAATACGAAAAAGTTTTTGACGGTCCTAAGCCCGTAAAAGTTTGAAGGGAGAATTGGAATTAAGTTGATTTTAATTTACAAACTGACCTACGCACTGATAGTAAGAAACCTATCTTGCGCTGGTAGAACGAACTCTGACAAAGACGCCGCCGCGCCCCGCCCCTCAACCGCGAGCCACTACATTGATACCTATTACAGGGTGTTTTTAACCGCGTGATAATAATGAACAACATTTTTATTTTTAAATTAATGAAATCTCATAAATACCTATTTTTGATTCATGAACGTTAACTAATCATTGGATACATGGTGTGGACTGCCATTGTAAGACGGTTAAAAAATCATGTTGTATATATTAGGATAAATATATAGATTAGCACAATTTAAATAAAGTATAAAACAATATGTCAGACATTTAAGGCATTCAAAAGTAGTTACATTAGATAAAATTATAAATAATAAGATATATGTCGGTGTGACAATATTATACTTTTTTGTATATTATTATTATTTATATAATTACTAGCTTTCCGCCCGCGGCTTCGCCCGCGTGGAGTTCGATTTTATCGCGCTTTTTAGATTTCTCCGTGTTTCTCTACTATATTATGCATTTATTATACATACAAACCTTCCATAAAAATCACTCTATCTATTAAAAAAAACCGCGTCAAAATCCGTTGCGTAGTTTTAAAGATCTAAGCATACATACGGACATACAGCGAAAGCGACTTTGTTTTATACTATGTATTGATTATTTCACGTAGCTCGTCTTGTGAATATATTTACTTGAATTAAAGGGGTCACTAATCACTGAAGTGTCAGAAGGTTCATTTGCTTATCGGAATGAAAGTCAGTATCACAAAAACACGAATCTATAATTTCAATAACAAATGTGCGCGATACAACTCCAGCGCGCGGACGGGACGCAACTGGCTCAAGCGGCGGGGTTAGCTTACGCTGCAATACATAACCGCTACAACATCCCCCTTTTACAAAAAAAATTTTTGACAAATGATAATCTAAAAAATTAAAAATATTCTACGAGTGGAACCGCGGTACATACATTGTACTTCTCCCACAATACCTGCCACTGCACACGACACCGTTGCTATTTGCTTATTCAGCTACTTGCTCGTGTGTGTGCTGTGGTGGTCTGATTACCTGCTAGTGCTATCGTTCTATGTTTCCATGCCCGTATTGCATTACGCGATAAGCGTGTTCAGCTGAATCGCGTAAGTCTCGGGCCTTGTTTAATGTTTTGACTTCGACAATGTAACCTGACTCCATAGCTTACAATTGATCGCTGTTTTACACATACTTAGTTTTTATTAATTTAATCATTGCTTGTTACATTTCAAATACGCATTACATCTTAGGTTAAACATTGAATGGGCAAAATTCAAACTCATCTTAACTCTAGAGATACAATTAACAAACATTTTTTTATTTAACACCATGATCACACTATGACGCACTAATCCACGTGTCATTTCCGAATTGCCGCCCTTAAACCGGTAGGTGATTCGTCACTCCACGAGGTGTCTCCTGACCTTGCCATTAGTGCCGCTTCTTGCTGCGATGCCACCGTTCAACCATCCCATTACTTTCGTAAAAAAATTTTTGCTACTCCCTCCGCAGTAGGTGTATACCTCTTGACCTTGCGGGGCTGGGGCGCCTCCATCGCCCACTTCTGTGCTGCCATTGTCTATCCTCTATCAAGGACCTTAGCGTTGCAGCTGTACTTCCTTCGCTGGCCTCATTACGTAGTGCTCTTCCAGCGCCAGCGTCTTCATATTCTTCATAAGGCCTCCGTCTAGGCCACTTCCGGCGACCACGTGCTGTGTTGCCACGTGCCATTATGTAACCTCTCGCCGCTCTTATGTTTCCTTTACTCTGCCTCCATCAACGGGAGGTTAAAGAGCCATCCTGTTATAAACATTTTGGAGTACCCTCGTGCCCTGTCGTCCTTCCGAGGCCGTCCCCGTCGGAAGGGAGTTGCGTCCTTATTCCTCTTCGTAAGATTGCTGCTTTATCGGGGTCACCACTTTCACGTAGCTTGTCTTGTGTATATATATTTACTTGAATTAAAGGGGTCACTAATCACTGAAGTGTCAGAAGGTTCATTTGCTTATCGGAATGAAAGTCAGTATCACAAAAACACGAATCTATAATTTCAATAACAAATGTGCGCGATACAACTCCAGCGCGCGGACGGGACGCAACTGGCTCCAGCGGCGGGGTTAGCTTACGCTGCAATACATAACCGCTACAATTATAATATATTTATTACTTTATTTTTAATCAATATTTTTTTTTTTGTATTGTCGTGGTGGCCTAGTGGTTAAAACACCAGCCTCTCAAGTATGAGTGCGCGGGTTCGATTCCAGGTCAGGCAAGTACCAATGTAACATTTCTAAAGTTATATTATGTACTTTCTAAGTATATCTTGGACACCAATGACTGAAGGTGAAGGAAAACATCTTGAGGAAACCTAGACTTTAAGTTTTTTTTTTTTTATATATACAGTATGTTAAATAACAGAGGGCGTTCCCTTAAACTCGTTAATATATATCATTAATAGATTAAAATAAAAATATCAGCATAGAAAAATAAGCATAAAAAAATCCGAATAAAAAAAAAATCTAATTGGAAATAAATTTGAAACCGCCTGTTTTAAATCAAAATAGTAGTCGTCATGTATAAATAAATTGCGACGTTGCCGTCTTTCATGCTCGCGTGTACAGTGTGTTTCTTTTACATGTCAATTTAAAATTTTTATTGAATATTTTCTTATTGGAAAAAATTTTAAAACATTTTGTTTTCGAATGGAAATATTTTTTAGCATGTATGTATGCTATACTATTTCGGGTTAACGGGAACGCCCTCTGTTAGTTAACATACTGTATATTATAAACTAGCGCTTGACCGCAATCCTGCCTGATGGTAAGCAGTGACGCAATCGTTGATGGTAAAGCGCACTAGTTTATTAAGAGCCTATTCACTCTAGCCTTGAAGACACTCAAATTGTAGTCCGACGGAAACACCGCCGCTGGTAAATTATTCCAGTCCCTCGATGTACGCGGTATAAAGGAGGAGGCGAAACGCTTCGTCCGGATCGTAGTGGTGTTAACAACGTAAGGGTGGAAACCAGCCGTACGACGGGTCGTCCGCTGGTGGAACGGAGATGGGGGAATTAAATCATGCAATTCCATCGCACACTCTCCGAAATGCATCCTATAGAACACCGAAAGGCTGGCTATTCTACGCCTGTGCTCTAGGCTTTGGAGACCAACTCGAGTTAGATCAGGGTCACCAATCAGCCTCTTTGCACGTCTCTCCACTGAATCCAAAGTGGCCAGGTGACACTTGGCAGCACCAGCCAAGTGTCACTAAGTCTGAAATAGCCAACCCGCATTGAGCAAGCGTGGTGATAACGCTCAATCCTTCTCTGTATGAGAGGAGACCTGTGCCCAGCAGTGGGACAATAAAAAGGTTGATAATGATGTCGGTGTGAAGTGGTTTGGGTGCTCTGGAATCCCACCACCATCTCAACCCCACCTGCCAGACTGTGCACCTGCTGACTAACGAACGGGGCGCTGACGCCGGCTTCCCTTTCGGGGTTTAGTGGTCAGACGGCAGTCGCACTTATAATTAGCCAAATAAGCCAAACTAAAATGGACAGGAATATAAGAGCACATGTCGGCGGCGCCGCGCAGGAGCCTCGCCCGACTCCTGTGACCTGTTTTTTAGCGGACCCCGGGCTCCAACGCGAAAGCCGCGGATGCAACCGGGATAAACGCTGAGATGATGTCGGTTGTAAAGTATAGCAATAAAAGAAGACTATAATTGAATAATAATTAGATGAACACAAAAGAGCCTATTTAGCTGATCCTGAGTTCAAGACACCAAACAAAATCGATATTCTGTTGGGTGCTGATGTTTATAGCTGCATTATAAAGACAGGTTCATTGAAGAATCCATCTGGTACACTGATGGCCCAGAACACTGCATTAGGGTGGATCTTGTCGGGTGTCTTTGGTGCTAGAGAAACACCTAGTGCAACTACTAATTTAAAGAACACAAATGTAATGCATTGCAAAGTCGCGGATTTGTCTTACAGTCGTTGGTTGTTGGGTCGCATAGTTGATAAGCATCCCGGAGATGATAGTGTCACACTTTTTTACGTTTCTTTTTGTTAAGTTTTTTTTTTTTACATATTATAAACCAGCGCTTGACCGCAATCCTGCCTGATGGTAAGCAGTGACGCAATCGTTGATGGTAAAGCGCACTAGTTTATTAAGAGCCTATTCACTCTAGCCTTGAAGACACTCAAATTGTAGTCCGACGGAAACACCGCCGCTGGCAAATTGTTCCAGTCCCTCGATGTACGCGGTATAAAGGAGGAGGCGAAACGCTTCGTCCGGATCGTAGTGGTGTCAACAACGTAAGGGTGGAAACCAGCCGTACGACGGGTTGTCCGCTGGTGGAACGGAGATTGGGGAATTAAATCATGCAATCGTTAAGTGAAATGTTTGACGTTTTTCAATGGTTTTTCTTAGTTTCCTTAGCTTTGTGCGGTTGATTTTGATTTATTTTACAATATAGTTACTGTTTTCGTGTGACCCCGTTGGTTTCATTGCATCTATTACCAGCTACATCACCTCATACAGTCCAAGCTCACTCAACATTTGGTCCATTCGTCGCCAAAAAAAATCGTTGTCAACAACTGTCAATTTAGTTTTTTCATTGAGCCATTCATTATCATACAATGGTGAACACACACAGTAAGTCAAAATCTGTGGCGAACATTGCTGCACACCCTCGTAGTCCTAGTGTACATTCGACGCCATCTTAACGCGATCAAGGAAGTATCGGGAGTGGTGCACCACCAGAGGACTCACGAGCCGCAACGAGTTCGAGGAGCGTTGCCCCTGAGCGAGTTCCTCACAATTCCGGCATCGTCGGCCTCACTCGCGCGGCACCAAAGGC
The DNA here is from genome assembly GCA_017933935.1 of Sesamia nonagrioides. NCBI lineage: Eukaryota > Metazoa > Arthropoda > Insecta > Lepidoptera > Noctuidae > Sesamia > Sesamia nonagrioides. The sequence goes on from JADWQK010000346.1 coordinate 314,622, forward strand.
AGCAGACATTCGCGTACAGTGACTTCAAATTCTACAGTACTAGCCATAGAGGCCGAAGTACAACGCCACCGTGCAGACCGTGAGAAAGAACTAATCGCAAGTAAACGAGCACGTGAAAAGATACTACCAGAACGCAACGCCTACTGTACTTATCGGCGCTGCAGATTGGAATATATGTATCTCTGAGTCGTGAGATGCGCGTTGGAAAATGAAACGAACCTGTAGCGTCAAGAACGCTTCTAGGATGGGTAATTCACGGCGCAATCTCAACAGCTTCAGCATCTCAACAACTTGACACTCTCGAGGCACTTATTAAAAAACAATACGAGATTGACTCTTTAGGTATACAAAAACATGCTCCTAGACAAAACAGCGATGACACACGCGCAGTGGGCCTCATAGTCTTCACATGAGAGATTGGACACCAGTCGGTTTCAAATTGGCCTTCCTTGGAGAGACAATATATCAAAAAATAAACCTGATACTTATCCTTACGCTCTATCACGCCTTAAGTCACTAGAAAAGTAGATGGCAGATGAAATGTTTGCGTCAGCGTATAGAAGTTTTATAAACGGTATACTTGAAAAGGGCTACGCGGAACAATGTGAACCTTCGTCGTACCATGAGTCATATCTATACTAATATATAAAGCTGAAGAGTTTGTTGGGTGCATTGGGGTCCCACCACCATCTTTGGGACTCAAGTCAACCCCACCTGCCAGACGGTGCACCTGCTGACATACGGACGGGGCCCTGACGCCGGCTTCCCTTTCGGGGTTGAGTGGTCAGACGGCAGTCGCACACTTAAAAGGCAAAAATTCGCCAAACATGACAAGGAATAAAAGAAAGGCACGAGTTACAGTTAGGGCGCCGCCGCAAAACGGCGCGCAGGAGCCCCGCCCGACTCCTGTGACCTGTGGGCTAGGGCTACCGTGTCAGGGCCGGACACGGCTAAAGAAGCGAGCCCAAACCAGTTAACTCCGTTTTGCTTCGTGGAAAGTTGGCACGCTAACTCGACGCGCGAGGGAACTGGCTGAAACTCTCCACAGGCGGAGGGTGGCCGTGGCGTTCCTGCAGGAGACTCGGTGGAAAGGCAGCAGATCCCGGCTTATTGGGAATGGCTACAAGCTGATCTACACGGGTGCACCTAGTGGGAGAAATGGGGTCGCCGTGGTGTTGTCTAACGAGCTCCAGGATGACGTCTTGGAGGTGAATAGCATCCGTTATCCCAGGGAATCGTTCTGGGTGGTGATTTGAACGGTCATGTGGGTGAGAAGTGTGACAGGTTTGAGCGTGTTCACGGTGGCTTTGGGTACGGTAGCCGCAACGTGGAAGGGGACAACATTCTCCGAACGTTTACGGCCGCTGACCTGGCAATTGTGAACACCTATTTCAAAAAGAAACCGGAGCACCTTGTTACCTACTGGAGTGGGCGGAGCGCTACCCAGATCGATTCCTAATAACTAGGAGACACCACATCGGCAAAGTAGCCCACTGCAAGGTCATACCCGGTGAGAGTCTTACTGCACAACATCGTCTTCTTGTCATGGATCTCTGCGTTAAGGCCCAAAAAAATCAAACAAAAAAAATAAAATCAAACTGACTGGTTCTCGAAAACCGCGGCGCGGGAGCGGGGCGGTGGCGGGCAGCGAGCGGTGTACTTCTCGCGCTCGATCTTGCGGGCAGCGAGCGGTGATCAAACGTTAGGAATAAATTTGAATCAAAAAGATGTTGCCGCCGTTGTTCAGAAATTTCTTTCGCGAATAAAAGCAAATATCTCGTCGACACAATCGTGAATACAACACTACGCGGCTATAATGATGCGCGATCTGCCCGCTAGTTTCGAGAACGGGACTTCGATGCCCGCTCGGCTCCCGCGCCGCCGCCGCCGCCGCCCCGCTGCCCGCATGATTCGAGGCAGCGGCCTAACGGATGTTTACAAAAATTGCTTAGCCGCAGGTGTGTTTCCCGAATGCCTAAAAAGAGCTGTTGTTGTCCCTGTTTATAAATCGGGAACTAAAGATCAGGTGACAAATTATAGACCTATTTCCTTACTGCCTTCCATGGCTAAAGTACTAGAAAAAATTATTAATAAAAGGTTTATAAATACTTGGACGATAAATAAATTTTATCGACACAGGGCAGTTTAGATTCAGGCCTCATATGTCGACAGACGATGCTGTTCACCATCTGACTGACTATCTAGCACAAGAACTTGACAAAGGTAACCACATAGTAGGTATCTACCTGGATCTCGCCAAGGCTTTTGACACGGTCTCTATTCCGATTCTTTTGCCCAAGCTTGAAGCCATAGGTATCAGAGGTACACAACTAAAACTTCTAATAACAAACTATCTGGAGGATCGTTCACAACGTCTAAAGATTGGTAATATTATCAGCGACAGTCAAAAAAGCACGTCTTTCGGTATTCCCCAGGGAAGTATTTTAGGGCCACCACTTTTTTTAATATACATAAACGACCTTTGTAATCTTGACCTAGATCAAGGCACAATCGTTTGTTGTGCAGACGATACTGGTCCTTTATTTACAGCTGACTCAGAAACAAAAGTCTACAAGCTAGCGCAAAACGGTTTCAATGTTGTAAATAACTGGCTTCAGCATAATTCACTAACCCTATATGCTGACAAAACAATGTTAAGGTTTCGATGCCCAAGCAAACTTCCACTGGCATTGTGTCGACATTATGTGCTCATTCCTGTACGGTTCCTACAAAAAACCAATGTTTTTGTCCCAACATTAAAATGTCAAATACAGTACAGTACTTGTTATTATAATAGATGAAACACTTTCATTCAAACAACATATTATAGACGTTTTAACTAGTAAAATTCGTAAGTTAACATTTGTTTTAAAAAAGTTACGTCATATTGCAGACTTAAAAATTGTTATACAAGTTTACTTTGCTCTATGTCAATCTATATTAACATACTGTATACCATCGAGAGAGCCCAGAGAGCGATTCTCAAAGTATCTACTTTCCGCCCTTTCCTTTATCCCACTAACCTCCTTTACAAACATTGTAAAGTATTAACCGTTCGTCAGTTATTCATCATGGGCACTGTATTAAAACAATACGCAGATTTACCATATATGCCTGAACTTACAAAACCTAACCCTTACCTTACTAATAAAAGACCTAGAGATCTAGTTTGTCCCCAAAAGCAAACAAATCATGCTTTTGTATCAAAATTTTACCTGTTCTTCTCGGTCCTCTCCTCTATCTATATATATAAAACAAAGTCGGGTTTGTTAGAACACTTATAACTCGAGAATCTGCTGAACCAATTTAATGGTTGTTGATTCGTTGGATTTGTCTCCGCCCCGAATAGCAGAATACATCTTAAAAACAATGAAAACTCGATATGTTAATGAATACTTAATCATTTCAATAAATGCTCATTTGTTTATTACATGTCAAACATTTGTTGTCTAATCCTGTCAAATACCACAGAGCATGTAATCACTGTGTGCGTTCAGAAATTTATTTTTTGTAAAATGTCTCGAAAGTTCAGGTGCTGCTTGCTGGTTGGTTGGTTTGTTTGTGTTATTTTTGTTTATTTTAGACATTAGTTTGTGTAAATTATTATAATAATACCGGTATAATAGTACCGCTTATAATAATACCGGTGTTGTCACCTTTTTTAAAAATTACCAAATTTCGGGGAAATTGGAATTAATTCCCGGGAAAAAAGGATTATTTCAATATTCATTATTATTGTTACTATGATGGTTATGTAAAATTTTATATTATATTTGGTCAAGTGTTTACCTAACCTTTATTATCCTTATGGGTCGGACAGGGTTTTCTTTACATATTGTATATAGGTAGGATATTACCTAGCACTCGCTATTTTTGTTTCTAGTTAGAATATGTTAGCAGTTTTTTCGGTGTCTCAGAGATGGCGCGCACGTAAACATCGTAGGGGGTGAGGTTGTTGCGGATGGGGTAAACAAAAAACCGTGGCCCTGGCCGTCGCACAGGCAAGTGAAGAAACACGGGTGGGTTTTAGTCAATACAAGTCTGACACGCCCTTCCGCTCCGCCCAGAGCGGGAGAAGTCATTTCATGATTTCCCATCCCAAAAAAGGGTGGTCAGGTTTCTCCGGAGCTCACTGTACAATACAAAGCTCAGCTGCAGGTAGTCGAGGTGGAATTTTAGCCATAGCGATGCTGTGGCTAAAATTTTCCCGCACAGTCAGTCATTATACCAGCGCCTTTGTGTTACTACGGTCGTTATTCACTCCCGTATTTAAAGAGCTCCCAAAACAAAATTTATTCAGTATCGAGGAGAGTCGCCTAACTGCGAACAACTTAATAATTTAGGAGTAACAGTTCGGAGAAGACGGAAAGAAAATGTCAGTGCAACTCGGAACTTTCACCATTTATGAAGACGATTGGAAGTTATACATGGATCGTTTTAAAATGTTTTTATTAGTAAACAAAATATCGAATGAGTTAGAAGTACCGGCGTTGATCACAGTGATGGGAACAACTAGCTACGAGCGATTGGCGAGTTTGTGTGAACCGGCGAAACCAGAGACAAAAACGTTAGAAGAAATAAAGTTAATAATGGAGTATCATCTGTATCCGCACCGGAGAATAATAAACTTTTAAAATTTTTAAGTGGCAAGCAATTTCAAGGTGAAAGCATATCGAATTACGTATATGTTTTGAGGAGAATGGCAAAGAAATGTGAGTTCGGAGAGTGGTATAAAGGAAGTTTAAGAGAACAGTTCATTTGCGGAATCAAAGACGAGGCCAAAAACAATATACTGTCTCAAGAAGTACAGTTAAATTTCAATGAATTATTTAATCTGGCTTTGAACTTAGAGGCGGCAGATAGAATTGAAGAGAAGGTACTGATGGCGAGGACGGTGCCTGTCGATAGAAGACGTACATTGGGCGCAAGATTCCCGCGGCGGCGGCGGGCCATACGGAAACCTCGTGTGTTCCGTATTGAACCTGATCTCATGTAAGATTCGGGGCAACATTATGCTGGGTGTGATTTTGTACAAACAGCTCTCATGCCTTTGGGAAACTCTGACCTAAATTATGAGCAATTCAAACAGAAACAGTTTGCACATATGTATTTTCAAAGAAATATCTGCTGATGAACTCAGATTTATAATGATATCGTAAACTATATAGGTTTGAATTTCATTTTTTTTTTTTTAATAGTTATAAACTAGTGCTTGACTGCAATCCCGCCTGATGGTAAGCAGTGATGCAATCGTTGATGGTAAAGCGCACTAGCTTATTAAGCCTATTCACTCAAAAAAACTGAGTGAATAGGAAGGAAGACGGCAGTTGAGCGAGGTGATGCAATGTTTATTCCAACAACATGACCAACGATGCTGCGCCAGAGGATGATCTGGAGACCCTCCACGACCAAACACCCAACACAACAACATTAGGCACATCGTACCCGGCACACATCGCAACACAACTGCTCAGACCCGTCCTCCGTACGGCTTCACCAGACATCACGCCGGAATACGACGGATCGCTTGGCGGTAAGACTTTGTCTGGTGGGTGGTAACTTATGCCGGCGGCTGATGTTGTTGCCTACCACCGAGAAAAACTGGTGACAGTGATATGCACTTCAGATGCTTTGCATTTGCATTTATTAAGGGCTACTGTACAAACATTTATATGGAAAAATGCTCATCAAACACAATTACCACCCGTTGATTGTTGTTCATTTCGTTTGATAAACACAACAGTGACTTACTTCCACGACAAATGACGAAGCCGTTTTTACCAGAGTCATTAATTCCACCATGTAAATGTACTGCGGATTGTCGCATAATGTCTTGTAATTGTAAAAAATCGAAATTGTTTCGTATTTCATTATGTAAATGCACCAATAACAAACGTAAAAATAAAAATGAGTAATTTTTTACCTACTTCAAATACATTTATGCTTGGATTCGCTGATTTTACATGTAACTTTCAATTTTTTGTTAATAAAAAAATTATTACTTTCACTTTTGATTTTTTTATTATTATTTAAGAATCACTGCTGACTTTTACCATTAGAAAAAACTATAAATTATGTAATATTATTTCTGTGTACTTCATAATTGGCGTAATGTTTGATCGATTAAACGATTTTGACGTGACGATGATTTAACGATTTTGTTTATATACTGTCAGCTGTGAAGTTTCCACTCATAAAATAAATGAATTACTGAATCCTCTTTCATCATCTAAAAACCCAGACCTATAATATACATAGCTACGTAGCAATAATATACATAGCTACATATGCATAGTTACGTAGCTATAGTATACATAGCCACATACGCATAGCTATGTATATCACTCACTAGTAGTTGTTCACCCGCCAAATGTAAAAGGGCAACACTTTCCATACTTGCAAATTTTACCACAGAGTTGTCACTCTTTCTCTCTATACTTACTATACTCTTTGGGCCCCAAATTACTATATGAAGATACAGAGAATTTACTAATTGTACTGAAGTGACTGTATTTAACCCTTAATTCGACTCTGTGCAGTATACTTCCCGTTGAATAAAAAAAAAATTACTCGAAAAATTAAACCTTATATCAAAGGCCGAGCTACGATAATTGCATCCTTAACTATTGAACTATTTTGTCAAAAATTAACAACGCGCGCACATCGACGGGACTCGAGCAGTGGCCGGCGATATGGCGGGGAGGAAGGACTCGCTGCGCGGGCTTTCGGTAAGTTGCACTGTATTCGTTGTTTTACAGTTTATTATATTGTAATATTATTGAAACCTAAAGATAACATACCTCAAAAGCTACTCATGATGTTTTGATTATCTTAATTAGTTTTATTTAATTTGTACGACGTCAACAATTTGTATGTCCAGTATACTTCCCGTCGTCAAATCACTAGTAAACTAACTTCTAAACCTTATATCCAGTATTCTTCCCCTCGTCAAATTAGTAGAAAACGAAATGCAAAATCGTATGTCTAGTATACTTCCCGTTGCCGTATTATTAGAATCTTAGTATTGTTGTATATCTGTAAATATATTTTTAGGGATTAGTAGATAAAATATCTCACAATTTAATACTTTTCACTTTTCAGAGCTTTAAGTCTAGAGGGCATCGCATAGTAGGATCGGTTCCGCCTGAAAATGCATCATCAGATATAGACAGCGGTTCTGAAGTTGAAAATGAAGAGGAAATCGCTGTTTATAGATCTGAAGAGTTGTCCTCCTCACCCTGCCCTTCCATCGATTCAGGCATAGAGCGCATGCATATCTTAGATAGTTCCGAAAATTTCAATTCATCAGAGGATCATATTAGCGACAGCGACAGTGACAATAATCCTGTACTAGAAGTTGAAGACAACTTGAAGCAAGCGCAACCTCCGTTGACTCATTATCAACAATGTGTTACCACCGACTGGTGAAGTAAATTTTAAAGCTTTACCAAGTTTGGCTTCATTACTGTCAATTTCGTCATCAAAAGATTCGTCTACTGCCAGTCCATCAACAACAAGAATAACTAGACGTAAGAGAAACTAACAGTTCAAGCTGTGCCAAATGTCCGAGCAAAACAGACCCGAAAAAAAGCCCTAATTGTGAGCTACAAATGGAAGAAAGGGCGATTTAGACACAAGGCTGACATTCCATCAAACGACTTTGTGTTTGATTTATTTCGGCTACTGACTCTCCATTGGACTTTTTTTATCGTTTTTTCTCACCCGATATACTCATTGATGTCGCCGACAACACAAACTTATATTCAACCCAAACAACAAATAAATGCATACAATTAACCATCGAGGTATTAAAAGACTTTCTCATGATTCTTCTAATTATGGGTATAGTAAAAATGCCTTCCTACCTGGACTATTGGTCTACAGAATTTAGATATGCCATAGTGGCTGACGTCATGCCACTGAAACGATTCGAACAGATTCGACGCAACTTGCACTTTGTGGACAACGTCAGTTCAGATGAAGACAGACAGACAACTCGGAACTTTCACCATTTATGAAGACGATTGGAAGTTATACATGGATCGTTTTAAAATGTTTTTATTAGTAAACAAAATACCGAATGAGTTAGAAGTACAGTTGATCACAGTGATGGGAACAACTAGCTACGAGCGATTGGCGAGTTTGTGTGAACCGGCGAAACCAGAGACAAAAACGTTGGAAGAAATAAAGTTAATAATGGAGTATCATCTGTATCCGCATCGGAGAATAATAAACTTTTAAAATTTTTAAGTCGCAAGCAATTTCAAGGTGAAAGCATATCGAATTACGTATATGTTTTGAGGAGAATGGCGAAGAAATGTGAGTTCGGAGAGTGATATAAAGGAAGTTTAAGAGAACAGTTCATTTGCGGGATCAAAGACGAGGCCAAAAACAATATACTGTCTCAAGAAGTACAGTTAAATTTCAATGAATTATTTAATCTGGCTTTGAACTTGGAGGCGGCAGATAGAATTGAAGAGGAGGTATGATGGCGAGGGCGGTGCCTGTCGATAGAAGACGTACATTGGGCGCAAGCTTCCCGCGACAGCGGCGGGCCATACGGAAACCTCGTGTGTTCCGTATTGAGCCGGATCTCATGTAAGATTCGGGGCAACATTATGCTGGGTGTGATTTTGTACAAACAGCTCTCATGCCTTTGGGAAACTCTGACCTAAATTATGAGCAATTCAAACAGAAACAGTTTGCACATATGTATTTTCAAAGAAATATCTGCTGATGAACTCAGATTTATAATGATATCGCAAACTATATAGGTTTCAATTTCAATTTGATGACAGTGATATGCACTTCAGATGCTTTGCATTTGCATTTATTAAGGGCTACTGTACAAACATTTATATGGAAAAATGCTCATCAAACACAATTACCACCCGTTGATTGTTGTTCATTTCGTTTGATAAACACAACAGTGACTTACTTCCACGACAAATGACGAAGCCGTTTTTACCAGAGTCATTAATTCCACCGTGGAAATGTACTGCGGATTGTCGCATAATGTCTTGTAATTGTAAAAAATCGAAATTGTTTTGTATTTCATTATGTAAATGCACCAATAACAAATGTAAAAATAAAAATGAGTAATTTTTTACCTACTTCAAATACATTTATGCTTGGATTCGCTGATTTTACATGTAACATTCAATTTTTTATTAATAAAAAAATTATTACTTTCACTTTTGATTTTTTTATTATTATTTAAGAATCACTCCTGACTTTTACCATTAGAAAAAACTATAAATTATGTAATATTATTTCTGTGTACTTTATAATTGGCGTAATGTTTGATCGATTAAACGATTTTGACGTGACGATGATTTAACGATTTTGTTTATATACTGTCAGCTGTGAAATTTCCACTCATACAATAAATGAATTACTAAATCCTCTTTAATCATCTAAAAACCCAGACCTATAATATACATAGCTACGTAGCAATAATATACATAGCTGCATATGCATAGTTACGTAGCTATAGTATACATAGCCACATACGCATAGCTATCTATATCACTCACTAGTAGTTGTTCACCCGCCAAATGTAAAAGGGCAACACTTTCCATACTTGCAAATTTTACCACAGAGTTGTCACTCTTTCTCTCTATACTTACTATACTCTTTGGGCCCCAAATTACTATATGAAGATACAGAGAATTTACTAATTGTACTGAAGTGACTGTATTTAATAAGTACCTTAAATATATTTTGTTTGTTATTTTTCTTTAGATTGTTATTACAGCTCTTATCGCTTGAAACACAGGATTTCCTGGTTCAGGCACGTAAGTAAGACTTAGATTTATGAATTACATTTAAGGCTAACTGTATTAATTTGTTATTTAAGAATTTTGAATAAATATTATTATTATTATTAATTTTTACAAAAAGTTAATTTACACAGACACGGGGATGCCCGCTCGTATTTATTATTTTTTGGAGCGACAAAGCACACGAAATTCTAATGAATCAGTAATGGGCCTCCCCATCGTAAAAGCCATGCTTTGAAAAAGGCACGCTCAGTGAAATTTTTATTCTCCTCGTCGAGCCCAACATTGGCAATACAATCGATTGTCAAAAAACAATGAACTTAAATGTCTGTATTTTTGAGAAGGTTATTACGGTCTGTCATTGTATGTGTTGACGACCGCCAATGAAAAGACATTCTTAAATAATAATACAAAGGTAAATATTACACATAATAGCAATTAATATTGATAAATAAATACATAATGGCATCCATATTTTTCGTTCACAAACTAATCTTAATGGAGATATTTCATTTTGGGTCACCACTATATACAGTGAGCTCCAAAGAACCCTCACCCCCTAAAAGCTACATCTTTTGACAAGTTTTATTGGGTGTATGTTAAGTGCGCGCTATCTCTGTGACATCAAAGAAGTTATCATTCATGTCGGTGTCGATTATATATAAAATAGATAATGAAGAACATTGAGGGTAGGCTTATAATTTTATTGAGTCAAACATGACGTCGCAAAATAGAAAGTGAAGGATACCCACTCCGTTATTAGTACATGTTTGACTTTGACCCCACAAGTTAAGTTTTTTATAGTTATTTAATAGTTTTTTGTAAAGTTTTGAAAAATGAAAAAGGTGAAATGAAAAGTTTCGAAAGGGAAGTAAATTGTTGTTCTGTTTGTTTCAAAGCGGGTAACATGTTAGTTCTCTTGAGATATCATCAAAACTAAATTAACAGTTCTATCAGTAATAAATATTTATTAATCTAAATTGGATTAATATATTAATTAATACCATAACAATATTAAATAACACTAGGAATAGATGATTTATAAACAAAACAATAAATTTCACCACTCTGTTAAGCAACCAAATGGCGTAGCGGTATAACAGTTTGGCTTGTGAGAATAAGGAACCAGGTACGATTCTCTCTTAAGCTGATAAACTTTATTAAATTTTAAATTTCTATTGTAAGTATTTAGAAATTTCTAAAAAAATATAATGTTTGCGGAACAACTTTGGAAGTTTAAATATATATGTACAAGGTAGGATATTACCTAGCGGTCGCTATTTTTGTTTCTAGTTAGAATATGTTAGCAGTTTTTTCGGTGTCTCAGAGATGGCGCGCACGTAAACATCGTAGGGGGTGAGGTTGTTGCGGATGGGGTAAACAAAAAACCGTGGCCCTGGCCGTCGCACAGGCAAGTGAAGAAACACGGGTGGGTTTTAGTCAATACAAGTCTGACACGCCCTTCCGCTCCGCCCAGAGCGGGAGAAGTCATTTCATGATTTCCCATCCCAAAAAAGGGTGGTCAGGTTTCTCCGGAGCTCACTGTACAATACAAAGCTCAGCTGCAGGTAGTCGAGGTGATGTAAAATTTTAGCCATAGCGATGCTGTGGCATCGCTATGGCTAAAATTTTTCCCCACAGTCAGTCATTATACCAGCGCCTTTGTGTTACTACGGTCGTTATTCACTCCCGTATTTAAAGAGCTCCCAAAACAAAATTTATTCAGTATCGAGGAGAGTCGCCTAACTGCGAACAACTTAATAATTTAGGCGTGACAGTTCGGAGAAGACGGCAAGAAAATGTCAGTGCAACTCGGAACTTTCACCATTTATGAAGACGATTGGAAGTTATACATGGATCGTTTTAAAATGTTTTTATTAGTAAACAAAATACCGAATGAGTTAGAAGTACCGGCGTTGATCACAGTGATGGGAACAACTAGCTACAAGCGATTGGCGAGTTTGTGTGAACCGGCGAAACCAGAGACAAAAACGTTAGAAGAAATAAAAGTTAATAATGGAGTATCATCTGTATCCGCACCGGAGAATAATAAACTTTTAAAATTTTTAAGTCGCAAGCAATTTCAAGGTGAAAGCATATCGAATTACGTATATGTTTTGAGGAGAATGGCGAAGAAATGTGAGTTCGTAGAGTGGTATAAAGGAAGTTTAAGAGAACAGTTCATTTGCGGGATAAAAGACGAGGCCAAAAACAATATACTGTCTCAAGAAGTACAGTTAAATTTCAATGAATTATTTAATCTGGCTTTGAACTTGGAGGCGGCAGATAGAATTGAAGAGGAGGTACTGATGGCGAGGACGGTGCCTGTCGATAGAAGACGTACATTGGGCGCAAGATTCCCGCGGCGGCGGCGGGCCATACGGAAACCTCGTGTGTTCCGTATTGAAACGGATCTCATGTAAGATTCGGGGCAACATTATGCTGGGTGTGATTTTGTACAAACAGCTCTCATGCCTTTGGGAAACTCTGACCTAAATTATGAGCAATTCAAATAGAAACAGTTTGCACATATGTATTTTCAAAGAAATATCTGCTGATGAACTCAGATTTATAATGATATCGCAAACTATATAGGTTTCAATTTCAATTTGATGACAGTGATATGCACTTCAGATGCTTTGCATTTGCATTTATTAAGGGCTACTGTACAAACATTTATATGGAAAAATGCTCATCAAACACAATTACCGCCCGTTGATTGTTGTTCATTTCGTTTGATAAACATAACAGTGACTTACTTCCACGAGAAATGACGAAGCCGTTTTTACCAGAGTCATTAATTCCACCATGGAAATGTACTGCGGATTGTCGCATAATGTCTTGTAATTGTAAAAAATCGAAAATGTTTTGTATTTCATTATGTAAATGCACCAATAACAAATGTAAAAATAAAAATGAGTAATTTTTTACCTACTTCAAATACATTTATGCTTGGATTCGCTGATTTTACATGTAACATTCAATTTTTTATTAATAAAAAAATTATTACTTTCACTTTTGATTTTTTTATTATTATTTAAGAATCACTCCTGACTTTTACCATTAGAAAAAACTATAAATTATGTAATATTATTTCTGTGTACTTTATAATTGGCGTAATGTTTGATCGATTAAACGATTTGACGTGATGATGATTTAACGATTTTGTTTATATACTGTCAGCTGTGAAGTTTCCACTCATAAAATAAATGAATTACTGAATCCTCTTTAATCATCTAAAAACCCAGACCTATAATATACATAGCTACGTAGCAATAATATACATAGCTGCATATGCATAGTTACGTAGCTATAGTATACATAGCCACATACGCATAGCTATGTATATCACTCACTAGTAGTTGTTCACCCGCCAAATGTAAAAGGGCAGCACTTTCCATACTTGCAAATTTTACCACAGAGTTGTCACTCTTTCTCTCTATACTTACTATACTCTTTGGGCCCCAAATTACTATATGAAGATACAGAGAATTTACTAATTGTACTGAAGTGACTGTATTTAATAAGTACCTTAAATATATTTTGTTTGTTATTTTTCTTTAGATTGTTATTACAGCTCTTATCGCTTGCTTGAAACACAGGATTTCCTAGTTCAGGCACGTAAGTAAGACTTAGATTTATGAATTACATTTAAGGCTAACTGTATTAATTTGTTATTTAAGAATTTTGAATAAATATTATTATTATTATTAATTTTTACAAAAAGTTAATTTACACAGACACGGGGATTCCCGCTCGTATTTGTTATTTTTTGGAGCGACAAAGCACACGAAATTCTAATGAATCAGTAATGGGCCTTCCCATCGTAAAAGCCATGCTTTGAAAAAGGCACGCTCAGTGAAATTTTTATTCTCCTCGTCGAGCCCAACATTGGCAATACAATCGATTGTCAAAAAACAATGAACTTAAATGTCTGATTTTTGAGAAGGTTTATACGTTATTACGGTCTGTCATTGTATGTGTTGACGACCGCCAATGAAAAGACATTCTTGAATAATAATACAAAGGTAAATATTACACATAATAGCAATTAATATTGATAAATAAATACATAATGGCATCCATATTTTTCGTTCACAAACTAATCTTAATGGAGATATTTCATTTTGGGTCACCACTATGTACAGTGAGCTCCAAAGAACCCTCACCCCCTAAAAGCTACATCTTTTGACAAGTTTTATTGGGTATATGTTAAGTGCGCGCTATCTCTGTGACATCAAAGAAGTTATCATTCATGTCGGTGTCGATTATATATAAAATAGATAATGAAGAACATTGAGGGTAGGCTTATAATTTTATTGAGTCAAACATGACGTCGCAAAATAGAAAGTGAAGGATACCCACTCCGTTATTAGTACATGTTTGACTTTGACCCCACAAGTTAAGTTTTTTATAGTTATTTAATAGTTTTTTGTAAAGTTTTGAAAAATGAAAAAGGTGAAATGAAAAGTTTCGAAAGGGAAGTAAATTGTTGTTCTGTTTGTTTCAAAGCGGGTAACATGTTAGTTCTCTTGAGATATCATCAAAACTAAATTAACAGTTCTATCAGTAATAAATATTTATTAATCTAAATTGGATTAATATATTAATTAATACCATAACAATATTAAATAACACTAGGAATAGATGATTTATAAACAAAACAATAAATTTCACCACTCTGTTAAGCAACCAAATGGCGTAGCGGTATAACAGTTTGTCTTGTGAAAATAAGGAACCAGGTACGATTCTCTCTTAAGCTGATAAACTTTATTAAATTTTAAATTTCTATTGTAAGTATTTAGAAATTTCTAAAAAAATATAATGTTTGCGGAACAACTTTGGAAGTTTAAATATATACAATATGAAAAGAAAACCCTGTCCGATCCGTGAAGGTATTGTTAGGTATCGATAACTGATTGTACTAATGCCCACAAAGACAGGCTAAACTTAAAAAAAAATCCCCCTAAAAAAATAAATATTATTTCGCAAAAAGAGGTAACTTAATACATGTGCGGAAGCAACCCCTTCCGTGGGCGGCGGGGGGCAGGGAACGCGGCTCCTGTGACGTGGTCGCGTCGCTATTCGCTTATAAGAATACCGGTGTTGTCACTTTTTTAAAAAATGACCAAATTTCGGGGAAATTGGAATTAATTCCCGGGAAAAAAGGATTATTTCAAAATTCATTAATACTGTTACTATGATGGTTATGTACAATTTTATATTATATTTGGTCAAGTGTTTACCTAACCTTTATTATCCTTATATGGGTCGGACAGGGTTTTCTTTACATATTGTATATAGGTAGGATATTACCTAGCGGTCGCTGTTTTTGTTTCTAGTTAGAATATGTTAGCAGTTTTTTCGGTGTCTCAGAGATGGCGCGCACGTAAACATCGTAGGGGGTGAGGTTGTTGCGGATGGGGTAAACAAAAAACCGTGGCCCTGGCCGTCGCACAGGCAAGTGAAGAAACACGGGTGGGTTTTAGTCAATACAAGTCTGACACGCCCTTCCGCTCCGCCCAGAGCGGGAGAAGTCATTTCATGATTTCCCATCCCAAAAAAGGGTGGTCAGGTTTCTCCGGAGCTCACTGTACAATACAAAGCTCAGCTGCAGGTAGTCGAGGTGACGTAAAATTTTAGCCATAGCGATGCTGTGGCATCGCTATGGCTAAAATTTTCCCCACAGTCAGTCATTATACCAGCGCCTTTGTGTTACTACGGTCGTTATTCACTCCCGTATTTAAAGAGCTCCCAAAACAAAATTTATTCAGTATCGAGGAGAGTCGCCTAACTGCGAACAACTTAATAATTTAGGCGTGACAGTTCGGAGAAGACGGCAAGAAAATGTCAGTGCAACTCGGAACTTTCACCATTTATGAAGACGATTGGAAGTTATACATGGATCGTTTTAAAATGTTTTTATTAGTAAACAAAATACGGAATGAGTTAGAAGTACCGGCGTTGATCACAGTGATGGGAACAACTAGCTACAAGCGATTGGCGAGTTTGTGTGAACCGGCGAAACCAGAGACAAAAACGTTAGAAGAAATAAAAGTTAATAATGGAGTATCATCTGTATCCGCACCGGAGAATAATAAACTTTTAAAATTTTTAAGTCGCAAGCAATTTCATGGTGAAAGCATATCGAATTACGTATATGTTTTGAGGAGAATGGCGAAGAAATGTGAGTTCGGAGAGTGGTATAAGGGAAGTTTAAGAGAACAGTTCATTTGCGGGATCAAAGGCGAGGCCAAAAACAATATACTGTCTCAAGAAGTACAGTTAAATTTCAATGAATTATTTAATCTGGCTTTGAACTTGGAGGCGGCAGATAGAATTGAAGAGGAGGTACTGATGGCGAGGACGGTGCCTGTCGATAGAAGACGTACATTGGGCGCAAGATTCCCGCGGCGGCGGCGGGCCATACGGAAACCTCGTGTGTTCCGTATTGAACCGGATCTCATGTAAGATTCGGGGCAACATTATGCTGGGTGTGATTTTGTACAAACAGCTCTCATGCCTTTGGGAAACTCTGACCTAAATTATGAGCAATTCAAACAGAAACAGTTTGCACATATGTATTTTCAAAGAAATATCTGCTGATGAACTCAGATTTATAATGATATCGCAAACTATATAGGTTTCAATTTCAATTTGATGACAGTGATATGCACTTCAGATGCTTTGCATTTGCATTTATTAAGGGCTACTGTACAAACATTTATATGGAAAAATGCTCATCAAACACAATTACCACCCGTTGATTGTTGTTCATTTCGTTTGATAAACATAACAGTGACTTACTTCCACGACAAATGACGAAGCCGTTTTTACCAGAGTCATTAATTCCACAATGGAAATGTACTGCGGATTGTCGCATAATGTCTTTTAATTGTAAAAAATCGAAATTGTTTTGTATTTCATTATGTAAATGCACCAATAACAAATGTAAAAATAAAAATGAGTAATTTTTTACCTACTTCAAATACATTTATGCTTGGATTCGCTGATTTTACATGTAACATTCAATTTTTTATTAATAAAAAAATTATTACTTTCACTTTTGATTTTTTTATTATTATTTAAGAATCACTCCTGACTTTTACCATTAGAAAAAACTATAAATTATGTAATATTATTTCTGTGTACTTTATAATTGGCGTAATGTTTGATCGATTAAACGATTTTGACGTGACGATGATTTAACGATTTTGTTTATATACTGTCAGCTGTGAAGTTTCCACTCATAAAATAAATGAATTACTGAATTCTCTTTAATCATCTAAAAACCCAGACCTATAATATCCATAGCTACGTAGCAATAATATACATAGCTACATATGCATAGTTACCAGTGGCGAAGGGTAAAATTTTGAGAAAGGGAAGCCGGTCTAAAAAAATAAACACTTAAACACTTACCTACTGCAGGATATCTTGGAGGAGGTCTTCAGATAAGAATAATATTAAAACCCCACCTTCACCATACGACAAATTATTAATATCCGTAAAACCCGTACTGCTCCAAACAGATTTCGAATCAGAAAATAACAAACACGGAAAACAAAACATTTTGTTCAGTTTGCAACTGCCTGTCATCCATGTATATTTATCATATAACGACGCGTGAAAATGTTTAAAAAATCCATCTCGCCTTTTGCAATCAATAATCATGTGTGGGAGTGCTCGACCTAACTGAATAACATGCTTCTTGTATGCATAACTTAGTTTTGAAAATGAAGTTCCTTTTGTAAGCAGGTAGTCTGCTGAGCAGCACTCTATATGAATTAAAGCCATAATAACAAACAAAATCCACAGTATTTAACCATATCTGCGATTAAATTACCTTACAGAATCAGTCACAGTTTAAATAACACAAATATTAAAATATAACAAACGAAAAACTCACGCACCAGTGGTATAGGAACACATGTCACATACTAACAATAATTTATTTTCAGCTAAACGAAATGGAACACGAAAATATGCCAAAATAAAAAGAATATGACTTGCGAAGGATTTCATTATAACGCTAATTCTTTTTAATTTTGTCGTGTTTCCTTTCTCGTAGTGGCGTGGTTTCTTTGTCTCTTTCTAATAGAGGAGAGGAGAGAACTGCAAGCCGTTTGGCATTAGCCTATCTTTTATCAAGTTTTACGGACGGTTAGCGAGCATTAGAAAGAGATGGTCTGACACGCTCTGTCTCGTTTCGCCTCATAGTAAAACGTTGACCGAGGTAAGCTGTAATTCGTCGAGTTACCTTCATTGAAGCGCTGATTAATTTACGACTATAAAATGAAATGTGATACTTAGGGTATTGCTAAGAATTACTATTGCTACTGTAAATCGCGCAGGCATTTGATTAATAATACTTTGTTAATGAAATAGAATGTAAATACTTTTGTATGAATATGGAACTGATTTTTGAAAGGTAACCCGGTGGGAATTGGCTTGTATGGACTCTTCGCCACTGATAGTTACGTAGCTATAGTATACATAGCCACATACGCATAGCTATGTATATCACTCACTAGTAGTTGTTCACCCGCCAAATGTAAAAGGGCAGCACTTTCCATACTTGCAAATTTTACCACAGAGTTGTCACTCTTTCTCTCTATACTTACTATACTCTTTGGGCCCCAAATTACTATATGAAGATACAGAGAATTTACTAATTGTACTGAAGTGACTGTATTTAATAAGTACCTTAAATATATTTTGTTTGTTATTTTTCTTTAGATTGTTATTAAAGCTCTTATCGCTTGCTTGAAACACAGGATTTCCTAGTTCAGGCACGTAAGTAAGACTTAGATTTATGAATTACATTTAAGGCTAACTGTATTAATTTGTTATTTAAGAATTTTGAATAAATATTATTATTATTATTAATTTTTACAAAAAGTTAATTTACACAGACACGGGGATTCCCGCTCGTATTTGTTATTTTTTGGAGCGACAAAGCACACGAAATTCTAATGAATCAGTAATGGGCCTCCCCATGGTAAAAGCCATGCTTTGAAAAAGGCACGCTCAGTGAAATTTTTATTCTCCTCGTCGAGCCCAACATTGGCAATACAATCGATTGTCAAAAAACAATGAACTTAAATGTCTGTATTTTTGAGAAGGTTTATACGTTATTACGGTCTGTCATTGTATGTGTTGACGACCGCCAATGAAAAGACATTCTTGAATAATAATACAAAGGTAAATATTACACATAATAGCAATTAATATTGATAAATAAATACATAATGGCATCCATATTTTTCGTTCACAAACTAATCTTAATGGAGATATTTCATTTTGGGTCACCACTATGTACAGTGAGCTCCAAAGAACCCTCACCCCCTAAAAGCTACATCTTTTGACAAGTTTTATTGGGTATATGTTAAGTGCGCGCTATCTCTGTGACATCAAAGAAGTTATCATTCATGTCGGTGTCGATTATATATAAAATAGATAATGAAGAACATTGAGGGTAGGCTTATAATTTTATTGAGTCAAACATGACGTCGCAAAATAGAAAGTGAAGGATACCCACTCCGTTATTAGTACATGTTTGACTTTGACCCCACAAGTTAAGTTTTTTATAGTTATTTAATAGTTTTTTGTAAAGTTTTGAAAAATGAAAAAGGTGAAATGAAAAGTTTCGAAAGGGAAGTAAATTGTTGTTCTGTTTGTTTCAAAGCGGGTAACATCTTAGTTCTCTTGAGATATCATCAAAACTAAATTAACAGTTCTATCAGTAATAAATATTTATTAATCTAAATTGGATTAATATATTAATTAATACCATAACAATATTAAATAACACTAGGAATAATCAAATCAAATCATTTATTTCAAATAAACCAGTTACAGGCACTTTTGAATTGTCAGAAGGTCGGTCAGTCAATAAGATGAAGCTAGTCGCCCATTCCAAAGAGTAGGTACCTATGGAGAAGAACGGGCAAGAAACTCCATGGACACTCTTTTAAATTTTTAAGCTATTGTTACAAATATTTGATTACATCATTCATGTTGAAATCAACCGCGTGAGAACGATGCAGAAATATATTGTACGCTGAGAGCGTCCATTATGGAAAACATACAAAAATCAATTCAGAAATTAAAATACGCCGTGGCAGCTAAGAGATGACCAGTCCCCTCCGACGGCGTCCGTTCACGAACATGACGTATGGATCAGCATCATTCAGCTCAACCATATCGAAGGGAACCCAATGACCCAAAACACACGCCACCATCAGCGAGACATTTGAGTGAGCATGACATACTCTCAACAGCCAGAGCACAATTAACGGCCGCTTTCTATATTCAATCCCAATCCCTAATTTGCTGGTCGAGATTGATATTTGAATCCATTTCTTACTCTTGGTATTTCAATAACCGATCCAAAACTCGAAACATTGATCTTTTTTTTCAATCCATCTTTGGGAGGACGGATCGGATATTTAGATTGGTATTTGTATGAAAGTGACAGTTATGCGATTTCCATAATCGATCTCTGATTTTGACAAATCGATTTTTGAACGTTATTGATCTTTATTTGCGATCCTTAGTTATTGACAGATTGTATTGTGCAAAAACGTGGAAATGGAAATATTTTCAAGTGATAGTGATAGTGATCTTGAAGTATTAGCTCAGCTAACGGATTGGGATAGTAGGACCAAGTTACAAGAGAGAGCTGTGTCCTCCAAAACTTTTCGCCGAATAAACTTCATGGCAAGTTTAACCGATGCAGAGTTTGCATTTAGATTCAGAATGAACAAAGCATCAGTTGAATCTGTTTTGAATGAAATAATGCCCTTTATCAAAGTGAAATCGAGACGGTAAGAAATTTGTTTTGTGTGCTCATATTGCTTCATAAAAACATAACCCAAAAGGACGATTATCAAAATAATAGTTTCTATTTCAGAAATAATGGTATACCACCATTGCATCAACTTTTATTGGCACTTAGATTTTACGCATTGGGGACTATGCTTAATTCAGTGGCCGACTTTGCTGGAGTATCCCTATCGTCAGCATGTAGAATAGTGGCAGACATATCTGCTGCTATCGCTAGCTTGTACAACAAATACATTTTTGTACATTCTAGGAGTACAGATAAATTTTTTAGCATAGCTCAATTCCCCAGAGTATGTGGTGCTATTGACTGTACACATGTACACATTCAGTCTCCATGTAAGTATACACCTAGGTCCTGAAAAGTTTACTTATTTATTTGAAATTACCATACCTACATACCTATGCAACAACAAATAAAATATTTGGTGTTTCAGGTTCAACAATAGGTGAGGAGTATAGAAATAGGAAAGGATACTTTTCAATTAATGTACAAGCAGTTTGCGATGCGGACCTTAAATTAATGAATGTTGTTGCTCGGTGGCCTGGTTCAGCTCATGATGCAACTATTTTTAATAATTCAGTATTAAGAGGTAATATTGGGTTTGTCCCAATTTATTGTCCTAATAATATTTAAAACAATAATTATGAATTTCTGATGATATAACTATTATTCCAGCCCAATGTGAAGATGGTATTTTAGGAAATCGCTGGTTACTTGGGGACAGTGCCTATCCAAACCGCCCTTACTTGCTCACACCATTACTAAACCCATCAACTAGCCAGGAAATAAGGTATAATGAGGCCCACATAAAAACTAGAAACACTATTGAAAGGTAAAATCGCCATATTATAAAGTTTTTGCTTCAATCATTAGTAATTTTTTTCTTGATTACTAATTTAAAAAATGTATGTTTGTTTAGGACATTTGGGGTCTGGAAACGTCGCTTCCCAGTTATTTCATTGACCATGCGCTTGTCATTATATAATATAAAAGCAGTTATAATTGCTACAGCTGTTCTTCACAACATCTGCAGAAATTATAATATTGAAGAAGTACCTCCCGAAGTAGAAATGCCAGAAGAAACTGAAATTTAACGGCCGCTTTCAATATTCGATCGTGAATTTAAGATTCTTACGAATCCAGATTTTATCTGATCCCTCGATTGATACTGAATCTGTATTTCAATATGCCGATCTCGCTTCCGAATCCATAAAAAAAAAAGGATCGGTCATAAATTTGCGTCCTCCGAAACGTTTTGTTTCACGCATTCGCAGTTAAAGTACATCAATGACATTAATGAGTAAAATCGTGGTTATTTTATTAAAGCTAATCTATTCTATGTATAATCACAAGATATTGCATGTACAGCAACAATTAAATACGAAGTCGCAACAGTAAAGTATTTTAAATACTAATTATACGTAGAGATTAGTAAAACTTGAAAGTTGTTGAAAAGTAACGGAACGTCACCATGGTTTCGAATTACGTCAAAAGCGAAAACAAAACAATAGGTACGATATTGTTCACGAGTTTGTTTCTTCGAAAGAAAAAAGGAAAAAATGGAGTCGGAAACTGTAAGTAAATAATTATAACACACCTACATCTAAAATCCACAAGCCTTTCTTCTCAAACGATCAACATACCTATGTAATTATAAGGTGAAACAAATGAGTCCATTTCAACTTTGTTACTAGGTTATGTCTCTCGTTGTTAGCTATTAGTTTTTAGCTTATTACTTTCTAAGTGTTTTCATCGTAGCTAGTCGGGTTTAATATTTAATTGTGCAGTTACCATTTACGTGTATACAAAAGTATTGTTTCTTTACTCTACAAGATAAATGCTTGGGGAGCATTTCGCGCCATTTTGTAATTTCTACTATTTACTTTATTTTGTTTGTAGAATAAAACCAAACCTCTTTCGAAAGAAGAGGCGAAAGAGCTGCTCTCCTTAATCGAGGGGAGCACGATAATCACTAGCAAGAGAACCAACGCCACCAATAATAAAATGAAGATGCTAGAATGGGAACGGATTGCAGATGTCTTCAATGCGCATATGGGCACCTGTCGCCGTACACCACAACAACTCCGTCTTAAGTGGGAAAACCTAAAAAAGAACTCACGAAAGCGCAGTACTTCAATACGGATGGAACGGATCAAGGTAAACAAAATTTTAAATTGATAAAGTACTTAAATGAATAAAAAACTTGGACTAACTAATCTTGCCTGCTCGTTAGTTAATCACAAATCATTGTTTGTAAGAGTGACTGGTGAGTATGAGGTCTTGGGTTCGATCCCCAGGTCAGGCAGTATTGGATGCAGCTGGGACTCTGGATTTGTGCCCAATATATTGCAACAGCTTTGACTCTTAACATGCAACTTAAAACAACAAACAACGAAGTGTGGGTTGAGCAGCGGTAGCACTGCTGCTCTACCATACAACATGATGGAATACAGGCATGATGTTATGTTCACTTCTATGTACAGTAAACATGTTATGTCATATTGTGTTCCAGACTGGAGGCGGGCCACCAGGGTATTTTCCTCCTGATGACATCCTAGATAGAGTAGCAGCATTACTGGGCAGCACTGGAGTGGGTCTCACAGTGAGGTTTGGTGGTGATGCTGAGCCCCAAATTATTGGTAATGGTGATGAGAGTGTTGGGACTACTCCTATTGTGCCAGTATATAATAAATCCCCAGTGCTATTGAATGGCAGTCCATTGCTTGTGGAAAATCCTTCCACGTCCATGGATTGTACATCATAGTGCACTGAAATTCCAGTGACCATAGGCAATGATGTGCCAGCCAATGGAATTGAGGATGAATTAGTGATGCTGGGCAATATTAGTACACCCACTATACCAAAAGAAAAAAGAAGTTTTAGGTCTAATGGTAAGATTTGTTAATACCACCAATAAATATTTTTAATGACATGATCCCTAAGGGGGTGACACAGTTAAAAGTAGCTGAACAGAATAATGTTATAAATTGTTTTAAATTAAATGTATAACTTTTTGATTTCCTATATTTAATGCATTGTTGTTTTACAGCTGGTGTTAAACGGAAGTTACTGAAGCCAGATAACCGGTGTCATGCTCGAAATATGGCATTAGCTGAATACTATAATGTTAAAAAAAAATTGTTAGAGAGTAAGTTTGAAAATATAAAATTAGAAAATCAAAAATTAAAATTAGAAATAAAGAAGCTGAAGGGAGAGGATGTATAAAATTAGATTAGTATTTCCTTTGTTTACCTTAAAATAAAATAAAATTAGAGTGTCCGTTTTTAATATTGATTTATCTGCTTTTAACTACATGAATATGAATATACGGTAGATACACCAAAATATCATGTTTTACAATTTTTGTCTGTCTATCTCGAACTCTAGACTAGATAGGCTAGAACGAAGTCCCGGGCACAGCTAGTTATACATATTAATAACTGTGGCCGCGACTTCGTTCCGTGGACTACAGGATTTTGAATTTATAAGAGTAGCCTATGGTACTCCTTATTACATCAGCAGGTACCAAAAAAGTCCCATCAAAATAGGTCTATCCATTTCAGAAGTTTAGCCCAGACAAAAATTGTAAAAAAAAAATATTTTGGTGTATGTACCATATATATTCATGTGCATACATTAAAAAGCAGTTATTTCAATATTACAGACACTCCAATTTTATTTATATGTAGATGTATAGATTAGTACAGTATTATTATTATTAAGACATAATTTTTTCAATTCAGTATTTTTGTTTCTAATGTAAATGTGCTTAAAAAAGAAAAAAAAATGAAATGTGCTTAATAGAGGAAAATTCATAATGTTAGTAATTTTATTTTTTTGTTATTATAACTTAGTTGAATTATGTCAAATCAGAAGACTGATTGTAATTATACCTACTGTGACTTATGGGACTGTGGCTCATACTTAAAAGACTTGATTTCTAATTAAACAATTATTTCGAAAAATGTATATTTTATTTCCTAAAATTCTCATTGTTTAATAATTTTGAAGTCAAAAGTGGGTAAGATAATAGTAAAACTAATAATTAAATATAAAGTGATTACAGTATATATCTAACCAAATTACAAATATCTCAAGAAATATTAATATTTTTGTAAAATGTAAAAAGTCTTAAAAATAATTTGAAATTAATCCTTGTCTATGTCTGACATCATTTTGAATGTCCGAATTTTCTGATGTCACAGTAAGTCAATAAAAAAGACTAACCCAACAAATAAATGCCTTACAGCACATTCGTACATTGTGCTCACACGTTTGCCATGCAATTATACAATACTAAGAAATTGAATCTACACAATGCTAAGATAGTTTTGTCCAAGGTTCAGCAGCTCCAACAGTGTTCCCGAATCTGTGGAAAGTTTAACTCCTGTGCAGCTGTACAAGTGCCGAACACCTCTGTCAGCGACACAATTCCGTAACGTACAATATGCTTGGCTACATAGTGTGTAATACAGGCTTTGAATAAATAACATAAACAATTACATATTAAAACTACAAGAGGAAAAATCAAAGAACAATCATTGTATAGAAATCGGACGCAGCTCAAGCCCAAGCCTTTTTGTCCTTAATATAATCCTTCACACTATAAAATGCTTTCTGACACAACTTACGTTTAATGAAGGATTTGAATTTATTAAGGCTCAGATCTTGAACCACCTCTGGAAGTCCATTGTAAAAATGTATACATTGGCATCTGAAAGAGCCACCTATTTTCTTGAGCCTTGTTGTAGGTACAATAAATTTGTGCCTGTTCCTAATATTTATATCATGGACATCACTGTATTTTTTAAACAATTTTATATTTTTATGAGCATACAAAAGATTTTCATAAATATATTGAGACGGCACGGTCAGTACATTAATCTCTTTAAATTTTTCTCTGAGAGAGTGTCTCGGACTTAATTTATAAATTGCACGAACAGCTCGTTTCTGCAAAACAAATATTGTTTGAATATCGGCGGCATTTCCCACAACAGAATGCCGTACGACATTACGCTGTGGAAATAGCCAAAGTACACTAAACGGGCCGTCTCAACATCAGTCAAATTACGAATTGTTCTAACTGCGTATGCAGCAGAACTTAGCTTTTTTGACAATTTTTCTATATGTGAACCCCATTGAAGCTTAGCATCCAGAGTTATACCCAAGAATACTGTGCTGTCGTCAGATTTCAATTCTTCGCCCTTTATCAACACTTTAGTTTCCACCTGCCTCACGTTAGGTAGAGTAAACTTAATGCATTTGGTTTTTTTCTCGTTTAAGAGTAAATTATTAACATTAAACCAATGGACTACTTTGGAGATCGCGCTATTTACATCATCAGTAACCTGCTGCTGACGTTTCAGTTTAAATAAAAGTGAAGTGTCATCTGCAAACAACACTATATCGTGGTTATCCTTTATTAGGTACGGCAGGTCATTGATGTAAATAAGAAACAAAAAAGGACCAAGAATTGACCCCTGTGGGACTCCCATTGTTACTAAAGATCCAGAAGATCTTTTTCCATTAACGTCAACGCTTTGAATCCTACCACTCAAGTAAGATGTAATAAGATCCAGTGCAGAGTTCCGGATCCCGTAGTGGCGGAGTTTTCTGATTAACGTATCGTGAAGAACGCAATCGAATGCCTTGGACAAATCACAAAAGATGCCCAAGGCATCGCATTTATCCTCCCATGCATTATATATATGACCTAGAAGTTCAACACCGGCATCAGTAGTTGAACGACCCCTTGTAAAACCGAACTGTTTGCTATGTAATAATTTATGTTTATTAAAAAAATTAGCATTTGGTTTAAAATTAATTTCTCAAAAATTTTACTAAAGGTAGGTAGTACAGAAATAGGTCTATAATTTGTGGGGTCTGATGTACTACCAGATTTAAACAAAGGTATTATTTTACTATTTTTCATGAGATCAGGAAACTCTCCACAGTCAATACAAGCATTAAAGATAACAGCTAGAGTGGGTGCCACAATATCAATAATAGACTTAGCAACTTCCACCGAATGACCCCATTGGTCAGCAGTCTTTTTTACATTCAGAGTGTGAAAGATTTTAATTATATCTCTACTGATAACATGTTCAAAATGAAACTCCGAATCACAAACATTAACATTTTCTTTAAGCAAAGACTCCGCAACAGAAGGTGATGAGTTTAGGGATTTAGTAGTTGAAACAGGAATATCCGAAAAGAAATTTTCAAATGCCTCAGAGACTTGCGAGTCTGATTTAATTATGTTGTCATTAATAGACAGGCTATAGTCAGTATTTCCATCACTGGACCTTCCCGTTTCACTATTAATAATTTTCCAAGTCGTTTTAATTACATTGCCACTGTTCTTTATCTTTGAACTCAAGTAACGTGACTTGGCCATATAACAAACTTGTTTGAATAATTTTGAATATTTTCTAACATATAAATTGAATTCAACAGTGTTAATATAAATCCTCTCATTGTACAATTCATAAAGCCGAGTTCTACTTTTATGAATACCGATGGTAGCCCAATCAGAGAAAGATGCTTTACTATTAACAGAGATAGTCTTGGGAACAAAGGTGGAATCAAATAGCTTACAGTATATATTAAAAAAATTGTCATAGAGATGATTAGGATCAGCATTAACAGCACTGGATAAGACTGGCAATTTATTGATGAGATCAAATCTAAAAACCTCCAAGCGGCTTTCAGTTTTGGGGTTAACAGTGATATCCTTTTTGGCCACTTTTTTACTATGGTTTGGAATAGTAATCCTTTGTCCGCAGTGATCAGAATCAAGTAAACTTAAAACTTCTTTGTGGCTTGGTATTATGTTTGTAAAAATATTATCTAGGCACGTGGCACAAGTAGGTGTTATTCTTGTGGGCTCCAATAATAGGTTTACAAGATTGTAGGACTGAAATAGACTTATAATTTTATTACAATAACCAGAGTTCTCTAATAAATTAATATTAAAATCACCGCAAACGATAATGGCTTTGTTTGAAACACAAATCTTGTGTAAGACTTCATCCATTACCTTTTCAAAGCAGTCATACAATCCTGAAGGGGGTCTGTACACACTTAACACAATGAAGCCCTCCAACTCTATACAGGCAATTTCAGCTGTTCGTTCAACAGACAGGCCCACAATGTCTTTACGATTTTTAAATTTCAACAGGTTACTAACTAAAATTAATGAGCCACCATGTATAGCATTAATTCTGCTAAACGAACTACCAACCTGGTGATTCTTAAAATTAAACAAGAACTGGTGACTTTTTTAGCCAATGTTCGGTTATGCAAAGAATATCAATACCATAATGGTTCATGAATAAATCAACCTCTAAATCTTTGTTCATAAATCCTTGAATATTTTGATGCACCAAATTAATATTATCTATTGACTTTAAATTTCCTCCCGAGTTACCTTTGTAATCCTGTATATTGTTATAGCTAGAGGTTGGCTCTATTGTCTTAATTTCTAATTTAAATTACTAATGATGTCAACTGATACCAAATTATTGGCAGAATTAATTCGAATGTCATTGCATTGCTCAAAAGAAGCAAGTTGTTTAGCCAAATTCTTGGCTGTAATAGAAAAAAAATATGATAGCGACACAGCTATCTGTCTTTTAAAGTAATTAGAAAGATAATACATAACATTGTTATGTCTATCTCTTGTCAAATACAAATTCTTAAAATAATTATTAATGTCAATTAAATGTAATATTTTATTATTAAATGTCAAGTTGGACATTGTCATATTTAGTTCAAATCTAATCCTATTTTCTTCCTGTGGCAACTGGTCACTGTAAGGGAATGTAAACAAGACAACCTTTCCAATATTCAGATTGCTTAATGTTTCACAACTCTTAAGCAGTTCTCTTTTGCTCAAATTTCCCCTATTACCCACAAAAATTAACAATGTTGTATCCTGGGAAAAGTTACATTTAATAATTTTTTGCATAATTCCATATAAAGAACAACCAGGCATGCAGTAGTTCAATATTGAGTGACCCGGACATTCATCAGTCAACAAGCGCCCCAAGCCCTTACCTATCTCATCACAGACATCACATCTCATAATAGATGATTTATAAACAAAACAATAAATTTCACCACTCTGTTAAGCAACCAAATGGCGTAGCGGTATAACAGTTTGGCTTGTGAGAATAAGGAACCAGGTACGATTCTCTCTTAAGCTGATAAACTTTATTAAATTTTAAATTTCTATTGTAAGTATTTAGAAATTTCTAAAAAAATATAATGTTTGCGGAACAACTTTGGAAGTTTAAATATATATGTACAAGGTAGGATATTACCTAGCGGTCGCTATTTTTGTTTCTAGTTAGAATATGTTAGCAGTTTTTTCGGTGTCTCAGAGATGGCGCGCACGTAAACATCGTAGGGGGTGAGGTTGTTGCGGATGGGGTAAACAAAAAACCGTGGCCCTGGCCGTCGCACAGGCAAGTGAAGAAACACGGGTGGGTTTTAGTCAATACAAGTCCGACACGCCCTTCCGCTCCGCCCAGAGCGGGAGAAGTCATTTCATGATTTCCCATCCCAAAACAGGGTGGTCAGGTTTCTCCGGAGCTCACTGTACAATACAAAGCTCAGCTGCAGGTAGTCGAGGTGACGTAAAATTTTAGCCATAGCGATGCTGTGGCTAAAATTTTCCCGCACAGTCAGTCATTATACCAGCGCCTTTGTGTTACTACGGTCGTTATTCACTCCCGTAGTTAAAGAGCTCCCAAAACAAAATTTATTCAGTATCGAGGAGAGTCGCCTAATTGCAAACAACTTAATAATTTAGGCGTGACAGTTCGGAGAAGACGGAAAAAAAATGTCAGTGCAACTCGGAACTTTCACCATTTATGAAGACGATTGGAAGTTATACATGGATCGTTTTAAAATGTTTTTATTAGTAAACAAAATACCGAATGAGTTAGAAGTACCGGCGTTGATCACAGTGATGGGAACAACTAGCTACGAGCGATTGGCGAGTTTGTGTGAACCGGCGAAACCAGAGACAAAAACGTTAGAAGAAATAAAGTTAATAATGGAGTATCATCTGTATCCGCACCGGAGAATAATAAACTTTTAAAATTTTTAAGTCGCAAGCAATTTCAAGGTGAAAGCATATCGAATTACGTATATGTTTTGAGGAGAATGGCGAAGAAATGTGAGTTCGGAGAGTGGTATAAAGGAAGTTTAAGAGAACAGTTCATTTGCGGGATCAAAGACGAGGCCAAAAACAATATACTGTCTCAAGAAGTACAGTTAAATTTCAATGAATTATTTAATCTGGCTTTGAACTTAGAGGCGGCAGATAGAATTGAAGAGGAGGTTTTGAGTAAGCTTCCAGCGTACGGCGTTTCCGCTGGCCTGACTGGCTGGGTTAAAGACTTCCTGACTGAACGGTCCCTCCGAGTTGTTGTCGACGGATGCTCATCGGAGCCCATGTCGACCAATGCCGGTGTTCCTCAGGGCTCTGTTCTCTCTGCAACTCTGTCCCTGCTGCATATTAATGATCTGCTGATGCCCGGTATCTATGGGTATGCAGATGACAGCACAGTTGTGGAGAGATATCTGCCGGAAGCTCGGGCTAGTAAGGAAGCAATCTGGTCCGAAAGAGAGGCTATGGTAGAGCGTACGAGTGCTGCACTACAGGCAGTCTCCGAATGGGGCAAAGCCAATCTTGTAGCATTCAATGCCGCCAAAACACAGGCGTGTCTTTTCACCGCCAAAAGGAGCCCGTTCACCTTGGCTCCTACTTTTCAGAATGTATCCTTGAGTGCACCAACCGCCTTCAGCTTTTGGGAGTAGAGATTTCCTCGAACCTTAACTTTGGGCGGTTCATTGAGTCCAAGGCCAGGGTGGCTGCTAGAAAACTTGGCGTTATCGCAAAGGTCCGGCGGTACTTCACACCGCGGCAGCTTCTAATGCTGTACAAAGCACAGGTCAGCTCGTGTGTGGAGTACTGCAGCCACATTTGGGCTGGTGCTGCGAAATGTCACCTGGATACTTTGGATTCAGTGGAGAGGCGTGCGAAGAGGCTGATTGGCGACCCAGACTTAACTCGAAACGGTCTCCAAAGCCTGGAGCACAGGCGTAGAGTAGCCAGCCTTTCGGTCTTCTATGGGTTGCATTCTGGTGAGTGTGCAAGGGAATTGCATGATTTAATTCCCCCATCACCGTTCCACCATCGGACGACCCGTCGTACGGCGAGTTTCCACCCTTACGTTGTTGATACCACTGCGACCCGGACGAAGCGTTTCGCTTCCTCTTTTATACCGCGTACATCGAGGGACTGGAACAATTTGCCAGCGACGGTGTTTCCGTCACATTACAATTTGAGTGTCTTCAAGGCTAGAGTGAATAGGTTCTTAATAAACTAGCACGCTTTACCATCAATGATCGCATCACTGCTTACCATCAGGCGGGATTGCGGTCAAGCGCATGTTTATCCATACTAATATTATAAATGCGAAAGTAACTCTGTCTGTCTGTCTGTCTGTTACGCTTTCCCGCCTAAACCTCTCAACCGATTTTGATGAAATTTGGCACAGACAATCTTTGGACCCTGAGAAAAAACATAGGCTACCTGTTATCCCGGAAAAATTTGATATTCCCGAGGGAAATCTAAAAAGCGCGATATA
Organism: Sesamia nonagrioides; assembly: GCA_017933935.1. Taxonomy (NCBI): domain Eukaryota; kingdom Metazoa; phylum Arthropoda; class Insecta; order Lepidoptera; family Noctuidae; genus Sesamia; species Sesamia nonagrioides. Next base: position 345,914 of record JADWQK010000346.1, read on the forward strand.
ACCGAACACCACGCGGGCGAAGACGCGGGCGGAAAGCACACAATCTTTAGACCCTAAGAAAGGACATAGGCTACCTTTTATCCCGGAAAAATTTGATGTTCCCGAGGGAAATCTAAAAAGCGCGATATAACCGAAATTTACGCGGGCGAAGCCGCGGGCGGAAAGCTAGTAACTTATAAAAAAAAAAAAAAAAAAAAAAGAGGAGGTACTGATGGCGAGGACGGTGCCTGTCGATAGAAGACGTACATTGGGCGCAAGCTTCCCGCAGCGGCGGCGGGCCATACGGAAACCTCGTGTGTTCCGTATTGAGCCGGATCTCATGTAAGATTCGGGGCAACATTATGCTGGGTGTGAAACAAACCAAAACTATCAAAATAGTTGAGTGCGATACAGACAGTGCTATCTAGTGTACTTATAAATTTATACGTCTGTGAACATACTTAAAACAATCGACATACTAGTGGACATGCCTTAGAGATGAGAATAGGGTATTTGACTAAAAAAAAAAACTAATTAGTCCGTTAGTCAGATTACCAAAAAATCAAAGACACGTATATTTTGTTTTATCAAATCAATAAAAGTCGACAAATATAAAAGGCATCAAAGATCGGTAGTGGTGGCTGGTGACGTCACTGCTCGCTAAAAAGTGTAGCGTGCAGTGACGTCACACAAGTTTTCAACGAGCTGTGTCGTCATCATTTTTTGTTTATATGAAAAAAGAAAAATACGTGAGACTAAATAGTTGTTGGCATTCCGAAAGAAAGAGGAAACTGAAGTTTCGTCTATCTTTATCTCTCCTAAAATCATCAATCATCTATGAGGAAAGAGCTAGTGCTAGACCAAAAGCATTGGCCATCTCTCTCACACTTTTCAAACCAAAAAATTACTGCAGATTATACGCGTACGGCATGTCCATTAGTATATGTCGATGCTTAAAACATAGTTTCTAATTAACTATGGCATCAACTGTCGATGTATAGGCTACAACACATCAAGCTACTACAATCTGTCAGATTTCTTTATTAGATTTTTAACTTTATCGCTACAGTATTAATATTGAAAGTTGAGTGGCAGATTCGTGTAGCTTGAAATGCTGTCGTCTGTACATGTTCGTCCTTTACAAATGCACTCTACAACAATCCCTAATTATTGTTATTTTGGATTATATTAAAAACAGGGTTTTTTCCTGTATAAGTGAAAGAGCCATCAATAGTTATGTACCTGTTTCGAGCGCGGCCAATGCGGGCTTATTGTTATCTAAGACCTATTTTTAAATGAAGGTGTTGTTTTTTTTTGTACTACTCTCTGAAAATATTTGTAGAAATAAATAAACATTTAAATAAAACATGCTGGTTTTACTTTTAAAATCGTTAGTAAAACACCTACAGTCAAAACCGTTTATGGCGACATCATTTACAACAACATACCGGTTAAAATGACCAAAATCAAAGGTCCTGGCTGAATGCTATATGACCGCCTTATCATAACCATTGGTTTTTACGAAATTGTTTACTACGACATACCGCATTAAGCGACCACAATTGGTTAATTTTTCGGAGAATTGTATCTGTAGAACGACCGGCTCAGCTGTATTTCAAGGAATTTGAATAGGTAACAGCACAGTAGACGTTCTGTCTACTGTGGTAACAGGATCCACATCGGGCACAGTATACTGGTCAATGGCTATTGTCGTAAAAGTATACAAAGTTTAGGGTCTTTTGCAATTCTTAGAAACAAAGCACATGCATGCCGTAGCCTCAAGGCTCGGTTCGTCATATCTCTTGAGACAGTTTGTTACTTATCTTTACACAAGACGCACCAAAACATATTGTTGAGGTAACTGTGAAAATTGTAACTAGTCGCAAACAAATAGAAAACGAATCAATATCGAAGAAAAATCGCGTATTATTTCTAAGCTAGAGAAAGAATTAAGAAATTCCAAACTAAGACCTGGCAAAAGATTACAACTAGTGTGTATTTAATGTAAATAACCTCCTTTTAAATGAAAAAAAAAAAAAACTAAATTCATTAAATTTTCTACGCCAAATGTCAGGCAGCTAAGTACCAATCTTCAACTGAATGGAGTAGAGTTGATCCCTGTCGAGTCGACGGTTTTTCTTGGATTAACTATTGACGCCAAGTTACAATGGGGTCCTCACATTGAGAAGCTGTCGGGTAGTCTTAGTTCTGCCGCCTTTGCTGTTAAGAAAATTAGACAGATAACTGATGTGGATACAGCCAGAATTGTTTATTTTAGTTATTTTCATAGTCTTATGACTTATGGGATTCTTCTCTGGGAAATTTCGTGCGAAGGTGCAGCTAGTGAGAAATCCCGCCCCCTTCTTCTTGCGGCCAATGAGCGCCAATGTCTATTTGTGTGAGTGCAGGGCGCGCTACAAAATAATAACAACTATAAGCCAGTAGCAATTTGCATTCCGCTAAGTCTTCACGCTTCCCGTTCTCATCGCATTTATTACGACCCGTTTATCTATCGGACTGTGAGTGAATACTGTGATTGAAAGCCTCTTGTTGACCCTAGCTTGAACCCTGGATTCTGTGTGTATTAATGTGAATTGTGACTATGTCAACCCGAAACCTAAATCAAGACGAGAGGAATGAAATTATTGTCTTGCATAGACAGGGGTTTAATATATCCCAAATTGCGGTGGAACTGAATCGACAGGCAAGATTTTTTAGGTATCTCTAGATAGAAAGTGCACGTATAAAATTGTTGTTAATTCCAATTTGCAAAAATGTAAAATTTACCATAAATTGCAATTTACAAATTAATATATATTTACCACGTCGTTATTAATACTCAATATGACAATTTGTTTGTGTGTTACGCTTTCATAGTATAGTAATTAATTTAAGTTATTTATTTATTTGTAGCTGATAATTAAGTTTTATCTTGCCAGCAAACATGGTGTCATAGACTCTTTATTATTGCGAAAAAACACATAAACAAGTAGCTGACTGTGTGAACTGGCAGACTGTGAAAGCTTTTCATATTAGACTAGCGGCCGCCAGCGACTTCGTTCACGTGGAGTTAGTTATGCTCCGCTCCTATTATATTATATTGGTCGCAGCGTGATGTTATAATCCAGGAAGCCTAAAGCCTCCCTGGATTAATGGGCTATCCAGTGCAAAAAGATTTTTTCAAATCGGACCAGTAGTTCCTGAGATTAGCGCGTTCAAACAAATAAACAAACTCATCAGCTTCATATATTAGTATAGATTAGATTAGATAAAAAAAAACTTATCAATTCATTTTATAATTTCTGTGGTAGATATATGAAACCGGCAACAAAGTTTCTTTTTTTCTATTTCTTTTGTTAAAATCGGCTCGTTCAAAGACGTCAAACTATTTAGCCCCTAAACAATGGCCCTTTATTTCGAGTTACCGACGCCGTGCCGGCTTATTTTTTTTTTTTAACTTTGCGTAATCGGCCTTATGCACTTGAAATATAGCACAAGTTTGCTTGGCAAAATTTCATACAATTGGAATTTTTACTATGCATTATTGCATTGTGTTAAATATTTCATGTGGGCCTGAGAATAAAATAGCGAATCGTTGTTTGAACGCGCTAATCTCTAGAACTACGGGTCCGATTTGAAAAAGTATTTTTGCGTTAGATAACCCATTAATTCAGGAAGGCTTTAGGGTATATAACATCACGCTGCGACCAATAGGAGCGGAGCATAACTAACTCCACGCGAATGAAGTCGCTGGCGACCGCTAATTACTTATATTTACTTACTGTATTATGTGTCTGTATTGTGTGTTTTTTGTATACGTGTGTGTTAAGTCGTTGGTCTCGGTTGCCGTACGAACATCTAGTGGCAGTCGTTACGGGTTGTTGGAGCCCTCAAAGGTCCAACAATTGGTCTAGCTGCAATGCTTCCATGTCGCCTTTGGGTTGTGGAGGTCAGACGGCAGTCGCTTCACGGAAAATGTCAAAGTTTAGCCATATCAGCAGTTGGAATGGTAAAGCGGACCCCAGACTCCAAAGCTGAAAAGGCTTCGGATGCGACTGGGATTAACGCTGGGATGATGATGACGACTTTCTGTATTATGTGATAAATTGATGCTTATTATTATTTTTTTACAGAGATCTACGGTGCGTCGCTGGGTGCGAGGATATGAAAAAGAAGCAGAACTAACAGAACATGAGCGTGCACCTCAGACCAGGGCGATAAATTCTGCTCAATTGAATAATATGATAGAAACATATCAAGAGAACCCATTCACACCCACTAGGAGCTTTGCAGAGGAGTATGACGTATCCATGCAAACTATACTCATCACCCATTGCGAAGAAGTTTGGGATTCATTGAGAGGCTCGAATTTGTGCGAAGTCCTGGTTGGATCTATGCGAAGGCGATGTGATGCGGGAGGTGCGGCGACTAAACTCTTACCAATCCAAAACTATTTTATATTATATCAATACGAGTTTTCTTTCTCTACTAAAATGCCAAATATAGGAAAAATCGAACTACCGTAACTGAAAAAATATGTCATGATAATGGAAACACATAGCGATCTAAATTAAAAGGCGTTTGAATTGCAAAGAGTAGTACTAAATGATTATTTAGTCAGAAATTTTGAAAAACAAAAATAGTGTCCTTAAAATTGGCTTCAAAAATAGTAAAAAAAAAACGCGTTTTTAGCATTTTCCGATTGGTATATTTCCAAAACCCGACGCGCTAGAGTAATTCTGTGTTCTGGACATCGATTCAGTAACAAATAGTCAACAAGAAAATATCGACGGTCTGAAGACAAACGTGCTAAATACCAAATTTCTACCTTTCAATTTTGCGCTTTAAACCTATGGATTTAAAGTGCAAAATTGAAAGGCAGAAATTTAGAGTTAGATAAAAAATATATTCAATCAAAGTAATGAAAAAGTAGACATGTTTTAAATTTTCTTTGTTAAGTATAATATTCTTTGTTCTTTAGTAACAAAAATGTATTATTAAAAATTAAGTGTGTGGCTGTAAACATTCCACTTTGTATTATTCTGTCATTAATTTAGGTTATCCATTATTATTTTTAAATGCGACAGTTTATGTTGTGGACCTTTCTTAATTTAAATCATTTCGTTTTTGTTAATTCTTGATCTTTGTTTATGTGTAACTTATGTAATTATCTAACAATGACTGTTAATATATATATGTGAGGACTAATCCACTCTAAAACATCTTCGTTTGTGAATGTGTATTTTATGATTTTATCATTCCTAATATATTTTAAATAAGTGCCTGTACTCTAGAGAAAAATGAAAAGATGGGTGTCAATAACCTAATTAATTTCCCCTATTGCTCTATTCCTACATTTTTTCAACGCTCTAGTATTCAGCGCAATAAACGCACAGATTCGGTAGTCTACTACCGAATCTGTGCGTTTTGCATAATATATCTTACCACTCGTAAATATTTTTGTATTTATTTGTTTTTATTTTTGTTTTTATAGTTCGAAATAGGATATTTTAAGGAAGTTCTTCAAAAATGTAACTTTCTTTTGTGAAAAAGAAGTTTGATTTTTGAAGAAATTCCATAAAACGTGGTATCACTGCAAAATCGGCAATCTGCACAGACCAGACAGTATTAATACTTAAGATCGAAAATTCATCTTCGCAGTGACATTAAAAGGTCAAAAATGTATGGTTAAAGAATCGCTAACCACTAGTTAACTTTAAGTAGCGTTTATGAATAAGGAAGTATGTTGTTAATTACATTTGTTATTGTAATACACATAACTAGTTAAAAATACAATATTTATTAACAGCTGTATTTTTACGTTTAGTTTCTTCTGTACTGAGAAGCTTATTTATTTTTTGAATAAATTTTCACTGTATCCTTATGACATCTTCAAAAGTTTATCAAATAGGCAATAAAGAAATAATTGTAATATGTGTTTTTTCTGCAACTCTTCATCCTTTCGATCCTTACAATCATTCTGTCAACATTTCTTATTAAAATTGGCTTATAAGATTCATGTTTTTTTATGTTAAATAAATGAATTGAAAGCATGCCTTAAAACGCCTCCGCCGTTTCCTGTTAAAAATGAAAGGGCAAAGCGGTGATGACAAAGTTTCTAGCAGCACACCTATCTATTAAAACTTCGTTATTTGGTTTCATAACATTTTTAAAAATACAATGAATCATTAATTAGTCATAAACATTATATGCAGTATGTTTTTTACTGAACACTAGCTTCCGCCCGCGGTTTCACCTGCGTATTTGGTTTCATAACATTTTTAAAAATACAATGAATCATTAATTAGTCATAAACATTATATGCAGTATGTTTTTTACTGAACACTAGCTTCCGCCCGCGGTTTCACCTGCGTCCCGAGGGAACTACTCACCGTATAGAAACGAAATAAAAGTATCCTATATCTATGTCCTGGTTCTAAGCTACCTCCCTAATTTCTCCTAATTTTTCAATCAAATTCAATTAGCCAATCTTGAGTTATAAATAGTGTAACTAACACGACTTTATTTTGTAAGTATATAATATATATATATAAAAGCAAGTTAATTATAAATGACATTCTCAGACAGTTCTATTATATCCAAGAACTTCATCGCACTAAAATATAAACCGACAGTTGCGCTTCAAACAATATTATTACGATACTGCTATGCTTTAAATATTTTCATACCTTATAATATATTTTATATTCATTATTCAAAGATAATTTAATTTTTTACAACCTGTAAATATAGTCATTATTTTTAATATATAATCCTTTTGTGTAATAAAACAATAAAGCATTTTCTAAAACAAACAGAAGGCATAAGAAACTCATAACTTTTTGTCAACATTCAATATTCTAAAGAACTCACGTCGGTCGGTTGTATTCATAAAAAATCTTACAAACACATTATCGGCCACGCGCTTAGTGTCACACTAATGTCTTGCTCAATTATACTAACTACGCACACAACTAAAAACGCTTTGTCGCTTCCTATTGGACAAAAATCACGCGTCGAGACACCGAGCCGAGAGCCGTGTCAAGCGAAAATCGCCTTTAAGGTGGGCAAGCAGCTGTTTGTGCGGTTGTACCTGATTTGAATGGTGAGTTGATATCTGTGAAAAATATTCAAAGTGCTGGCTTTAGTGTAATATTTCAAAACAGTACTGCTGTGGTGGAGAAAGATAACATAAGATTTGAGATAGCCAAACTGAATAAAAAGGGACAATATGTAAGTAGTTTCCAGCCTATTATTACAGCTGCAACACATTATGTAGAGCCGGATGCTAGGTTGTGGCACAGGCGAATGGGACATTCAAGTAACAATGTATTGAAAGAATTGGGATTGCCAGTATCCGATTCAGATTTTTGTGAAGAATGTGTTATAGCTAAACAGGCTAATGCTCCATTAGGAAAAGGTCCGCGAGAAAGAGAAGGCAAGCCCATGAGGATGATTCACACTGATATCTGTGGGCCTATTGATCCTCCCACTAGTGATGGTGAGAAGTACTTTGTTACTATAATTGACGACTATTCAAGATTTTGTGAGGTACATCTACTGAAACACAAGAATGATATAAGTTGATGTTTTTAAACAGTTTATAAGAATAAATCCAGATGTAGTTAAAATAAGGTGTGACAACGCTAAAGAATATGTTTCAGGTACTGCAAGTCAAGGAATATTTTGTTGGATCCTGCTCCACCGTACACACCTCCATTAAATGGTGTGGCTGAGAGAGCAAACAGGTATCTCCTGGAGAAGGCTCGAGCTCTTATCTATGACGCACAACTGTCAAAGGACTTTTGGGGTTATTCTGTGCTGACTGCTGCTTATCTTAAAAATCGCATACCCAACAAAACAGTAGGTAAGACTCCTTTTGAATTGAGGCAGAGGAAAACTTCCTAAGCTGAATAACATTAAAGTCTTTGGTTGTGATGCATTTATGCGAGTTCCTGATAACTTAAGGAAGAAATTGGATCCTAAATCCAAGAAAATGATATTTGTAGGATATTCTGATATGGGATATCGCTTGTTAGATCCTAAAACAAATCATATTACTGTCTCTAGAAATGTTATATTTAACGAAAAGAAGAGGTTATGCATTGTAGACTCTGATGAAATTGAAAAAGAAGATGATGTTCTTCCTGAGCCTGACATGGTGCAAGAGTCTACAGATGTTGAAGAAGATGAATTCTTGAGTTCTATAGAAAATGAAGAAGGAAATAACAGAAGAGAAAAGAGGAAGATTAGATTACCAGAAAGATTCAAACATCACTATGTTTATGAAGCTACTGTAGAGACTGTTGATTCATTGAGTTATGAAGATTTACAAAAACTACCTGACTGTGAACAAAACTTGTGGAAGGAAGCTATGAATCAAGAGATGGAATCGCTAAAGAAGAATGATGTATGGGAGTTAGTTGAGCTGCCCGAGGGTAACAAACCATTGACATGTAAATGGGTGTTACGTGTCAAGAGAAACAATATTTATAAGGCTAGATTAGTTGTACGTGGATTTGAACAAACATTAGGTGTTAATTATTTTGAAACTTATGCGGGTTATCATATCTAAGATTAATGTTAGCAATTTTTCTTCAAAAGAATTTTAAAATGTTTGCATTTGATGTTAAAACTGCATTTTTAAATGGACATCTTGCTGAGATTATTTTCATGAATCAGCCTATTGGTTATGATGATGGTAGTGGTCGTGTATGTAAATTAAATAAAAGTTTGTATGGTTTAAAACAAGCACCTAGGCAATGGTACAAAAGGTTTACTGATTTTGCTCTTAAATTGAATTTTGAGCAACTTAATTTTGAGTCATGTATTTTTGTTAGACGCTCTGAATGTGAGGTTTTTATAATATTGTATGTTGATGATTTGATTATTGGAGGCTCAAATGAATCTGAACTAATAATTGTTATTAAAATACTAAGGAACGAGTTTGAAATGTCTAAAGCTGAGATTGCTAGTGAGTTTTTGGGAATAAATTTAGAATATGTAAATGATAAACTTTATTTAAGTCAGAAACAATATATAAATAAGCTTTTAGGTAGATTTAAAATGTCAGAATGCAAACCATGTGATACTCCTTTAGTTCCTAAGTCCACTGCATCAGATTTTGTTAATGGTGAAGAGTTTCATGGTCCTTATCGTGAACTAGTAGGTTCATTGTTATACTTGTCAATGACAACCCGATTTGACATATTGTATAGTGTAAACTGTCTTAGTCAAATCCAAGAGAAACCCACTTTATCAGCTTGGATTGGACTAAAGAGAATACTTAGGTATTTGAAAGGGACATTAGATCTTAAGTTATCATTTCAAAAGTCAAGTAGTGATGATGTGAACTTGACTGTGTATGTAGATGCAGATTGGGGCGCTAATGTTAAAGATAGAAAATCCATTTCTGGATATTTAATTTTGTTTAATAATTGTCCTGTAGTTTGGTCTGTAAAGAAGCAAAATTCTATTGCATTGTCTTCTACTGAAGCTGAGATCTTGTCATTAGCTAAGGCTATTCAGGATTTGATTGTGTTGTATAATGTAGTTAAGGAAATCTTAGGTTATAATAATATTCATATGTTTGTTTATGAGGACAATCAGTCTGCAATCAATGCTATATTGAATGACAATTGTGCTAGGTTAAAGCATTTGGATATTAAGTTAAAATCATTAGAGATGTGATTAAACAATTTAAAATTAATCTTTTGTATGTTAGCACAGAGAAACAGATTGCTGATATGTTTACCAAATGCTTGCCTAAACCTAGACTAGTTGATTTAAGGTTAGGTTGTATGTTAATGTGTGAATAAGGGAGGGTGTTGGAAATAATCACAATAACAACATTTTTATTAAGGTGTTTGGTTGGCAACACTCTTCCTTCCTGTCTTGTCGATGACCGAACGTCGGTCGCTGTCTTTTTGGTTTTTCGGTCCAACAATTTTCAATTCTTTTATTCTTAATAAATACATCGGACCACTGAACCCAAACTATATTATTTATTAATCAACACAACCACATGAGATTCGAGGTTACAATTTGTTGAAAGCTTATTTGTCTTTTCCATTTCTTTCAAATACCCTATCCCCTTGACATATTCCTGGCTCCTCTGCTCTTCTTTTCTAATCACTATATTCCTTCCCCTTCTCTTTTTTGCAATCTGTCGTTATCTCCAACTTCCGAATCACAGCGACAGCCATTTCCTCTAATAGATGATCTGATGGTAAAAACAATAAATTGTTATTATTTCACTACTCTCGATATTAATTGTGCTTTTTGGTCTATACCATTGAGAATCAGCGACAGACAGAAAACAGGTTTTGTTACACAGGAAGGCCATTACCAATGGACTTGCCTTCCTTTTGGATTAAAAACATCTCCGGCAATTTTCCAAAGAATTTTGACAAATATTATAATAAAACATAATCTGTCAAATTTTGTAATGAACTACATTGATGATATAATGGTATTTTCGAAAACCTTTAATGAACATATTGAACATTTATCAAAACTGTTGGATGCAATTGCTGAAGAAGGATTCCGTCTGAAATTAACAAAATGTAAATTCGCAGCACAGTCAGTAAGATTCTTGGGACATAAAGTAAAAGGTAATACAATCACACCTCTGAAAGACAACCTTAAATCGATAGCAGAATTTGCAGCACCACAAAACAAAAAACCGTCTGAAATTAACAAAATGTAAATTCGCAGCACAGTCAGTAAGATTCTTGGGACATAAAGTAAAAGGTAATACAATCACACCTCTGAAAGACAACCTTAAATCGATAGCAGAATTTGCAGCACCACAAAACAAAAAACAAATGCGACAATTTCTAGGTAAAGTAAATTTTTATAATACATATATTCCTAATGCAGCAATAACTCTTGATAAAATACACAACTTAGACAAAACATCAATTATGATTGGTCGGCTGATTGTGAAAATGCTTTCCAGACAATAAAAAAAATATTTATGCTCGGCACCAATTTTGGCAATTTTCGACAGAGAGGCGCCCACTTTTATTTACACCGATGCAAGTATAAAAGGAATTGGTGCAATATTAAAACAAACACAGAAAAATGGAGAAATCAAACCAGTGGCATACTTCTCGAAGAAACTAAACGGATCTCAAAAGAAGAAGAAAGCCATATTTTTGGAATGATTAACCATAAAAGAAAGTTTGAAATTTTGGCAACACTGGCTAATAGGAAACTCATTCACAATTTATACAGACCATAAGCCCCTAGAAAATCTGAACATAAAGAATAGAACAGATGATGAACTGGGAGACATGACTCATTACCTATCTCAATACAACTTTATAATAAAATATAACCCAGGCAGAAACGATATGGACATACTTTTTTATGGATTTTATGGATATACTTTTTTCGTGGGTAGGTGTTAAAAATAGACAGACGCATCTCTTGTATTTAATTTTTGTTAAAAATAATATTTCCCAAATTTATTACAATATTTATACATTTTATTAGTGTGTAACTTCTGCACAACTATCACCAGCGTTTGCAGCACTCTGATGAGACTTCAGCAATAATTGCACACCACCTGCCAGCTCATCACAACATCACTTATCTCAATCACTGGACGCAAGAACTTTGATCACTATGTCGCAGTTTGATGAAATTATCTCAGCACAGAAGAGCCTGGAGGATAGTTTTATCCGGAAGATGAGTGAACTCGAAGCACAAATCTAGAGCGCAGGACCAGCGAAGGATACTGTAGCTACGGTCGCTGAAGAGTTCCGCACATTCAGAGAACTGATCTTCAGCATGTTAAGCCTTCTTAGAAGACAGATCAGCGAGTGTGCTCGGCAAGTCGACAGTTTGGAGTCCAGGCAACGTAGAAAAGCTCTGATTTTCCAGGGAGTTGTCGAGCTTGATGGGGAGGTTAGCAGCAGAGTCATTCTGGATGTTATACAAAAGAAGCTGGCTCTCAATACTGTTACTGCGTCTTCCATCAAGATCTGCCACAGACTAGGTGTAGTCAATAAAGATCACCACAGACCCATCCTCGTTAAGTTCTCCAGCTACGATGACAAGGCTGCAGTTTGGAGAGCGAAGACTGGACTTAAGGGTTCTTCCATCTCCACCAGGGAATTCCTGACAAAGACGCGACAATCTGTATTTGGGAAGGCGCGGCTCCACTTTTCGATGCGATCGTGTTGGACTCAGGATGGCGAGATTGTTGTTAAGGTCCCCGATGGAAGTAAGCACAAAATTACAACATTGGAAGAACTGCTGGAGAAGTATCCAAAAGTTCAGACGTCTGGAGGTAACCTGAAAAATAAAGCACGTTAAATTTTCTAAAGTTACTATGGGTGTTATAAATTATATGGTATTTCACAACATGCCAATTCCTACATTCTGTTAGGTTATTTACTTACCTTATTCAGTCTATTTATCTTTGTTATCCCTTTATTTCTTGTTCCTTTGTTTACATTTTACAATTTTTAGATCTGAATAGTCTGTTAACCCTCATTAGGTTTTGTTTTTTTCTTATTTCGATAAATCATAACCTTCATTTTACCTTGCATAATTATTATGTTACCAGCTTTCCGCCCGCGGCTTCGCCCGTGTGGAGTTCGGTTATATCCCGCTTTGTAGGTTTCCCTCGGGAACATCAAATTTTTCGGGATAAAAGGTAGCCTATGTTCTTTCTCGGGGTCTAAAGATTGTCTGTGCCAAATTTTATCAAAATCGGTTGAGAGGTTTAAGCGGGAAAGCGTAACAGACAGACAGACAGACAGAGTTACTTTCGCATTTATAATATTAGTATGGATGTCATGTCATGTCATTGTCAAATGTTTTGTGTTCGTGTTCGGATACTTTCACGATGTTGTTTTATGAAGGGTACATTCCGAACACCTTAATTAAGTTTTTTATCGTATTATGATTGTTAGCTGGCGGGTGGTGCAGTAATATAAGCGCTTTATATGAAAACTAGCTAATGGCCAAACGTTCGCGCAGCGGAAACTTGAATTTCTCCGAAGTTTATGCATGCACAAATTTTATTCATACATACACAATTACACACAAATACACACAATTTTTTTTTTTTTTTTTTGGTATTTATATTTTATTCAGTTCTTTTTTTTTATTTTATTATACATATATATATTTATATCAGCACCTTTTGAGAATGAGTCTTTTTTCTCTGCCAATGAATCTGTTGCCACTTCCGATGATGATAGTTTTGCTCTGTCACAGACACTCTTAGTGATTTTTTGCGTCAGAGTTTCAATCAAAACTTTGACCGACGACTTAATATCTGTCACATCAATGCCCAGAGTATTCCGAGCCATTATAATGAGCTATACGACACGTTTACAAACAACCACGTACATACCGTCCTGATATCTGAGACCTGGTTAAAACCAGAACTTCTTTCCTCCACTTACTCTCTTCCTAGATTCATTCTTCTACGGAATGATAGAATCGGTAGGAGAGGGGGTGGTGTAGCAATTTACCTTCGATCTGACCTTCCTTTTAAAATTCTTGCTACTTCCCCCTCAAACAGTTCTGCTGAGTTTCTTTTTCTCGAGGTTTGTGTTAAAGGAACTAAAACCATCGTCGGAGTTGTATATTGTCCCCCTTCCCTTGATTACTTCACCGAATTCGAATCGGTCCTAGAATCTTTAGGTTCGGGGTACGCACATCACATAGTAATGGGGGATTTCAACACCAACCTCCTCGCCCCTAACTCCACTCGGTGTTGGTATCACAACACTGTCGGTGATGATACCTGGCTCGACCAGATCCTTATTTCTAATCCTTCCCTAGTTTCCTCACATGGTCAACATACCGCTGCTGGCTTTACTCATCACGACCTTATTTGCCTGTCCTATGTCCTTAAACCCCCAAAACCAAAACCTCAATTCCAGTACAGGCGTGCCTTTGCGCGGATGAACACTGAACAAGTAATAAATGATGCTGCAAATATTGACTGGACGCCCTTGGAAGAAGCTACTACTGTTGATGACAAGGTAAATCTTTTTAACTTAGCTGTTGTCAAACTGTACGACACGCACGCTCCCATTAGGAAAGTAAAGCTAAAGCGGCCGCCTGCTCCTTGGATGAATCAAGGTGTTCGGATGGCGATGCGGCGAAGGGACCGCGCGTTCCGGAAATGTAAAAGGGATAGGTCGGAGGATAACTGGACTCTCTTCAAAACTGCTCGCAACCGTTGTAACCAGATGATACGCAACGCTAAACGCTGCTACATTGTTGATAATATCACTTCCTCTTCTCCTGCCGATATTTGGAAATTCCTTAGAACTCTAGGTATTGGCAGAACGCGGCATTCAGATCTTCCTAATACATTTGGTTTGGACGATCTAAACCGTCATTTTGCCACTGTCCCAACTCTTGATAGCCATACTAAATGTCAAACTATTCACCACCTTACTGGTCTGACGCGCCCCAATATTACCCCCTTTGTCTTCACCCCAGTTGACCCGGAAGAGATTAAGAAGATTATCCTATCCATTAAATCTAAAGGCGTGGGGTGTGACAACATCAATCGCTACATGTTATTAACTTCTCCCTATTTACTGATGACTTCCCTTCGCTATGGAGGAAAGCTCATGTTTGTCCTCTACCTAAAGTTCCCAATCCCACACTTCTTAGCCACTTCCGTCCCATCGCTATCCTCCCCTGTTTGTCTAAAATGCTTGAGGCCTGTGACCATAAGCAATTTTCCCACTTCATTCAACTGAACTCCCTCATTAGTCCTTTCCAATCTGGGTTCAGGCCCGGCCACAGCACTGTTTCTGCTTTGCTTAAAGTGACTGACGATATAAGGCGGGGTATGGAAGACACTAAAGTCTCCGTTTTAGTGCTGATCGATTTTTCGAACGCTTTCAATACCGTCAGTCACGAAGTCCTTTTATCCATCCATTCCCATCTTATGGTCTCTTCCGAGGTTCTGGATTGGTTCTCCTCGTATCTTCAGGGGCGTCAGCAGGCAGTTCTTGCGAGAGATTCATCTTCTAACTGGTGTGAGCTTGTTTCTGGCGTCCCTGAAGGCGGTATATTATTCCCACTTCTGTTCTCAATCTTTATTGATCGTATTACTACTGAACTTCAGTGTGCGTATCATCTTTACGCTGATGATTTACAGCTCTATACTCAGGCAAGTGTTGACAACTTATCGGATGCGATTGAGGAGCTGAACCGGAATTTGGGAGTAGTGAGGGACTGGTCTAATCGTTTCGGTGTAGCGGTTAACCCTACATAATGCCAGGCCATCATTATAGGGAGTACCTTTAATCAGCGTAGGCTGAGTGGCTTAGTGGTGCCACCGGTTTTGTATGATGAAAAAGTCATTCCGTTCAGCTCCGATGGCAAGGATCTGGGTCTGCATGTTGACACTTGCCTGGACTGGCGTAAGGAGGTTGCGAGCAAAAAAGTCACCGGGACGTTGCGGTCGCTTTATAGGCTAAAAAATGTTCTTCCATCACACATAAAGGCAATGCTTGTTCAATCCCTTATATTCCCCATTATTGATTATGGTGATGTGTGTTATTACGACCTGAATGCATATCTACTCAATAAACTTGACCGACTTCTAAATAACTGCATTCGATTCGTATTTAATCTTCGTAAGTACGATCATGTATCTTCTCACCGGTCCATCTTGAAATGGCTAGCCATCAGGCAGCGCAGAGCTTTAAGAGCTGTGACGACCTTGTTCTCCTTCTTATCTTACTTCTCAGTTCCAATATTTATGCTCTGCGCATAATAGGAAACTTCGTTCTACCAATAATTGTCTTCTACGATGTCCTTCACACCGCTCTGGTTTTCTTAAGTCTTCATTTCTTGTCCAGGCGGTTTTCCTTTGGAATG
Organism: Sesamia nonagrioides; assembly: GCA_017933935.1. Taxonomy (NCBI): domain Eukaryota; kingdom Metazoa; phylum Arthropoda; class Insecta; order Lepidoptera; family Noctuidae; genus Sesamia; species Sesamia nonagrioides. Next base: position 361,763 of record JADWQK010000346.1, read on the forward strand.
ATCTTCCTCAGAATATCAGGACGTTGACCAGTCGGTACTCATCAAATTGGCAGATTCATCAAACATATAATTTATATTTTTCTCTATATGTTTTTAACTCTCTCTACTGTTTATATTTTGTATGTATGTATTTATTATACTTTTTTTTTTGTATTTCTCTTTCATCCCCTCTTTTACATCTTTGCACCTACCATGTTTTGTCTCTGCATCACCTTAAGGTAGACTGGTAGAAAATGCCTAAGGCATTAAGTCCGCCATTGTACATTGTACAAGTATATGAAAGCCATGAAAACGAAGAAGACAGCTTGAAAACAGTAAATATTATAAAGATTGAGGAAATATTAGATGATCAGAAAAAAAATCAGTTATATAAAATAAACAACATTTTATTATACAAAATGGTATTTATTACAAGCAAAACAATAAGAAGAAGAAAATTGTTTTGTCAGAAGACTATAATAAGATACTGATAAAAAAAGGTGCATGACCATTTCTGTCATATAGGAATAAATCAGATGGAGTCAAAATTACGACCTTTGTACACAGCCCCCAACCTGCTGGATAATATAAAGCTAATTTACCGGCAATGTGAAATTTGTATTAAAAATAAAACACGTTTAAATAGAAAGTATGGACTAATGTCACAATTAGGACCAGCAGTAAAACCTTTCCAAATTACATCAATAGACACAATAGGAGGATTTGGTAGCAACAGGTCTTTAAAAAAGTATCTACACTTGTTGATGGACCATTTCACATGTTATGCTCGAAGACACAACTTGCTAAGGACTATATAAAACTGATGGAGCAAGTGATCAAGGACAATGAAGTTGAGATATTGTTTTCAGATCAATATCCAGCACTGAATTCAAAAAATATTGAAAGGATCACTCCGTTGATTTAATTTTAACAGCGGTGCATGCCCCTTTCTCCAATGGTCGTAATGAAAGACTGAACCAGACGCTGGTCAATAAAATTAGATGTGCTTTGAACAGCAAAGAAAAAAAGATTGCACGGAGAACCATAGCAAGGGATTGTGTGAAAGCCTACAACTTAACAAACTAGCATACTGTACCAGCCACACAGATGCTCAGGTGCTACAGCAATACATTCGACCTTCCGCGAAAGGGTGCACATAAATCACACCAGTGTCACGCGGGGATCTCGGAAGACAAAGCGCGTATGCTATACAATCGCACCATTGACGATCTTTCGCGAAAGGGTTCACATAAATCACACAAGGAGCTCGGAAGACAAAAGCGCGTGGGTCCTGACCGCCTGCAGCGAGGGTGTCTAATAAATCTCACCCCGGAACCCCGGAAGCACATGTGGACCCATTGTGCGTGGGAGAAAGCGCGCGGACAGCATCGGACCGCCTTGCGCGTGAACTGAATTGGCGCTAAATGTTCAACGACCAATCGTGCGCCATGTCCACTGTCCACCGGCCAATCGTACGGCACGTCCTCCCATGATCAACGAATCAGCATCAAGAACGCCCGATTGGTCAGTCCCACTCTGGTGTAGAGATAGCTGTGTTATGGTTTAGTATTTAAGATTGTGCATAGCTTGTAAGACATCATATTATCATTATTATCGCCACACATTTTACATTGTACATTTTACGCATTCGCTGTACATTCTGTAGTAACATAGTCGCGTCTCTCCTCTTGTAATTAGGTAACTTATAGCATACATTGTACTCTAGACTTACGTGCAATATACAACGTTCTATCTATTCGCGTTTTAATTACATAACACGCCCTACGCGCTAAAAAACCATTCAGTAACAGGTTATTCACCTTTATATCTGTTAAACGGAGAACCAACCGACTTACTACCAGCAGAACTAAAAAAGACACAAACGGAACCCGGAGAACTGGAAAAAGACCGACAAATAGCATTTCTTAGATCAAAGAAATCACATGAGAGAACAGGATTAGACAACAAATGATTAACACGTAATAAGCAAATCAGCATTTATTGAAATGATTAAGTAATTATTACACATATCGAGTTTTCATTGTTTTTAAGATGTATTCTGCTATTCGGGGCGGAGACAAATCCAACGAATCAATAACCATGAAAATTGGTTCAGCAGATCTCGAGTTATAAGTGTTGTAACAAACCCGTCTTTGTGTTATATATATATATACTAGCTGACCCGGCGAACTTCGTTCCGCCTTAAAGGCAATATCACATGATTACTTTTTAAATTAGGATAATTTTAAATAAATAAATATTATTATTCAATGATTCTTTATTTGGGAGCACAATCCTGGCGGTTCTCCGAAAATCTTTAATGTGCTACAATACTCGGAAACAACGTCTATTGGCCCAATGCGAACGTCATTGCGCTATATTATATGCGTATAGAAACGCTGCCCGATTCAAATCAGTATTTGATGAATTTCTTCTTGTGCTTCTTTCATCATCAAATGACCTCTCCCGCTCTGGGCGGAGCGGAAGGGCGTGTCAGACTTTTACCTAGACTAAAACCCACCCGTGTTCCTTCACTTGCCTGTGCAACGGCCAGTGCCATGGTTTCTTTTTTAACCAACCCGCAACCCTGTGGACCAGTCCTCGTGGACCCCGTCAAGGTGTGCTGACATCTCTTTGAGGCGCGTGTGAAACACAACGCGCCGTCAACTCGGGCCTGGTTCTTACCAGGAGGCGAGCTGCCTATCGCTCGCCGCCCGCAAGCCCGCGCCTACGGTGGTCGGGAGTCCGATGTTGCCACCCGACCAGGGCGCTTCCTGCGGCGGTTTGAGGCGTGAGAGTAGTGGGATTTCCGCTCCCTCACGCGCTACGCCTCCTCCTTTGCCAGCATCACTGCTTCACAGAAGGAATTGAAAGCTTGCCATCAAGCACTCTTGCTCCGGACTATGGCCCGGACCAGGGTAGGACGCGAGAGATCGCCGCCGATCGCCGCCACGAGGACACGGCTGTGCTCTACCCAAGCCAGGCAGACCTCCACCATATGCTCCACCGTGTCCTCAGGGCGATGCACACAGTGGTCACCCTGGCGTTTCCTCCCGCCTTATACGGAACAGGAACCTCCCGAAACAGCCGTGTCCGGTGAGGACCTACGTCAGTCGGAAGGTGAGGACGCCGTGGCGCCTCTCTAGCTACTCCTCAAAGAGTGGACTTACCGCCGCTATTGTGGCGTGCTCTGTGCTGGATTGCGACAATCACACTTTCCATGTCGCCATGAGATCCCGCCGGAGCTCTGTTCGCTGTACTGCGATTTTATGCATTAGATATGGACACAATTTAATGGATGTTATCATACATATAAACGTTTCTTTTTAATTACTCTATCTATTAAAATCTCATCAAAATCTGTTTCGTAGTTTTAAAGATTTAATCATACAAAGTGACATAGGGAAAGAAAGTTACTTTGTTTTATAGTATGTAGTGAAGTGGTAAATAGCACAGCAATACAATATTAGAAATTTTGAAGTTGAAGTTTACTTTGGGGCTTTTATTAAAAAAAATAAACCGGCAGAGAGTATTTATATTCCTTGCTTTAAATGAATGCATCAACATTCAACCGGTAAGTTTTTTTTTAATATGCTGAGTAGTGCAGTAGTGTGTTTGTACCATTTTTAACAAATGAACCGCTAACTTATATTTTGACTAAGTTTTTTTGTTATTCCATGTCACGTCACACGGGAACAACGGGAACGGGATAAAAAGTCTCCTATGTGATAATTATGTCCTTCTCCCAGTTCTTATCTACCTCCCGACCAATTTTGGGCCATACTGGTTAAGCGGTTCTTGAGTTATAAATAGAGTAACTAACACGACTTTCATTTATATACATAGACTTCATTCAAATCGGACCAGCCCTTTAGGAGGAATTCAGTGACGTACACAGGTACAGCAGATTTAGTAATATACCCATGGAAGGCATTGTCATCTACATTTGTAACAAAGATATCATACCTCTCTCTACCCCTAGAGCTCTTGTTTCAGTCTCTTAAAGTTAAATAAAAAATCTTAAATATTTATTTATTTCTATTTATTTTTTTCTCTTTTAGTTCATAAGTATAATTTTAGTTAAATAAAAAAAATGAAAATATTTTTTTTATTTTTTCCCCTTTTAGTTTTTATGTACAATTTTCTTTTTAAGAAACTACAAAAATAAAAAAAAAAAAACTTGTGATTGCCCGGGTTTGAACCGAGGAACACCAGCCATCGCGAGTAGCCACCACCACTATCGCCTACGCCACAGCCGCTATGTCAAGCCGCGCGAAATTAGCGCCCATATTATGCGTGAAATATTGCGAAAGATAAAACTCGAAAATATGCGCTTCCCCAGACATAAAACTGAGCTAGATCAATTTCTCGTCCCCGAAAACCTGCACATATTAAATTTCAGCGAAATCGTTAGGGCCGTTTCCAAGATCACATGCTTCTTCAAGCGATAAGCGCCATCTGCCGGGCTGATTTGTGAATCTAAACCATCCAGGTCGCTACTCAAACGCATACAGAAAAATTCATCAAAATCGGTCAAGCCGTTTAGGAGGAGTTCAATGACATACACACGTACAGCAGAATTATATATATAAAGATAGATTGTTGGAGGTACGCACTTTATGAAATAGGTAGTGAGTTTAATTTTAAAAGTTGTGTAGGCCAAAATCGGGCTTTTGGGTCTTAAAAGTAAAGTCAGATTTTTCAAGCCAAACATACTTGGACATAAACTAATAAAGGTTAATAAATTCCTTATTTACTTTAGTAGGTTATTTTTTATTCAACACGTAGGTCTTGGGGTTTTTCATAGTATAAAAACTAAGAACCAAAAAACTCAGAAGAATAGTTAGGAAGGATTCTATGTATACCTATGTATACATAGATACTATAATCATTTTTTGTTCACAGGTTCATTAGGAAATTGCAGCATTTTATTCCCGCGATAATGTAAGTAGGTGTGTAGCTGTTCGAAGAGAGTGTAGGACTAAAAAGAAAATGCAACTAAGACATTTAACGGACACTATAATATGTCATCAGCAGGAGTCATCAGCTGATCGCGATCGCGGTCGGTTGTTTGTATTCGAACGTGCGGAGGGCGTTGACTTGTGTTGACGGCTATGACCTCTAAAGTGCTGCAGTGCAATAACTATCAACTGCATCTTTCGGTGTTTTATCAACGTTGTGAACTATGCCTCTCAATACTGTCAAGTGTAAAAGTTGTAATGTTGTTATTAACGAGTTATTAGCATTCCTACAACATGTTTTGGAAGTTATGGATGAAAATGGTGTGCATCAGTTGTGTACTTCCTCTTTCACCGCGGAAGAGATAGTGAAAGCCAAGATTCTGCTGTATGAGTGAATACCTAGCGGTAAGAAAATGCCAGTTCGGACAAGGGATGGCAAAAACAAAATGTCATGGGACTTAGATGACATGATTTCTTTGCTAAAAGGATCAAATCCCGAACTCTTTCCGATATTTGTGGCGAAGGAACTGCATAAGCTCCCTCCTGTATCCTTTGATCATGTGGATGTCACTGACTACTAAAAGACTTAGTGAAAATAAGGTGATTTAGAAGAAAAAGTTTAAAAAAGTAGAAAAAGTTACATCGGAACAATTCGATCGCTTTAAGGTAGAAGTGGAAAATATGAAGTACGCATCGTTAACTGACAATTGTACGATAGAAAGAAATGTGAATGTAAACAGAAGGAGAGGAGCATGTCTACAAAACAGTATTGATTTAGACAGTGGCCCAATGACTTTGCAATATGTGCCCATGACATATTCACAAGTAACTGCTGATTCAAAGTTAAGAGGCCGAATACCTGATCGACGCGATAATAGCTGCATCTGCTTTTCTCAAGAACAACATGGTGCGACAGAAAATAGGAGTCACGAGGTTGAGCGAGACGGGGTGCTAGCTGCGAGAGTGCAAGTGAGACCGAATGTTCGACGAGCAAAATTACGCCGATACGTGACAAAGTCAAAGAGCTGGCTGCGACGCTGGCTACCTGTGATGAGTAGTCCCCTACGAATGATCATCGAGTGAATGTTCTCGCTGCGGCAACGTACGCGTCATTTTCGAGTGAGGTAAAGTCTTCGCTTGGGCCGGATGCGACTGCGCCGGCGGCGGTACAGTGTGCGAGATTGCGTGATGTACTAGTGAGCAGTGAGTTGTAGATGGTATGAACAATGCGAATACGGAATGGAAGGTAGTGCAAAATAAACGCTATAAACAAAATAGGATAACTAATCAAAAGGGAAGGGCTTCAACTGCGCCAGAGGGTAAATTTCGGGCCGCGGATATCAAAGTGCCGTTGCTCTTTTCCAATATCAGTATAGAAGCAAGTGATGATGATATTATAAACTACATAAAAGACAAAACAAATGAGATTGTATCGCTAAAAAAAGATAAACATGAAGTCATTTAAGAAGTACAATGCTTTCAAACTGTATGTTTCCAAGCATAAAGTTGAGTTGTTCCTAAATGATGAATTATGGCCAAGTGGCATTGTTTTTAGACGTTTTGTGCATTTTATGTATCGAGCGAAATCACAAGAATCTAAAGTTACAGTAAATTAATTATGTTGTTCATGGGTACTAAAGTTATGAATAGGTGTCTAAAATGTATTAGCTTTAACTGTAAGTCTGCCAAACGATCCGTAGATAATATTAGGGATTTATGTGAATAGTCTGACTTAGTGGCTCTGCAGGAAACCTGGCTGCTTCCCCATGACAATCCGATGCTAGGAACCATAAGTCCTGATTTTGAATATACCGGTAAATCGGCTGTAGACATATCTCAAAGCCTCTTGAAGGGAAGACCTCATGGTGGGGTAGCCATTCTCTGGAGGAGGGGCATCTTTGAGTCGGTATCTGTTACAACAGATACCGACTGCGCCGTCACCAATCGAGAACTGCTGCAGGGTACACCCTGTAGCAGTTCTCAATTGGTGGCTACCACAGCCACGTCTAGGGGTCGTGCTATTCTTGTCTTCTCTGCGTAGGTATATGCCTACAAATTGTCCGGACAACTTACTTATTTTTACAGATGTGTTAAGTGAGATAAATTCTACAGTAGCAAGCTGTAATATAGAAAATGTTTTTGTACTAGGTGATTTTAATGCTCACCCTCACGAGTTATTCTATAGAGAGCTAATTAATTTTGTACTGACCAATCCTGGATTTGTGCTGATGTACAAAATCGGGGTATAAATAGTGATACATACACTTTTATAAGTGATGTTCATGGAAGTAAGAGGTGGTTGGATCACTGTTTAGTATCTGTAGCAGCTTGGGATAAAATTGTGAATGTGGAGGTATCCGAGGATATTTACGTGTCGGATCATCTACCTATGTGGGTGCAGTGTAATTTAGAAGTTGTGCGTCCTAAACTGTTGACTCGGGACCGCTGCCGCAATTCTGTTGCATAGGGTGAAAGAACTAAGACAGAAGCGATCAACTATCATAATATCTGTAACAGTAAGCTGCGCGACGTTGATTTCCCTCATGAGTTTGAGAGTTGCGTGAGTGGTCCTTGCGGGTTGGCTGAGCATAGGGTTGTTCTGGATAATTTGTACAGACAAATTGTAGAAATTCTTTGTGTGGCCGCTAGGCAGTCTAAAGATAGACGCGAGGGGGGACCGAGACAGGGGAAGGCGCGATTGTGGGTGGAATGATCATGTAAGGGATGCTCATGGAGAGACCAAGTTTAGTTTTCAGGCCTGGTGCTTAACAAGCGTCCCTCTTCGGGTCCTGTCTATGATGATATGCGGGAGAAGCGAAAAGTTTTTAAGAGCCGGCTAAAATTCTGTCAAAACAATGCTGAGCAAATTATCATAGATAGGCTAGCCGAACAGCGGGCTACTAAAAAGTTCGGGAATTTCTGGAAATTCACCGGCAAGTTAGACGGTATCTGACGGTCTATCTGCCACTGTGGGAGGGATGAGTGATCCCCGGGGAATTGCCGAAATGTTCAAAGAGCACTTTCAAGTTCGTTCGACTCTCGGTCCCTCAATCGTGAGAGAAATTTCTGGGCCCGGCAGTCACGGAGATAAACAGGATAACGGTAGTTTTGGCTCTCCAATTATAAAGCAATTTGTACAGAGGGTGGTGGGTGCTAACACTAGATAATAAGTTGTTTTTCTTTTTGATGTTACTAACACTCTATGGATTATCTGGTCCGAAATAAAAGTAATTTTATTTTTATATATACAATATGTTAAGAAAACCCTGTCCGATCCGTGAAGGTATTGTTAGGTATCGATAACTGATTCTACTAATGCCTGCAAAACCTGGCTAAACTTAAAAAAAGAATACCCCCTAAAAAATAAATAACTTAAATAAAATAAATAGGTAATTTCATGGCAACACAGGCACAGTACATGACCGCAGTTGACCTCATGGTTGTAGGTATAGGTAGCTTGTTCACGTTTATCGACTCTCGAAAGAAACAATGATACTTAGGCAGCTCGAGAAAAGAATTTTTTTTTTAAGTAGGAAGGTCGTCTGACTCTCCGAATGTATAATTTCATTGGTTGAGCACAATGGCTGTGGCGGAGATGTTCCATATTTCGTCGCACGAGATTAGCACGGACATGCACACAAATAAAAATCAAGTGGTGTCAAATCCGCGCTGGCCACAGTTGGCCCCTACCAATCCACTGCTCGCCGAACTGATAATGGACAATAATGATAATGTACTCACGCACAGGTCGGAAAAAATATCGTGAGGCACCGTCATGCTGGATCCCTCGTGCATTGACCGATAAGTACCCACTTCCAAATCGTCTAACACCTGATCACAACACAGCTAATTGCAGTTACTACCTCCATCAGCATGTTACATTACTCTACGTTAGAAAACGACATGATCACACAATACACGAATAGTGTGTACACCAGCAATTTTTACGCGCAACTCGGCGCAACTAATAATTTAAAGTAAAAATGATTTTTATTTTATAAAAAATAGGTATCTACGCGGCTGTCGGCGGCATGCTTTGATAGAGATGTGTAAGTAATCAAAATATTCTTTTTTTTATCGATTGATACTCGTCTATTTTTGGTATCGATTTGGTATTGTAGTTTTTCATTCTTATTCTCGATTCAACATCGCATGGAATTGTTTAGAACTTTTACAAAACTCAAATTAGCGAGGTACACTGCTGTAAATGAAAATCATGCCAAAGTATTAATTTCAGTTTCTGTCTTAATATCGATGATATTGACCGATAACATATTTGTAAAAAATTACTAAAATTATGTTTCATAAGTCTTTCTCGTTTCTGTTTACTAATACTTGTGTTATAATAATGTTATTAGTAATTAATCGATAAACAAACAAAAGTACTTTTACCATTGGGTAATCTGTGTTTTTACAACAAATCGTTCAACCAGAAACAAGTTTCGATTAATAGCGATAAAAAAACGTTATTACGCAAAAAATAGTACATCCCTAGTTTCACGTACTGTTTTCTTTGACGACACCGACAAACTCGCTGCGCGCCGGCATCACAAACGGGACCGCCAAATATTGAACATAAATTTATACAACAATAAATCAAACGATGATACCGCCGAAAATGGTGTTGTCACATATTAAAAATTTACCTAATTTTGGGGAAGTTCGCGGGAAAAAAAGATAATTTCAAAATTCACTAGTATTGTTACTATGATGATTATGTAAAATTTCATATTTTATTTGGCCATGTGTTTACCTAACCTTTATTATCTTTACGGGTCGGACAGGGTTTTCTTAACATATTGTATATATTTATAATGAATACGCATCAAATGTACGTTCAGCAAGGCAGGAAACAGAGTTTCACTACATTCTTTCGGTATAAGCCATTTTATATTATACAGGGTATTTAGTGCATCGTATGCCAAAGCGAATAGGGTAATTAGAGGGATCTTTGGTCACCTCTTCACCCACCCCAAAAAAAATTTAGACCCAACTAAATTTTTTTTACTGATTTTAAATTTTATTCGGTGAAAATTTACAAAAGTCTTCATTTAAATTTAAATACAAAAAAAACTAACAGCGATCTTAATTTTTTTATTTAATCTTTAATTTGTAACATTGTTCGCTTCTATCGAAACCAAAATTACTCGCCAGCAACATTTAGATTTTTTTTTTACAGCCCCGCAAAGTTTATTTAAGTAACAAAAATAAAATTGAAAGTCAACTTTATATTCCAGTTTAAAAAAAAAACTAAAAGTAATCATGTTCTTCCGATTTTTTTAAAACATCTCTGGAATGTGCCCTTTCTTATGGTGTACAATATGCCGTAAAAAATAATTTAATTAGCAATATCATTAATTTTTTAATTTTCTGTAGTGAGTCGCATTTTTCTAATATTCAACAGTTGTAGTTAAAACAAGTTTTGCGTTAAAACGCAAAAAGCAGGTAAAAATCCTTTTTTAATACAGTTGCTCAAAAAGTGGTGTATTACAGGGACGTATAGCGTTCGGAAAGTGGGCTATTACACATTCGTGCTTTTTCTTTACCTTTTCCGAACTAGTGCGTTCTCTTTCCCAACTGTCAAAATATTGTCTATTAAAAATAAAAAAAAAACCAACCATGAAGTTTTTACTTTAAAAAAATCCTAGAAGTTTATATGATTCATGCAAATAATTCTAAAAAGAAGCTACTAATTTGTTTCAATATCAGAAATAATGATTTAATTCAATGAGTTAGGTTAGGTTCTATTTAATTTCATCTCATTTCATTTTCATTTCATATCAATAAAAAAAATCTACTGAAGACTTGGCTGTATGGGCATAGTTCCCTTTGCCTAATCGAATGGGTGAAGAAAAAAAAAAATTCTGCTTATATTCTTTTACGGTTTGCGCCATTTTTCAAAAAATTTCTTTGGGAGTTTAGTTGTTTGTTGCACAAAATGAGTAATTTCGACGATATTTTATTTGAATTAACACCACCGGAACTCAGTATAATTGCACAAAATGCTTCGGAGAACAGTTTTACCGGAAAAGTCAAAAAGTCGCTACATATCTATATACAACGAATTTATTGCGTGGAGAGAAGAGAAAAAGGCAAATAGTTTTTCAGAAAATGTTATGTTGGCATATTTCTCCGAACTCTGATTTTCGATGATAAAAAGTATGCTGAAAATAAGAAACAACGTGGATAAGTCAATACCCAAAACTAAATGTTTTCTTAAAACGACAATCAGACGGTTTTACAACTAAAAAGTCGAAAATATTAACATCGAATGAAGTGGAAAGGTTTTTAAACGAAGCTCCCGATGATCGTTATTTAGCGACAAAGGTAATTAATTAATAAGTACTTATATTTTTCTTTAGTATTCAGTTTACGAAATCGCAAAATACAGTCATTAAATTATTTAAAAAAATATTAATCAAATCCCTTTTTTTTTTTTGTAGGTTGCGCTGATTTTTGGCATTGTTGGTGCTTGCCGCAGAGAGGAGTTATCCAATATTACTTTAAAAGATATTGAAGCCCATGAAAAAATGCTACTAATCAAGATTCCGAATACAAAAAATAAGATACAGAGAAGCTTAGTTGTTGAAGGAGATTTTCTTAGAATAGTGCAAAAATATATGAATCAGCGGTCCCAAAAAGGAAAATCCGACCGTTTTTTCCAAAATTATCAAAAAGGAAAGTGTACATCTCAAGCAATCGGGATAAACAAATTTGGTAATATGCCAAAAGAAATAGCTAAGTTTCTTGGTCTGCCGGATGCAGAGTATTATACTGGGCACAGCTTCAGGAGGACCTCTGCTACATTATTATTGGCAGATTCAGGAGTCAATTTGACGTCCTTAAAGCGACTAGGAGGTTGGAAGTCAGACAAAGTTGCAGTAGGCTATATTGCTGATTCATTACACAACAAACTAGAAACTGGGAAAAAAATCACACAATCCATTAATTTAAAGTCCAGTCCGTCACCTTCACATGACAATAGTGAAGAGAAAGTTCGTCCATTTACCTTCGTTGATAATGATAAGTCATTAGATCCAATTTCATCAACTAGCAAACGCCATTGTATAACACCTTTGACAAATATACATGAACAATCATACGAAATTAATAATAGTTTGTCTCAAACAGTAAATATGCAACCTAAAACTTCCCCAGTTAGTATAAAAAACTGTACCAATTTCAATGTATATGTGCATTATAACTTTTCTAAGAAATAAATTATTAGTTGAGTTTATTGTGTTTTTATTATTTTAATAAATTGCTTAATTTTTTCGCAACTGTATTAAAAATAGTTGTTCAGTACACGTGCGGAACCGTCATTGCAACTTGTTCGACTGTCAACCGGCTGCGCCTCGGCTCGGGTCGACATTTGTCGGAACTCGTTGTAATGACAGGCTTTCCGCACTTGTAATGAAATATACTATTCTGGCATAGCGTAAACCTGTTTGAACAAATCGCAAACGGCCGGACTCCTCGCGTCAACCCGACCATGTGTTATTTTTTTAGTCGAGATATCACTGCTTCTGCTACCTAACGTGTGTGCTATTTCACTGTACGTTCCTATTCTTTCATTTAATTGTTTTGTTATCGTTAAGTTTCTTGTTTTTTATTACGTTTTCTTAATTGTTGGTGTTATTGTTAAACTATTTGGACTTTGTTGTTATTGCAATGGCGACATTCTCTAACGAAGAATATGCGGATATTTTAATGGTTTATGGAGAAGCTCGTGGCGTCGCTCGTGCAGCCCCAACGACTTTATCAGGAACGCTTTCCTGGTCGACGAGTACCTGGTCGCAGAGTCTTTCAAGACCGACGCTTACGCGAAACTGGCAGTGTCTATTTTCGTGAACTAAGGGGCACTGTTGTGCGACATAATGTTGAAGTGGACGAGAGAATATTGGCTCTTTTTGAGGAAAAACCTACAAGAAGCATTAGAAATGTGGCAGCACATTTGGATATTTTGATATAGAAAGTGTGGAAAGTTGAAAATGAAATTTAGAATGGAGATAGTTTGTACCCTGCATTAACACATAGACCAGGTTTTTTACGGTGGGAAAACGTCTTATTCCTACGGGTAAAATTATTAAACCTTGTGTTATACTTACTACGATAACTATACGGGGTCTTGCGTAATCCATTTTTTTTTTTTCATGGATGGGTTGGTTGGTTAGGTTGTATAATACTTACTACAGTAACAAGACGAGAACTTGCGTTATTCTATTTTTAACGAGTGCGAAGCCGCGGGCAGAAGCTAGTGTATTGTATGTTGTATGTATTCCTAGAGTGCGTTTGAAGTTCAAGCTTTGAACCTATTTATACACAGGTACCATGTTGGTAGACACTCAATCAGAAGTTAGCCGTTGGAGATTTATGATCCCGCTTGTGATAAGCGTATAAGCAAACTGACTGACGATGACGACTTATATATAGGGCATTTTAAATTTCTTATTAAAAAAAGTGGAGTAACTGACATTACTTTCGACATCATCTCGACGTTCAATAACTATCAATGTGTTTGCAGTGTTTGCACTTGTTCATTGTCACAAACATTAAAGATCTTTTTTTTTTTAATTTACTTTACCTTTTATTAATCAATTCATACAATGTCTATTCTTCCGCAGTAGCACACGACGTTTTTTGACCCAGGTGTCCAGCTTTTCAGTAGCTCTGCACCAGACGTGGCATGAGACCTCAGAAGGTGTGAAACGGATGCTGCGCCAGCCCACCTTACCCAGCCTACATTTGATATCCTCACAAAATCGTCAACAGATGCTACATCAGACCTCTTCTCCAGCTCAACAGCCGATGCTGCCACAGCCGTACACGCCAGCCTGTCACGTAGCAAAAATATAGCAGCAGGCGACATCTCTTGGGCACGGGCTAAACTCGTGTCACATATGTTGCATCGAGCCGAGAGATGGCGTTGCGCGAAAGTACGGTCGTTAATATAATAAATAGATTCAAATAAAGAACGACCGGGTTAAATAAAATAAAAAAGGACTTAGGATAAATAAATATTAAAAATAAGAACCAACTCATGAGTCTGAAATTAAAATACAAGTCGCGGAATGCACTTGTCAATGGTTCAGGAAAAGTCAATTGGGAGCGGTCGATCGCTTGGCGAGAGAAGCTTCGAGAAAAAAGGATCGAAGTTTACTCGGAGGGTGGCTGGTTGGCTGGCGTTGCTGGTACGGAAGGTTGGCGTGTTTGCACCATAACCCATGGGGTTAAACGTCTAGCGATCTGGCTGATAATTCTATTTGGTTTTTTTTGGCGGGCCTAGGGCGGGAACCCGTGTGGAGGCGTCGCGTCCTGACTTGCCTCAGGTGGCCTTGATTCCGATTGGATCAGGCTTGTTTGGAGTGGAAGTGTGCTGAACCCTGGTGGTACGGCACATCAAATTCTCTTTCGACGACGACTAGACAGGTATAAGCTGTCATTTCTTTGCTCCGGGTGTTCCCGAAATACCTAATCCCGCAGGCCGCGTTCAACCGTGCATTAATCTGACACCCGTCAGTTAGTGAAGCCAAGGGTCTTTGTACCGTAAACCCGAAGCGTTAGTCGAGAGCTAATCCGAAACGTAGACTCCCTGTCCTTATATCTTTGTTTTGATGTATCTAGTGAGTGAGAGTGAGTTTACAACAGGTTGCATGTAAATAGGCTATTCGCTTCATATTGTTGTGCATAACCTGAGATACTTTTGTAACGACTGAGCCGTGATCACAACGGTTCACCTCACGAATCCTTCATCAAGCGACCCTGAGCTTGCTGAATTGTCTCATGTGGATTCCCTGTCCCACTCCGACCCGAGACGGAGTGAGTCAGGAAATCGGCTAGGTAAGTTAGGAGATTGGTTTTGTCATATATTTATGACACAGGGTAATTATAAAATAAATTTGTAATTGTATCCATTTATTGTTTTATTTAATGCTCCTAGCTACCAAGTATTTACATAATTAAATTTACTGTAACTGCCGGGTAAGGGTGGAGTTAGCCACCCTGCGTTTATATAGAAGAACAAAAGCGTTACAAGCCCTGAACCAAATACAGAGACATACCTTTTCAATAGTCCTGAGCCTGAGTTTGCTTTATTGACCAACGATATACCGGAAGCTACGTCAGACATCCCGACCAGTTCTGCTCCAGATGCTATGTCGGAACATTTTTACTGTTCTGCACTGGATACTTTGATGCTCACCCCTTCTGCCCCAGAAGTTAAGACAAATCATCGCTCTAGTTCTGCAACGGGCAACGAGATGGACGTTACATCTGCCACCAATGAAAATTCTACGCCGACAGTCTCGGATATAAGTCTGCCTTCTACATCGAAATTGTATCGGAGTAATAATAATTCACCTTCACTAAAATTGACAAAAAAAAAAAAATACTCGAAAATCGAAGCAATCCATTCACGTTCGTCTAAGTACATAAACGGCAACTGATGATACCACAAATGCTCAAGCCTATACATTGAGAACAGCTCATCCTACAAAGAAGTCCGCATATTTAGACTACATGTCCGATGATGAGGTAGCTTTGTTAAGTGTCTTTGGCGATGTTGGAAGTTCTGACGAGTGGGAACCGGAAGCAAATGGCAAGAAAAAGAAAAAAATATCAGTTAACCTCGAAGAAGAGACTGTAGGTGATAGAACAGAAAAGAAAAAAAATGTGAATAAGAGAAAATGCACTTCTCAAAAGCGATTATCTGGACAAAGTTATACAAAAGCAAATGGAAAAGTTTGTGAAGAAAAAAAGTTAGCAAACCCTTGCGCTGGTAAAAAATGTGGGCACAACTGCGGCGATATTACAGAAGAAAGAAGACTCAGCATTTTCAAACATTTTTGGAGCCTAACAGAGCAGAGAAGGAAGGATTGGGTCATAAGCCTAACTCAAAAAACTAGTATTAAGAGAAAAAGGAGCAAGGACTCAGAAAAACGCAACACAACATACA
This sequence comes from Sesamia nonagrioides, assembly GCA_017933935.1. Lineage (NCBI taxonomy): Eukaryota > Metazoa > Arthropoda > Insecta > Lepidoptera > Noctuidae > Sesamia > Sesamia nonagrioides. The sequence goes on from JADWQK010000346.1 coordinate 377,657, forward strand.
AATACAATATAACAGATGGTGAAACTCATAGACAAGTCTGTCCGCAATTCTTGTCCCATACACTTGACGTCACACACAAATATATCAATTACACGGTTTCAAATGCTGATCAGTTTGGTAGTTCCAAGGAAACGGAAATAGGTAAAAGTGTACCGCCTATTAAAACCAGTAATGATGACTTAGTAGCGGTTGAAAATTACATTAAACTATTACCCGCGGTGCCTTCACATTACTGTAGGAAGGTCAGTACTCGAGTATACCTTTCAACTGAATACAAAAATTTGGCCAATTTGTATAAATTAAACAAACAGTGATGAATGTGACTGACAACGATTTAAACAAAACCTTATAACATTACAAACTGAAGACTTTGAAAACCACACAATTAAGACATGGCCTAGAGGACAAAGGTTCCAGGCCAGTAAAAATATAAAAAAAAAATCGAATTACGCGCTTCTTTTCGTCATTGAGTATTGTATTTTATTCTTTTGAAACGTATTAAGTGTGTGTTTAAACGAAGCTAATAGCTATGGCTAGCGCTCCGAAGAAACCACGGATCCTGCAGCACTTTAATCGGGAATGGATGGGGGAATCGTGCTTCAGCAATAGGCTTGTACCTAGCAAGAAAGGAGATACGTACGCGTTTTGCAAGTATTGTTTATCTGATCTCTCAATAGGATGTGGTGGCAAAAATGATTTATATCGCCACAAAAAAAAACTGCGAAACATTTAAACTCTGTTCCTAGTTCAAGTAGCACACAGAAGTCGATAACAGTATTCTTAAATAAAAATATAAGTTCTACGAAGATGGCAGATATTTTGCTAGCATCTTTCGTAGCAGAACATGACTTGGCGATGAATGTCATGGAACATCTGCCCCAATTAATCCAAAAAGTATGCCCAGAAACAAACTCCGAAACAGCACAATCTATTAATTGTGGCAGAACAAAGACTACAAATATTTTGACTTCGGTTACAGGGGCGACTGATAAAGATAATATAGTAAACCATAATAAAAACAATAAATTTTCATTATTAGTGCCTTGTTGGTAGCTTTTATAAGAATGACAAAGTCTCTGACGCTTTTCTTTGTTTAGTGCCGCTTTAAGATGGGACTGCTGAAACGCTCTACCAACACATTGTTAAAGTGTTTACAGACAACTCTGTTCCCTATAAAGATAATATGGTGAGATTTGCTGCCGATGGTGCTAGCACCATGGTGGGACAACACAATTCGCTAGCTACAAGATTTGTTGCGGATATACCCAATTTAGTTGTAATAAAATGTATTTGCCACACATTCCATCTTTGCGCATCATATGCATGTACGAAACTTCCACGAGAACCAGAAGGCTTGGTAAGAGACGTCAATAACTATTTTCAAAATAGCCCAAAGCGAAGTGGTATCCTCAAAAAGTTTCAGGAATTCTTGAATCTTAAACCTCACAAGATTCTGCATCCCTGTCAAACCAGGTGGCTTTCTCTTCGTTCAGCTGTAGTTAGACTTCTGGAACAAAACCAGGCACTTATACTTTATTTTACCGAACACACTTTCAAAGACTGCTTACTGACATCTGACAATATACTACACATGCTGAAAAATCCATACAACAAAATGTATTTAGAATTTTTGGAATTTGTACTGTAAATATTTAATAACTTCAACAAACTAATGCAATCTCAACGTCCCGAAATCCACAAACTCCATGAAAACATGAAAACAACATTCCGTACTTTATTGGATAATTATATTCAAAGTTCTTATCTAATGTCAACCGAGCTGGAAGCCATCGAATTTGGTAACCCAAGACGGTATGTACCGATTGAACAATTTTACTTGGGTACCAAAGTTTATCAAATCACGAAAGATCACGTCATTATTAAATGTCGCCCTTAATTTCCCAAATGTAATCGCGGCGGGAGATATTCAAAAGTTAGAGACCGAGTGGAGACAACTAAGGAGCAATTTGAATCTGCATTCAGAACAAAGTAATGAAGACCTGGAACAATATTGGAGCAAAATAATACAAGAAAATCAAGTGAAGCCAATGATGTTTTATACACTGTTTTGTCAAAATTAGTGTCTGCACTCCTCTGTCTACCGCATTCTAGTGCAGATGTGGAGCGAATATTTTCATCTACAAATCTCATTAAAACGAAACAACGAAATCGATTAGAAACGAGCACGATTGAAAGGTTATTGCATACTAAGCAACTGTTAAATAATGAGCCATGTTATATGTTAAATGTCGATTGTAATTTGCTTAGTATAATGAATAAAGATATATACAACGTGTAACAAAAAGGGTATATACATACCAAGTGGACGGCCTCTTGATAAGATAAGAAACGATACGGGAAGGGTTCTCTAACCTTATGTTTACATGGTAGGAAGTTATGAATTATTCCAATACATATGATACCAGAAACCGCAGTTTCAAACTGAAATCAATACAACACTAGCAAAAAGCCAGCTGATCGGGGTCATTGAACAGTTCATCAATAAAAACAAACCTCTTACTTACTTGCTTACCCTGGTATTTCTTCAAACAGTGGATAAAGGGTTCCGGATGTTTATTTTTCTTAACATTTTTTTTTTCGGAAAAATAATTTTACGTACAAATAAGTTTTTTCTACAAAAGCTAACTTTATGTTTGTGAACAACAAACCAAGTCATAAAATAGGGCGAGTGCGTGCGCTGGAAATCGAAAAACGTCTAGCGGCTTTAGTCACCTACGTAAAACAATAAAAAAACGCAATTTATTTTATAAATGAGTAAACTTATCTAACAAATCGATAGAACCGAGTTGGTAACTCTCTCTCATCTAAAGCGCATTTCCCGGTTGTATCCGCGGCTTTCGCTTTGGAGCCCGGGATCCGCCTCCAGTCCAACCGGGTTCGGCTGAATACCAGTATTTTACATGGAGCGAGTGCCATCTAACCTCCACAATCCAGTTACTGGGTAATACGATATCCCTTGGTAAGACTGGTTGTCTCACAGATCTACGAATGACAGCCGGGACTAACGGCTTAACTAACGTGTTTTCCGAAGCACGGAGGATACACACACAAACACCCAAAGCTGGAATAACTACTTGTAGGTCATACAAATATTTGTTCCGCGCGGGAATCGAACCCGCGACACGCTGTGCAACAGTCAATCGCTTAACCACTACGTCAATCGTGCAGTCAACTACCTGCAATTCACTCAGTAGCTACTCAATCCTACTTCCTACTAATAAAATGCGAAAGTTTGTAAAAATGTTTGGATGAATGGATGGATGTATCCATACATACATTCTTACAAATTTTCGCATTTAAATACTAGCTGCTCCCTGCGGATTCACCCGCGTAAGTTTCGATCCCCTGGGAATATCGAGATAAAAAGTGTCCTTTATGTTAATCCTGGTTATAAACCATATCTTTGCCAAATTGTATCCAAATCAGTTCAGTAGTTTTTGAGAATCGAGTTGGTAACTACAACACACTAAATAATACCCAATCTATTAACTACATTCCTATAAATTTCCTTACGTAACTAATTCTTTTCATGTCGGTTGCCATTTGCCATACATAGGTAGGTACTTAGTTTATGAAAAATTAATTACTTAGATAAACGTGCGAAAGAGACTACGAAAATAAACAACTCATGTGTGTCCTAGTACAAAAAAGGTCCCCATGAGTTCCGTAGATAAATTAAATTTTAGTTAGTCTTTGCGTATTCACTTCTGCGATATAAAAGATTTTGCCTTTTGCAAAAATATTATAGCTTAAAACTCAGCAGTAGATAGATAGAGTACAGTACAGTCTTAATTTACCTTTTCAAAATAAATAAAAAATACGCAAATGTACTAGGAGTGCAACAGATACGAGGATTGTTATCGCTAAATTAAACAGCGGTTCCGCAATCACAGAACCCTAATTAAATGTCCTAGCTCAAACATATGAAATTGAATACGATAAAATATTATCTCTCAGTCGCGTACGCCGACGGCGTGCATTTTGTGAGAGAGATGACAATATTTCCGTTATTTTTATCCGTTATTCCACACATATATTATTGTTGTGTGAGTGACTTTAGAACGCGCCGAAAGCAATCATGTTGAACATGATAAAATATTGTGTCTCGGTCGCACGCGCCGTCTGCGTGAATATTTTAAGAGAGATGACAATGTTTTGTTCCATTTGTCTACTATCTTTGGCGAAATATTTTAAAACGCCGAAAGAGAAATTAAGTACCTAAATAAATAAAGTTCAATTTTTCATAATTCCTATTAGTTCAGTACAGATCTAAGATTCGAACTTTACGGTCGCATGCGCGTTTCGCGATTTTTGTGTTGTGAACTTGTGACGTGTGTACAATCATGGCCCTTAGCAATACTGAATATTTTGAGATGATCTTGTGTGTCGGACAAGAGGATGGTAATTTGCGTGCTGCTCGCGAACTTTATCGTCAGCGATTTATCGATGGTAGGGCAGAAGGTGAGCGTCGACAGCTCCCTTCGGTGGCGTGTTTCCATAGAATGGTACATCGTCTGCACCAAACTGGTTCTTTTCACGCTCCTGGATTAGGGGTCGCCCGAACACTACCGATCCAGATTTAGAGGAAGCCGTACTCGAACATTTCGAAAATAACCCACGTACTAGTACTCGGCGAGCTGCATTAGCGCTGGGTGCATCTAACCATATGCAAGTATGGCGAGTGTTGAACAATGACGGCCAGAACCCATACCACTTCCGTCGCACCCAGGAACTGACACCTGCAGATTTTTTGCCTCGCGTGACCTTCTGCGAGTGGTACTGCGGTCAGGTAGCAGCTTCGCCAGATTTTGGCTCAAGAGTACTGTGGACAGATGAAGCGTCATTCACAAGAGCTGGGATAAGCAACATACATAATGACCATGTTTGGTCTCACGCTAACCCGCATGCTTCTACGGAATCGTCGTTTCAACACCAATGGCGACTAAACGTGTGGGCTGGTATTGCGGGAGAAATTGTCGTAGGACCAATTTTTTTGCCGCACAGCCTAAACGGTCAAAATTATTTAAATTTTTTTAACCAACGAATTGGACGATGCTCTCACAGAAAGCCTATCAACTTTAGGTTACGCTAATCTCGTGATGGGCAACAATTTAATCTTCCAACACGATGGCGCTCCAGCACACTATGCACGTGATGTTAGGGAGCATCTAAATATGCGTTTTCGTCAGTGGATTGGGCGCGGTAGCAGACATGTACCTTGGCCACCGCGATCTCCAGACCTAACTCCATTAGACTTCTTTTTGTGGGGGTATATTAAAAACATAGTGTATGCAATGCCGTGTGACACAGCAGAGCAAATGAGAGAGCGAATCGAAGCCGCTTTCAGGACAGTGACACCAGACATGCTACGGAATGTCCAGGTGTCGATACACAAACGAGCGACCTTGTGTGTACAGTACCAAGGGCGTCACATCGAACCACATCTCTAAAAAATGTAAGTTAATTAAATTATTATTTTTAATTTTCATATTTATTTTGCTGATTGTTCGGACTATGTTAAGCTATTTTTGAGGCAAAATTTAAGTAGGCAGGTAGGTACAAAGTACCTACCGGGCGGGCCACTGTCAGCATCTCATGGACGCGCGCGTCGCAGCCGCGCGTTTCAACAATATGTAGGCAGATAGGTACTAGGCGATCAGAATTACAGAAGAAATGTTTTGTAATATTAGCAAGTGACTTGGAATGTTGTTGACCCTCCGTAGTGTTGTTACACGTTTGTTAATATTTGAATTCAAGAATCATGCGATACCAAGGATACCAAGAATTTGGTATCAATTCTTCGAGTAATTTATTTTGAGCTGAAACTTTGTGTAGAGTTTCTATACCACCTATAATCTTCAGGGGTTCTTGATGTATATACCCTTTTTGTTACACGCTGTATAAGTAGGCATTAACGATTTTCTTTTATTTTTCTCGAAATTTAATCGAATTTCACAATTTTTTATTTGATCAGATAATTTCATGGATAACTACAGAATACAAACGACAGATACAGATTTTTACGGATTTTCATATATACAATATGTAAAGAAAACCCTGTCCGACCCAGAAGGATAATAAAGGTTAGGTAAACACTTGACCAAATATAATATAAAATTTTACATAATCATCATAGTAACAATACTAATGAATTTTGAAATAATCCGTTTTTCCCGGGAATTAATTCCAATTTCCCCGAATTTTGGTAATTTTTAAAAAAGTGACAACACCGATATTATTTTAAGCGAATAGCGACGCGACTACGTCACAGGTGCCGCGTGCCCTGCCCCCCGCCGCCCGCGGAAGGGGTTGCTAACCGCACATGTATTAAGTTACCTCTTTTGCGAAATAATATTTATTTTTTTAGGGGGATTTTTTTTTAAGTTTTGCCTTTCTTTGTGGGCATTAGTAGAATCAGTTATCCATACCTAATAATACCTTCACGGATCGGACAGGGTTTTCTTTACATATTGTATACTAAATACAGATTTCATACAGATTTTAACAGTCCCCTATACAGATCTTGGGTCTCCAGTCTGGCAACACTGGCCAAAGCCTTTCAGAGGTAGGACGCGTATTTTATATTTTGACGAGTTTGTATTATGAAGTAGGTATTATGAAATTCAGGGCCGACTAAATCTAATATATCAAATTCTCGTGTCGCGGTGTTTGTGGTTAAACTCATCCGAAACGGCTTTCCCGATTCTCATGAAAGTTTGTGTGCATATTGGGTAGATCTGAGAATCAGACATCTATTTTTTATCCTCCTAAATGTTAAGGGTAATCCACAAGGGTAATCCACTCCTATTTTTTTTTTAAATATAGATCTTTGTCACTCTTGACAGCACATGATTTAAATAAATAGTTTCGAAGATATTACAAATTTAAAAATTGTGGTGCGTGATGCGTCGCATTTACGGCGGTACCAGCCGTTTGGGCGGCGGGCCGCTATGTTTTTTATACAACAAAAATGTGTGTTTGTTTGCGGTGTACACTGGGCCTGCATTTTTAATAAGAGTTGTAAAATACAAAAATATAACCGCTGAATCAAAAAGGAATTTAATAAAGATTTGTCTTCAAAAGTGCCATGACACAGGCGTAGTGTTCGTAGGCATTACGTTTGATGGGTGCTCCGAAAATTTTAATGCCGTTGAAACTTTAGGCTGCAATTTGACCGATGTAGCTAACATGAAAACAAACTTCCCACACCCAAAGTTTTTGTGTTTATTGATCCATGTCACGTTATGAAAATGATAAGAAACACCTTTGAAAATAAAAGGTTGTTTTTTCATAAGGAAGGTAATCAAATAAAATGCCAGCTGCTAGTTAATTAGTCAAACTTCAGCAATTCGAGGGTCTAAAATTTGCTAATAAATTAATACCACGACACATTCATTTTCTCAATCAAATGATAAAAGTTCGATTAGCTGTTCAGTTGCTTAGCACGAGCGTTGCCAATGCGGTTGATACTTTGTGATGAAGTGTTAAATTCATCGCTTTTCTGCAATACTTCTGGTACCGTAAAGTTTATAACGCCAATGAATAACTTTTTCGACGTAATAATTCTCAAAAACGACATTTTTACGGATATAAACGGCCTATTGACGCTAAAACTATAACAAACATATTTTCATTATTAGACGAATGCAAACAATATATTCTCTCACTTCAAATTTATCAAAAAAAGAAGAATTATTAAAAGAAAGAACAGTGAACCTCGAATTGTTTGTAACATTGGAAAAAAGAAATTGGTTGACACTGCTAGTAAAACTGGGTTTGTTGGTGCTATTGTGTGTATAGAGAGCCTTAGTAGTGTTACCGAAGGTTTATCGGATAATCCCAGGATCATTTAGAACATTTTTTTTGGGTTACTACGAAGGCACGGTGGATACAATAATAATCAAAATACACTACAACTACAAAAAACATTGACATAATTTAGAATTACGCTCCACGTTTTCAGGAAACTGTATTCCGTTCGACAATTTTGATATATTAAATTTTTCATCTATAAACGTTTTTTTTTTTTTTATTTGTTATAAACTAGTGCTTGACTGCAATCCCGCCTGATGGTAAGCAGTGATGCAATCGTTGATGGTAAAGCGCACTAGCTTATTAAGCCTATTCACTCAAAAAACTGAGTGAATAGGAAGGAAGACGGCAGTTGAGCGAGGTGATGCAATGTTTAACCCAACAACACGACCAACGATGCTGCGCCAGAGGATGATCTGGAGACCCTCCACGACCAAACTCCCGACACAACAACATTAGGCACATCGTACCCGGCACACATCGCAACACAACTGCTCAGACCCGTCGTCCGTACGGCTTCACCAGACATCATGTGCATAAACAATACCTCTTCAATCAATAAACATGACAATGAAAACTATCAAATTCTACGATGAAAATGTTTTAGATTCAGACTTAGAGGCTGAGAATAATTGTGCAATATTAACTGAAAGACTTGAGACTGAACACTTTACTAGCACTACAAAACTTATCGCGAATTTTGACAATGCAATTAAAATGTGAAACATGTGTTAATAGCCTTACAAGTAAAGAAAAACTTTGGCACCATAAACTTGAAACCATTAAAGATATGAGAGGGTTATGTTTCTCCACAGAGATGTTTATAAAATATGCTTAAAGACTAACTCATTAATTCGTATTGTGATCCGAGAAACTGGTGGCAAAAATCTTTTTGAAAAAATGAAAGTTACAAACACTATGAAATGTTTTATTGATTCTGACATCTTCATGTGTCTAAACGACCATCTCTACACCAATCAGGCACTTTTAATCATCGAAGTCAGCTGATTACGAACTATCGTAGAAAAATATGCAAAAATACGACTTTATCACGAAGCGAAATCTGACCCGACAGTAAAGTCTACTACAAAAAGACAATAATCAACTAAACTGATTTAAATTTTATTTGAAGGAAATTAAAGTTCATGAAGTCTTAACATGTGAATTCATATGTATAAATAATAATTTAATAAATACACTCTAAAATATGATGTTTTAATTTAGATAATAAAGATGGTATAATATCATTGTCTGTTCTACGTTACCGATCTAATCTATGACAAACAAGCGCCACCTGTCGCCCGCTTGACGTCTTCAACGAACGCGGAGATCGAGTTTAATCGGGCTGCGAATTTGTTCATAGTAGCGACTCTAGTGTAACTTATATCGTAACTTTGTAGCGCAAAGTCAAGTTATTTAGGAGAACTAAAATATTAATAATTTCAGAAAAGAACAGTTGTAAAAGAAAGGTAAAATTATATTTCATTTAAATAATGATCTATTCATAATAATGTTACGGGCTAGGGGTACTTAAACGCCGGTTAAGGGTTACGAAGTTTATTGGCAACGAAGGTACAGTCGATTGCAGGCAATGACAAGTAGAACTTAGCTGATGTCGTACCGAAGTCTTCTCTTACGTCCACGAAGTCCGTGTTGTAAACACACAATAACGCTACAGATGTTTCTTCACGTAGTACTTACAGTTCTCGTTATAATTGTCGCAGTAGGTCTTCTTTAAGATTGCTTCTTAACTGTCGCTGTTTTCGTATCGCTAGTCGAGTGTAGACTGCCTCTGAGCCGGCATCACGGCGCTTTATATAGTCCAGCTGATCGAACATTCCAGATTCCTCTAGACGTAATAATAATAGCACATAACTTCGAGGTCACTCGGAAGTACCTACGGTAATTCCCGGAAACGGGTTTCTAGAAATTTCGATGTCGACACTTTGTTGACAAAACTGTTGAGACCTGTACCATTCGATAGGCCGTCCTAAGTCTAGTAATGCGTTTTATTATTGTACCTGGAAAATGTCTAGATCTGGAAAATAGGGCTTAAAAGTGACACACTGCATGTCACGCGATATTGAACCTTATGCCATCGACATAAGGTCCATTCGTAACATTGCCCCCTTCTTAGTCATGCTCGTCCCGAGCATGATTTGATCCATAATAGCGAGCTAGGCGGTCTACGTGTACGATCTTCGGCTTCCCTCTAGGTCCTTTCTTTATCCGGTAGGTGACATCGTTTATCCTGGTTACTATCGTGTACGGACCCTCCCATTTGGCTTGAAATTTCGGACTCTTTCCTTTTCTCCTTATGGGATTATGCAACCATACCAAAGTTCCCTCTTCGAATCCGGGCACGTTAGCTTTGCGGTCGTATCGGATCTTCATCTTCTCACTGGTTTTCAGACCATTCTCTCTCACTAGCTCATGTATTCCATCTAATTTACGCCGCAGGTCGGCCACATAGTCGACGGCTAGGATAGGAGTATCGGGAGGTGTTCCGGTTAGTGCATCTATGGGTAGTCTAATTTCTCGGCCGAAGTTGACTTTCGCCGGTGTGCAATTTGTGCTGTCATGTGTTGCTGAGCGGTATGACATTAAAAAGAGTGGAATGTATTGGTCCCAATCCCTTTGATGTTCTTCCACTACTTTGGCCAAATGATTCTCCAACGTCTGATTGAATCTTTCGACCATTCCATCTGACTGTGGGTGATACGGTGTTGTACGAGTCTTATGTATCCCGAGTAGTTGGCAAACCTCTTGAAATAGTGAAGACTCGAAGTTTCTACCCTGGTCAGAGTGTAACTCCAAGGGAACGCCAAATCGACAGAACACCTCGTGAACTAGCTTTTTGGCGACTGTATGAGCTTCCTGGTTAGGTACTGCAAAAGCTTCTGGCCATTTGCTGAAATAGTCTTGCATGACGATGATATACCTATTTCCTTCTTCAGTAACAGGGAATGGTCCAGCTATATCGACAGCAACTCGTTCCCATGGTGCACCAACATTGTACACTTTCAGCCGACCTCTGGCTCTCGTTTGCGGTCCCTTTACTGAGGAGCAAGCTACGCATTTTCTACACCAGTCCTCTACGTCTTCGCGGCAATGCACCCAGTAGAATCTTTTCCTCACCTTCTCCAGGGTTTTCTTTACTCCTAGATGTCCTCCGGATACTCCGTCGTGCACCTGTCTTAGCACTGACGCGACTTTATCGCAGGGGACAACTATCTGTAAGGTGACCTCCTGTCCACTGGGTGATTCCCATTTCCTCTTGAGAACTCCATTATCAATTATCAGGCTGTCCCATTGAGCCCAGTAACTTTTTGCTGTTGGGCTAAGCGCTGATATTTCACTCCAAGCGGGCCTCTGGCCACGTTGCTTCCACTCGATTACTGCCTTCAGGTCACTGTCGTCCTTCTGTGCGTCTTTCAATGATCGATTATCCCAGTCTTCGTCCAAAGCGTTCACCTGGATAATCCTTACGTTCTCTTTCTGTTTGTCACAATGTCGGCCCTTACTTCCTGAACTAACCTGGCGACGGCGGTCCTTTTGTCTTGCCTTTTTCTCGAGGCGCTTCTTCTTACGCGCCTCGTCCTCGACTTCCTTATCCCGCTTTGCGTCTGCCTTAGTCCACGACCTTCCGCACGACCGCTCGCGCTCTTGTTCTCGCTTGCCGGAACGTTCGCGTTCCTGGTCTCGGTCACGCTCGCGGTCCTTGACGCGTTCCCGCTCTCGTTCAGCGGGTCGTTCGCGGTGCCCGCTCCGATCGCTCCGCTCACGCCACTCGACTCGCTCGCACGGGCGCTCGGACTCGACCTTCGCATCGCGCTTGCGCCACGCCATCACCGCGGCCTCTTCACGTGACCAAGAAGTTCTTCTTCCCTTAGCCTTCCTGGGACAATCAATTCTAATGTGCCCCTTTTTGCCACACTCATAGCAAGTTGGTCCTCGTCGGGCTTTTATTTGTGCGGTCACTTCTCGAATACGGTCGTGTTGTGGGCCATCTTGACGTACTGCTTCCACTTCCAGAGCATGCGTCAAAGCTGCCTTCAGGGTCTGATGGTGACCCAGACGTACAGCAGCCCTGACTTCTGCATCTCGAATCCCATCAGTAAAGAATCGTAGAGTAGTAGCGCCAATCAATCCCGGTGTTGATGCATACGCCTTCCGAACCATACGTTCAATTTCCGTGGCCCATTGTTGCAAACCCTCGCTGCTCTTCTGTGTGCGTTCGCGGAGTTGAGCCCTGTAGACATGTTCCAGGTGTTTCTCTCCATATCTAGACTCCAACGCTTCTAACAGACAGGCTAGGGTATTGCAATCGCCGGAAATATTTTCGAGGATTTGGACCGCCTCACCACGCAGAGCAAGCGTAAGGGCGGTTACGGCTTGATCGTCGTCCCAATTGTTGCCTTTTGCGACCTTTTCAAACTGTAGACGGAAGGCCACCCATGACGTTGTCCCGTCAAAATGAGGTACCTTGAAAGTCGGCAAAGCACTGGGTACCGGTACCACCCCTTTAATAACTCCTTTTTGTACCTTCTCATGCAAAAATTCTACTTCCTTCCCAAACTCCATGATGGTATTGTCTAATTTATCGAAACGCGCATCATATTTGTCTATACGAGCGTCTTGCTGGTCTATGCGCGTATCTTGCTGGTCCATACGGACATCTTGTTGTGCTGTTTTTATTTTAAGTTCGTTGACCTCTTCTTTGGTTTTTTCCCATTTTTCATTTAATTCTAATACCAGCTGCTGGGATTCCTTTATTTGTGCCTGGGTTACCGCCTGAGATTGTTGTATCTGTGCCTGGATTTCTGCCTGGGATTTTGCCTGAGATTGTTGTATTTGTGCCTGGATTTCTGCCTGGGATTTTGCCTGGGATTCTGCCACACTTTTAATCTGTGCCTGGGTTGCTGCCTGGGACTCTGCCATACTTTTTATTTGCACCGTCAAATGGGCCAGCAACGCCGATAAATCGCATCCACTGCTTCCGGGAATAGTAGTGGTAGTAGGCGCACTAATAGGTGTTACGACGGCCGCTTCTGTTTCGGGTGCAGGGACACCAAGCGATTCTTCCCCTTGACGCGCCAAATCCATCGCTGCTTGTCGTCGCGTGCGAACTCTTTCGTCTTCCCTTGGCGTGACCGGCATGCCGCTTCTGACACCAATTGTTACGGGCTAGGGGTACTTAAACGCCGGTTAAGGGTTACGAAGTTTATTGGCAACGAAGGTACAGTCGATTGCAGGCAATGACAAGTAGAACTTAGCTGATGTCGTACCGAAGTCTTCTCTTACGTCCACGAAGTCCGTGTTGTAAACACACAATAACGCTACAGATGTTTCTTCACGTAGTACTTACAGTTCTCGTTATAATTGTCGCAGTAGGTCTTCTTTAAGATTGCTTCTTAACTGTCGCTGTTTTCGTATCGCTAGTCGAGTGTAGACTGACTCTGAGCCGGCGTCACGGCGCTTTATATAGTCCAGCTGATCGAACATTCCAGATTCCTCTAGACGTAATAATAATAGCACATAACTTCGAGGTCACTCGGAAGTACCTACAGTAATTCCCGGAAACGGGTTTCTAGAAATTTCGATGTCGACACTTTGTTGACAAAACTGTTGAGACCTGTACCATTCGATAGGCCGTCCTAAGTCTAGTAATGCGTTTTATTATTGTACCTGGAAAATGTCTAGATCTGGAAAAATAGGGCTTAAAAGTGACACACTGCATGTCACGCGATATTGAACCTTATGCCATCGACATAAGGTCCATTCGTAACAATAACAATAAACTGAAGATGGATTTAACTTCCAAATAAATTTTCCAATAACAATACATTTAAATTCCTCTAAAGCGTACGGATCAAAGTTGGTTAGTCTAACTATAAAGAGAGCGTACGCGGCAACTCTATGCACACAGTTACGCATGCTTCTGTGCGAGTGAAATTTGCAAAAAGTTACCTAAACTTGATGTTTCGCGCTAGCCGTAAACGCTCTTAATGGCACTCTGAAAATTCATCAAGTAATGGCTAAAATATTAAGAAGTCCTCTGGAATCAGCTCCAAGTGCTACTAATGAAAACTTTAAGTTGCACTTCTACAAGTGCATCTCGTCGACACAGTTACCAATCTGACCGTCAGAGCATCAGTCATTCATTCCGCCGAACCTACAGTTCGAAGTATCGACATGAAACAGCCGTATCACCAGCTCCTCAGCAAGTTTCCTGACATCCTGCGACCGTCATGCACGAAACATACTCCCAAACACAGGGAAGAACACCACATCGAGACTACTGGCCACCAGTGTACAGCAAGAGCAGACCTCTTCCTCCATATCCCTACCTGCCCGTGAAGATTGAATTCGAACTCAAGATGCAGCAAGGAATTTGCCGACCAAGCAAAAGCTCTTGGTCCAGTCCGCTACATGTCCTTCCTAAGAAAAACGGCGACTTACGAATTAGTGGTGACTACAGAAGGCTCAATGACGTCACTAAACCCGATCTCTATATAGTTCCACGCCTCAAAGATTTTACCTACCTGCATCACGGCAAGAAAATCTTCTCCACTCTCGATTTAAACCGAGCCTATTCGCAGCTACCTATCTTCAACCTGATATCGAGAAGAGAGCGATCACAACACCATTCGGTTTGTTCGAATTTCCACGAATGTGCCCAGGTCTCAAGAATGCCAACGACATACAGACAGACATTCCAACGATTCATTCACGATGTACTCAAGGGAATAGACTACGCGTTCCAATTCATCGATGATGTTATCGTTGCATCTGAAAATGAAACAAGCCACATCGGAGATCTGCAGAAAGTTTTACGCCGATTAGACACGTATGGTGTTACTATAAACCCATCTAAGTGTGTCTTCGGCAGCGAAACAGTCAAGTTCCTAGGTTACGAAGTATCAAGCCAGGGAATCAAGCCACTTCAAGACAAAATTACCGTAATCGCTACTTACACCAAACCGAAAACCATTCAAAACTTACGAAAATTTATGGGGATGATAAATTTCTACCGCGACAGCATTCCAAACGCAGCCCACATCCAAGCATCTCTCAATGCGTTCCTTCTACCTTGGACAAAACTATCTTAGCATTGTGTAGATTCAATTTCTTAGTATTGTATAATTGCATGGCAAACGTGTGAGCACAATGTACGAATGTGCTGTAAGGCATTTATTTGTTGGGTTAGTCTTTTTTATTGACTTAATTGTGCTCTGGCTGTTGAGAGTATGTCATGCTCACTCAAATGTCTCGCTAATGGTGGCGTGTGTTTTGGGTCATTGGGTTCCCTTCGATATGGTTGAGCTGAATGATGCTGATCCATACGTCATGTTCGTGAACGGACGCCGTCGGAGGGGACTGGTCATCTCTTAGCTGCCACGGCGTATTTTAATTTCTGAATTGATTTTTGTATGTTTTCCATAATGGACGCTCTCAGCGTACAATATATTTCTGCATCGTTCTCACGCGGTTGATTTCAACATGAATGATGTAATCAAATATTTGTAACAATAGCTTAAAAATTTAAAAGAGTGTCCATGGAGTTTCTTGCCCGTTCTTCTCCATAGGTACCTACTCTTTGGAATGGGCGACTAGCTTCATCTTATTGACTGACCGACCTTCTGACAATTCAAAAGTGCCTGTAACTGGTTTATTTGAAATAAATGATTTGACTTAATTTGATTCATAATTCAAAAAAACGAGACAAAACGGAAGTAAAAGGGGACAATCAGTCGACAAAAGACAAGACAAGACATCCAGTTCGCCTGACGACCGAATTGCAATTTTTTGTGACGCATCTTCTACCTGCGCCGGGGCATCCCTCCAACAATGGCGAAACCAAGAACAATGGGTGCCATTCTGGTATTTTTCAAAAAAAATCTCCGAAAGACAAAAGAATTATAGTACTTTCGAACGGGAATTATTGGCTATATATATGGCAGTAAAACATTTTCGAAAAATGTTTGAAGGGAAACCTTAGGAACCTCAGTAAGGAATTTATACCGATCACAAACCGCTGACCTACGCGATTCGCAAACCTCCGTCCGATAACGACACACCACGGCGAATACGGCAGCTATTGTTCATCAGCGAGTTCACTGCTGACATCCGACACGTGAGCGGGGTACAAAATATTGTCTCGGATGCACTATCGCGCGAAGAGCATTCGACCACCATAATGAACGGAGACAGGTCGAAGATTGGAGCTCCGACCCTCAACCGTATGACCTGAGCCGGGAGGTGAACAGCCTTCGAAGAGGTCAGAAGCCTGGAAAACCAGGAACAATAAAAGAGAAGACAGTCGGCAACAGGAAGCCCGGCCGAGGAACCACTCTACGACATCGGACCACATTCCTCGATGGTGCCCGAACAGGATTATTTCGCCCAAAATTTCGATGTTTCGGGTTTTATTTCAATAGTCAACGAGACTTATGAGAAGATGCGAGGCATAGACCCTTGTCTGAATGATCGGTTGCCGCTGTCCATGTTCACCCATGCGATGTCAACTCACTTGAACTTACTCGAAGTTGCGCGCACGGCAGGACAAAACGTGCTTTACTTAAGAACAGATGCTAGGGAGATACTTCCCGATTACCAGGTTGTCCCTCAAACAATAGCCGATGACATCTCTCACGTAACGAGTGTGATAACACAAGATGGCCGTGAGATTAGAGTTAATCTACCAGAGATTGCTATATCCCACAAGGACCAATCATTGAGAATAACGTCGAGGTAGCACCAAGCGGAAGCTACGGAGTATTGAACGCCGCAAACCACAATGCTTACGAATGCTACATTTCACCATTAGTAACATCGAACCGTGTTACAGCATCTGCGCAACATGAGGAGGATTACAATCCAGTACCGCCAGAATTGATGGCTGGAAACTTAGTTCCGAATAGGAATTTGCTGGGTTATGAGCCAGTCGATCCAGTCAACGCTGGAGCAACCGCGAGACTTGCAGGAATTGATTTCCCGAACGATGACACCTTAGAGGGAAGATATCGGTACTCAGCTTTATTACAAACCAGAGTATATGTTGTACTCGCTGAGATGAAAGACCGATTCAAGATGATAGAACTACGTCGAGAGCATAACGATCGGGGCCTCAACGTAATGGAGAAAATTAAGAAAAAAGTAACACAGGCTAATCTTGCGTATGTTGAACATGAGTAAACGATGCTCAAATTCCGTTGTTCAACCAGCATGTAAATGTTTTTAGTTCCGGTGCCCGCATGCATGCACCGAAGGAGGATAACGCAAGGTCCTCATCAGGCTCCGGGCCTCTGCTATCTTACTGAAGCAGGTAATGCCCCCGGTGGATGGGCTGCCACTGCCAACGATAATATTTTAATATGTTGTTGGGGCTTTTCTACCCGTTGTCCACCAAGACTACACTAATCTCCGTGGTCTTGGTTTTTCATGACATAGATCATCGAGGATTAACGTTCTTTCCAACTTTATAGAACGTAATTATTATGTGAAGAAGTAGACTAACCCTCACAGACGGAGTGCGCTAAAACCTCATGTCTATAAATACTAACTAACGTTAAATCACGCTTAACCTATGAGAACAATCAACAATGCCGCAAGCATTGTGGCTAGCTCGACTTCCCCCTTGGTTCCCACGGTGCCACGCACATGGGCCAGATGTGCTTCCGGGGTTAGATTTATAGGCACCCTCCCGCTGGGCGGTCGGGACGCCCGCCATGACTTCCGCGATCCTAGTGTGATTTATAGGAACCTTTCGCGGAAGGTCGTCGAAATTGTGTAGCATGTGTGTGGCTGCTACAGATTCATTTCCTACAAGAACATATGGAGCTGTTGTTGAACTGCCTGGTAGATACGAAGCTTCAGGCAAAGACAACTTGTCTCTTTAAAGTTCTTTTCCTAGATTAGAGTTCGCAAAAATTCCTCCATCACTATTCTTTCCATAAGAACCAACATTGACAATTGTAAATTTATAATTGGCATCAACTAACGCCATAAGCACAACTGAGAATGTTTTTTTGTAGTTGAAGTATAGTGATCCACTGTTAAGCGGTGACTGGGTGTTAAAATGTTTTCCATCAAGAGCTCCGATGCAATTAGGAAAATTCCAATTTGTATTGAAGTCGTCCGCTATTGATTTCCACATCTCATTTGTTGGCCTAGGTAGCATTTTACTCATCATTGTGCCAACTATACATTTACAAGTTTTCGTTACAATTTCCTGCACAGTACTAAACCCCATTCGATAGCTGATCGCAATTGTTTTAAATGAATCTCCTGTTGTCAGGAACCTGTAAGAAACAAAAATGTTAAATTAACTGTTTTATTATCTTTCCAGAATCGGTGTGCAAGTCGCGGCGGAATAATATTCGGGATCATTACCGTAAATCCATAAAGAATACAGCAACGAGAAGTGGCCAAGGACGTGAATCACAAAAACGTTATAAATACCATGAGGAGTTGTCATTTCTTCGGCCATATTTTCAAGAAAGAGAAACAATTAGGTATATAAGTGTTGAAAGTGAAGATAGTACTTTGGATACGGTTTTGAACAGTAGTTCTCCACACTCTGCGCAGTCTTCGTCATTAGCTTTGGCGGACGAAGAAGTGGTAATATCTATTCCATCACCAGTTCATTCATCCCATCGAACAGGATCACTTTCACCAGCAGCATTTTCAAGTTCTCTTGCATCTTCTCAGGAAACAAGTGACACACCTAAGTCTGCTGCTGCTACTTTGCTGGAGTATGTATTAAAGAAAAATCAATATAACAGTACAGAGGAACATCCTATTGACAAGATTCTGCATGGCATTGCTCCCACTCTTGAAAATCTTACACCGTATTACCAAAACTTAGCGAAGACTGACATATTTAGTATTGTACAAAAATATGAAATGATCATGTTTAAGCGACATATGGAAGTACCAAATGTTGAAAATGATTTACAAATATTTTTTGAGACAAGTACCCCATCTGCCGGAACAGGATGTAATTTACAAGTGCATGAAGAATTACCAGAAATTACACAACCAAGTCCATATACATCTACAAGTGCTCCAACTAATATGTAAGAAAAATCAGCAGAGCCTGAAACTTTATCCGAGAGTATTCTGAATCCTACAAATAATCAAAATTCTTCTAAGGATACAGAAAACAAAAATGTACATAAAGATGACTCCACCTTATCACAGTATATTTGGGAATTTCAAGCCTAATTAGGTAATTAAAATTAATTATTTTATTTTTACTCTACAAATACCTTTCTATTGCCTGCTGATAGTCTTCTTGGTCATCTGCTTCTTCTTCATCTAGCGCTATTGCAATCATTGCCAACTCTTCTTGGTTTAACAAAGACATCGTGTTGTGTGCGTATTAACTTGATTGTCAACTCGCACAAGTACGGTGTAAGTAACAAAATTGTACTTAACAATTATTAGTTTAGTTTGTTCTTTTCATTATATTACGTAATATTTTCTAAATAAATCTTTTATAGGTATTTTATTCGTTTTTTGAGTTGTCCCGACCTTTTGAAAACCCCAATAGAGGTGCCGCGATCCCCCTGAAAAGCAACCCACAGGTTGAAAAACACTGGTTTATTACAAAACAAAAAAAAAACCGGCCTATAAATATTTCAATTATTAAAACCAACAATATCCAAAATGCTAGTCAATGTTTTCACAAGCGATTTTGAGGAAGCTGCCGTCAGGAGTTTAATAGCACTATTTCCTAATGCACAGATAAAGGGATGCTATTTTCATTAAAAAAAAAATCTAGGGACTTAGTTTTAGATAAGAATAGCATACATAGAAAACATGTTGCCGTATGTACCGTTTTGCCAAATTTACCGCCGGAAGAAAGTAAAGCAAGGAGAAAGTATTTCTAGATTTAACGATTACATTGTAACTCAGTGGCTCGAACATAAGTCATAGCATGACAAATGGTCGTGTTATAACGTAAAACATAAAACTTCTCGGTGGTAGGCCATAACATCGGCTGGCGGCAGAAGTTACCAACCACCAGACAAAGTCTTGCCGCCAAGCGATTCTTCGTGTTCCAGCATGATGTCTGGTGAAGCCGTATGGAGGACGGGTCTGAGCAGTTGTGTTACGATGTGTGGCGGGTACGATGCGCCAAATGTTGTTGTGTCGAGTTTGGTCGTGGAGAGTCTCCAGATCAATCTCCCTCTAGCGCAGCTTCGTTTGGTCGTGTTGGTCTTGCGTTTAACATTGCATCACCTCGCTCAACTGCCGTCATCCTTCCTATTCCTTAGTGTTTTAAGTGAAAAGGCTTAATAAACTAGTGCGCTTTACCATCAACGATTGCATCACTGCTTACCATCGGGCGGGATTGCAGTCAAGAACTAGTTTACAACTATTAAGAACATAAAACTAATAATTATACAGAGTCTCACATAAAACTAATAATTATACAGAGTCTCATTACTCTAAAATAAATAAAATTTACATGTACTGTAAAAGGATTAATAAACCTCATTTGTTACTTATTTGGATTGTTTTATTTTGTTTTCTGACTAAAGTTAAATTTGACGCTTAAACATCGTTATTTTTTACTACTAACTGGTAGCATATCATCAATGTTTTTGTAAAAAAATCTAATAATACCCTATTGTATTATACTTTATCGGAAAGCTGAAGAACCGTAGATATTTTTAAGCACATCTGCAGCACAACTGTCACTGACTTTTTTTACAATATCTTACAAAGATCAAAGATTAAAAACTTTTCACAAATTTAATTCAATTTTAACAATCAGTCGTCTAATACGACTCAGTTGGTGGAGTTACTTGCAGTTTTTGTATTTAAGATAATGAAGTAACTATTCTGCTACACAAAAAATACAAAAACAAAAACATTAGAGGTACAAAACACAAAAAAAATGGGGACAATAGACAAAAAATCTGGATTTTTTTTATAAAAAATCTTCAAAGTCCTATAACTTGTGAACGGTTAAGTTTGGGGTATGGTGTTCCATAGTCAAATCAGTCAGAAATGATGGAAACTACCACCTCTTAAAGGATTTAGGTCAACTTAACCTATAACCCTGTATAAAGCTGAAGAGTTTGTTTATGTGATTGTTTGTTTGAACGCGCTAATCTCAGGAACTAGTGGTCCGATTTGAAAAATTCTATTTACGTTGGATAGCCCCTTAATTCAGGAAGGATTTTGGGTAAATAACATCACACTGCGATCAATAGGAGCGGAGCATATCGAAACCTACGCAGGTAAAACACTTGGCCCAGCTAGTTTGTAATAATGTTTATGTGTAATTGCGCCCCAATTTGCAATACAAAATTTTTATTGATGATTTTTTAAAGGCAGGTCAAAAAGAGAACCAATAAAAGATAAGGTGGCGCCCTCTTACTCATCTTTTAAGAGGGCGCCACCTTATCTTTTATTCTGTTTTTGACCTGCCTTTAAAAAATCATCAATAACAATTTTGTATTGCAAATTGGGGCAATTGCTGAAACCAAATGTTTTTATCAATGAGTCAGAAATAGAATAAAATATTGCTTAAAACTTATTTTCTATTTGCAACATTTAATATATTCTCTACATGCAACAAATGTCAATCAAACGAAATCAAACAAACTTTCTTTTCGATATCTTTCTTTTTTTTTCAGATTTTTAACCCAATAAGTGCACCTAAATCCATTAAGTTTAGCTTTTGCTTATACGACCGTGTCGATTTTGTGCTTGAGGTGCTCGAAATCTTGTGAATTTTGTGCTTGAGATAGGACTAGTTAACCGTAGTGTGATGATGATATGGATTCTTATAAGTTGAAAGCGAAAAAAAAAAAAGAAAAAACATTCTATATAATAATTAAATAAAGAAACAAACAGCAACCTAGACCCTGTGTTCAAAGTTATATGTAGGTATATGTAAATACATTAACGAATAATTTCCAAAACCTGGGTCTAGAGGGCGCCATTTGACTTACTCGATTTCGTCGTCAAGTTTAACCTCTATTATATAATATAAAAAAGTAATCTATGTTTACCACCAACTAAATATCTCTCTACGTTGAATAATTCTACATCAGAACAAGGCAGTACAACTCAAATATTACCACCGCCTAATACAGTCCCAAGTAGCGATCCATTGACAATGCCATCCACATTACAAGCTTCAACTTTGAATTTTCCGTCCCAATATTTACCCCTAAATGAAGACCTACAAACTGCCTGCAAAGAAGTCCAAGAAAGCCCTACTCAAAATCTTAAAGTCTCAGTAAACACAGGATCATTGATAGAACCACCTATATCGAGTCATTCCTCAAGCCACAAGAAAGTTGTTCAACGAATTCAGATAATATGGTAAAACCTAGTTCATTTAAAAAAGCATTGTTTTGACCAATTCCTGAACAAAACTCAAAAGGAAAAAGTGAAAAAGTGTAATTTGTTGTATCATCTTTGGAATAGCAAAGAGACCATGAAATCAAAGAAAATAAAAAGACTCAATTAGAGGATGAGAAAAAAAACAAGAGCTAAGGAACAAAAAAAGAAGCTACTGGAAAATAACGAAAACTTAAGAATGAAAGAAAAGTAAAATTTTATTAAAAAAAAAAAACAAACTTGACTGATTATAATAGCTCAACTATCGAAAAAGACATGTATCCGAATTTCGTATGAAGCTCAAGTGGTTACCAATTCGCCTTCTTCGGAATGCTCATATGCTTTCTCTTCTCTATAATGTGCTTTTCTCCTTTCACCCCTCTTTATCTCAAGAATCGGTTTCAATTTCTTTGCAACTCACATACTAAATCTTTAAGGTCATCAGACAAATCTCAAAACGCCTATGCATTCCACTAGAGCTGTGTCGATCATGAGCCAGCGGGTGTCAACTTTGTATGGAAGCCCTGAGAATACCTACAAGGGCTGAATTTTGGGCGATGTTGCTATATAAATTAATATCTCAATTTATTTGTATGACAACACTCTTGAATCACGTGACCGATCACGGCGTCCGCTTAAACAATATGGCGTTCCGTTTGCATCGCGATTGTCACCCGTTGTAAACACAATTCCATATTTCATCGATTTACTTGCAATTAACTGCTATAAAGTTGAGTCGAGCTCTGTTCCTCTGTTCTAAGTGTTACGAAGTTTCGTGAATCGTGATTTGCATTGTGAGATAGTGACTCTAACATTACTTTGTTGTTTTTCGTGAGACATTGACTCTGAACCTATTTATTTTGTGGCTGTTGTGACCTGTCTCTGAACCTCAGTTCCACCATGGCAGATGCAGAAAACAGGAGGAAATGCTTTAGATGCAGTTACTCCTTTGCACAAGACAATGTTGTTAGTTGATATTTTGTTCATGTTGTATTGTGTGCACTGCGCTCTCACAATTACTCATAGGTAATTATAGGCGTAATAATTTTTTTTCTGTATTTAAATCGTTGTTTACTCTAGTGAATCAGTCCAGAATAGGCATGATGACAGCAAGTAAATTTCATTGAAATAATTTGTGTGTATAATATACCTAAATGCTTGATTAAAAAACACTGGTTCTTTTTATAATTAAAACCAAGATTAATATTTTATTGTTATAATAAAATCACTAAATACTGCCGTATTTAGTGATTTTATTTTAGTGGCGTTCAGCATGTCATGGCGGATTGCCATCCGCCATGACATGCTGAACGCCAATCAGAGCGCGTGACGTCACGTTAGAGTTCTTTCTTTCTGTCAGTCTCTGTTTACTTGTAATTCAGTACTTATTTAGACACTTACTCGTTTTTATCATTATATACGCCGTTTTTATTTTGTTTTTAACTTAAATTTCTTTTGTGTAAATCGATTCTGATACACTGAGTCATGGAACAAGGATTTATAAAAGCTTCCAGTGCAAATTTACCAAGAATCGACTTGTTAACGCTAGGAAAGTTTCTAGGATCAAACAAAGACTTTTGTTCAGCAGAATTTAGAAATTTTAAAACTTCCATGTAAGTACCTTATAATAAACAGTTATTTAAATCATAAAAATAAGTACAAAGCATAGCGATTGTACCTATTTTAGTATAATATCCAATGTTACAACTTGAGGTTATGTTTATGTTAAATTTTCTTCTGCAAGTAAATATTTACCATTGTTTTGTTTATTTCAGGTCCGCTAGGGCATCTTATGGTGATGATGCTATAAGCTATGTCCAGCTCAAACGCGAAGGAAATTTGTGCACAATAAAAGGTAAAATCTGCCCAGAACATAAAGTACATGCAAAGTTGTATGGAGTGTCTTTGGTAGTCGACGAACAGGAAGAAGCAGTGAAGTCAGTAGAATGTCATGATTGTGTGGCTTCACAAGGAGGCTGCAAACATGCCATGGCATTCCTAATGTGGGTTCATCGTAGGAGTGAGGAACCGTCTTGCACATCCATAGAATGCTATTGGATGAAGTCCAAGCTTTCCAGAGTTGGGAGTACACTTAAATATATACCTGCTAAGGAATTATCAAAGGGCAGCCCTAACTTACCGTCAGATACTGAACTATATGAGAAGTTTTTAGAGCAAGGGAAGAAAAGAAAGCTTGCCAAGGTTGAATTATTGAAATACCAAAACGAATATGTTTTGGATAGACTACAAAGTCTATCGATGGACAATTTAGTGCTGAAATATAAAGAAAAATTTAGTGATGAATTTTTGAAAAAAGTGATATTTTCTGATGCTGACATCAAGAATGTAGAAGAAGAAACAAGGGAGCAACATAAAAGCAGGCTTTGGTACGAATTAAGGTATGGCAGAGTGACTATGAATTCAGTAGGTGTATAACCAGTGATGGCACTCTGATGGCAGTAATAATGGGTGGAAAAATTCCTGACACAACAGCCATGAAACGTGGTAGAATATTGAAGGAAGATGTGAGGAAAACTGTGAGTGCCAACTTAGGAAAAAAAATTAAAATATGTGGTTTAATGTTGTCCAAAAACTATCCCATGCTAGCAGGTTCACCTGATGGGATCTGTGAAAATAGTATTATTGAAATTAAGTGTCCTATGAGTGAAAAAACAGTGAAAAATTATGTTAATAATGGGACACCAACCCAGAAGTTTTATGTGCAAATGCAACTTCAAATGTTACTGACAGGGCATAAAAAAGGCTACTTCTGTGTAGCTGACTGCAACTACAGTGCCAATAAGAAAGTACATATAATGGAAATTATGTATGATGAAAAATATGTTTCAGATTTTCTTAAGGTTATAGTACCCTTGTGGAAGGATAATGTATATCCAGTATTGTATAAAAGTACAAATAAATAAAAAGCCAGTTTATTATCTAAAGATAAATGTTTGCTTTATTTTTACCTCAGCTGTTCATTACATATTATATACATATTTATTTATTTATTATGGCACTCCAAGGATTAATTCATATAAACATAAATAGAAATAGTCTTAAATATAAACTACTCCAATGAACTTATCAACTATAGATGTGCACAGCATTTAAACATGTAATTAGCCTAAGTTTGATAAGTAATTCAAGCGATTAAAACAAATATTAATAATAAACCTTACCTACAATACACAAATATTCACATATATTTACTTATAAATCTATTTTTCCTGAAATAGTAACACAGAGCTAGCGAGCAGTTTACAGGTTAAGTTATTGTTAGTTCTATAGCTGCAGTTATATTAATAAAAGTAATAACAGATTTAACATTGTATGTATGCCACACAAATTAGTTGAAACATAATATAGGTAAGTATGTATGTATTTACAAAATATTTATTTAATCAAAGAATCTTGCAAATTAATTAATCCGCAGGCAATGGTAATAACATCATCTAGAACTTTGACAAGATTAAGATTTAGACATCTACTATTTAACATACCAAATTCATGCAAGCGTCTAATCACTCTCTCCACGTGAATTCTTAAGCTTGCGACTTGTTTTGTTTCCCTTGGTTCATGTTTTGATAGCTTCGTACCAGTTGCAACACTTGGAGGTCGTACTAAGTGTACTCCCTGTTTTCGCAAATGTTGTTCTACATGTTTGAACCCCCTGTCAGCCATCACACACATACCTGGTTGCAAACACTTTATAAAATCACAAGATTCAACCAAACATGTGTCAGTAATCCTTCCTCCATATCCTGGAGATATATAATTTACTAATCCATTAGGAGTACAAGACACAAGATACTTGATGGTGTTACTTTTTTTGTATTCTGACCATGAGAGAGACTGGTGCAATGCTTTTGATGGCTTCTGTATCTCAATTTCTAAGCAGTCTATAATGCAACTTACATAATAATAATTATGCCTAAAGGCCATAGGCAAATTTCTTCTTATGGAATCTTTGTCTAATGCAACAAGAAATGGTCGCATCAAACTAGCTATCAGTGGTATATTTTTCAGAAAAATCTTGCTGGCATATGTCGGAGAAATGGCAAAATCATCAGCAAGCTCTCTAAAACTATTATTTAATTTAATTTTTTTTTAAGCACATAACTATATGGTGTGTGGGAATATTTAACTTCTTTTCAATTAAATCTATTATGTAGTAACAACTTTTAGAAACTCCAATGTAAGACCGAGGGTTATTCATTATTTTCTGCAATGTATATGCCAAAATTCTTGATGCCTCTTGTTTCTTATCTTCTTCAATTAATTCGCTGCAATCTGAAGACAAATTCATTTTAGATGACACTGACGGTGATTCACTTTCCACCACAGACTGTGTGTATGAAGTACCACTATCAGAATTTGCCTGAAAACCTATTACTTTCTTGGTGCATTTCTGTAAGGATGTTAGTGGTATGGCAGTTTTGTCACTTATGATTTTAAATGGTGAAGTAAAAGCAGACCGGCAATAGGGCCTCAACGGTGATGTTATCTTATCTACTGAATTTATTTCTGTTTGAACAGCTTTACTTCTGAACTTAGTTGCCATGTACACTTGAATGGATTTATTTGCCATCTTAGGTGCATCTTGTGTAATAGTTTCCTGCATGGCATTCCTGCATCACATGATATTCCATGTAATTTTCCATATCATTTGGTAACTGAAAATGAAATAAAATACCTATATAATAGCTCATTAAGCATGTGACTAAGAGATTCCTAACCTCCAAAAAGTTTGTTTATCATGTTTACTTTATCTAATAATGGTCACATTTATTTAATATCAACATTAAATCTACAAACTAAAAAGTAAATACTTACGTCAAAGTGATCTTCACAAAAATAAAGTTGAGTAGTAGGTAATATTCCTTTCAAATCACGTCTTGCAAGTTTAAGCCACTTATTTCGTATTGTCTTGTTGAAAGGAACAAAAATAAATAACTTCTCAGGAGTTTTCATGGACGTGTTAGTACACAGAGGGACGGAACACCACCTATATGCTTTCGAATTCATGTTTTTAATGTAAAATTTAGAAATGATCAAGAGTGTATCAACATTTACAACTGTCGTAATGTTACAGAGCAATGTCGTATGATCCTTGTACTCTAAAGTGACTTAGCAAGTGACGCCATGACACTTTGAAGCGTTTTGGTGCAAATTTTAAATTTATGAATTAAAATGTAATTTTTAAATACTAAACCTTAATTTTCAGCAGAAATATTATGTTTTTTTGTGATTAATATATATTCCCGAATATTATAGAACAGTTTTTCAAAATTTGTCATCATGCCTATTGTACACATGCTTAGTTTCGAGTTCAATCTTTATTAATTTTTTTTTTTTGTTCTATTTTGTATAAGTACCTTCACGCTTTATATAAAATGTACCCAGTCAGAATTAAATCTACATGTCCGACGGGTGGGGCACTGGTGATCTGTAACACAGGCATCTCACGCCTTTCACAGACACCAGCTCCTCACATATGTAACACATACTAGACTGAGTAGTTGTACCGTTATAACTATAAACAAAACATTGTGAGGAGAAATAAATAAATAAATTATTATTAATGTTAAATTGTTTCGGTTTCCGAAACCAGAAAAAAGGAACCTTGTTCGGTGAGTATTTGAATCAGTCAATATAAATAAATATATAATAATATTGTGTTGCATAATAAACTTATAGATTTTTTTTTTTTTGCCGATGTGAACTTTGGGCGCAATTCATATTCCCTGAGAAAGACTATACTTCAATAGCATTGCAAACAAAGTTACACACAGAACACAGAATGTTGTGCCTTTCTGGCACATTTCATTTCAGGGATGAGGATTTACGGATGCCTTTAAGCAAAAACTTGTTAGGACAGCTGTCCCGTTAGATGTAAGTATTAGGTTAAAGAAATATGCAGTTATTGCAAGCTACCTACTTGCATTTGTGAACATATTAATAATTATACTATTTTTTTTTGGGCCAAAGGTGAATTCTTATCTACATTTGAACCTCAACCTGGGCTTTCATATCGGGCCGTTCTAAGTAACAGAACACATTTACAAGAGCCAAGTGGCACTGTTCACAATGAGTCAGAACCTGTGAAAAGTAATATGGAAAACACTAATTTTATGCGTACAAAATGTACAAAATATGTAAAAAAATTTGCTAACTGAAAAAACGCATCTGAATGTTAAAATCAAAAAACATGTTGATTGCTTTGTAAGAAGACAAATATGTCATGAAAATGTCTACACATGTATCCCCTGCAGTTGCCTTGTTATTACAAGGAGAGATACGAAACGAAAAACGAAAAAAAAAAAAGGGGCAGAAGGTGGTCCAAAGAAGAAAAAATTATAGCTCTAAGGATGTATAAAAGATCCCCTACCTGTTATCGTTTGTTACAAAGATTGTTCCCCCTTCCATCACCCAGCACTTTAAAAATATTATTAAATAAAATTTCATTTACTGTTGGTGCAAATCTGCACGTTTTTGAAGTGTTAAAAAAGTTTGTGGAAACTCAAAAGCCATCAGAAAACTCTGAACACACTGATGTACGATGAAATGTCAATAAAAAAAACATATGTTTTGTAATTCTAAAGATGATGTCATAGAAGGTTTTCAAGGCCATGGCACACAGGGAAGATCACCCACATTTGCTGGATATGCTCTAGTCTTTATGATTGCAGGAGTGAGAAGAAAAATTAAACAGCCAACTGCTCACTACTTCTCTAGCGGTTTTTCTACTGTTGATAGAGTTGCAGTACTGATAAAAGAGGTTGGTACATAAATTTTAAATTAAATTTATCACCAGTACACAGCTGATCATTTAATTTCTTATAGGTCCATCATCGGTGCTTTCAAATAGGGCTAAATATCGTGGCAATTGTCTGTGATATGGATGGGGTGAACAGGCGAGCTCTTTCGATCTTGGGAGCATCTGCAGATCATCCCCAAATAATAGTAGAAGATAATTAAATTGTTACTTTGTTTGACACACCACATTTACTTAAATGCTTCAGAAACCTATTTATGAAATATGACATAGAGTACAACATTAATATTATTTATTTATTTATATGAAGCAATACCTGCAAAAGGAAAGTGACAATACATAAACTGCAGTACTTACTTTTTTTTTTCATCATTTAACTATGTAACTGAAGAAGCAACAAAATTATGTATTTTGTATAGACTTTGTATATCTTAAATTGTTTTTATTTACAGGGATAAAAAGAGCTAAATACAAGAGCTAAATGGGAACACATAAAACGTCTTTATGAACTAGATAATGAAAACCCAAATTACGTTTTTGCACCTTGCTTAAAAAAGGACCATTTAAATCCAAATTCTAAACAAAAAATGAAGGTGATTCTGGCTGCACAAGTATTAAGTCATTCTGTAGCAGCAGGATTACTTTGCAAAAGTTCGTATGGTATGTACTTCCTGAATTGATATTAATTTTAGGATCAGTATTTGTTCTTAATATTCAATGAAAATAAGTACTAGAAGTTCGCCTCGGTTATTGGCGACAAGTGCGCTGGTACCGAGGGAGAGCCTGTCCAAAATCACTGGGACAGTATCCAGGCAGCTATTACTAGGGCGGCGCGGGTGGTGCTCGGCGTGTCTAAGGGCGGTCGCAAAAGTAACAAGGAGACCTGGTGGTGGAACGACATAGTCCAGAGGGAGACAAGGGTGAAGAAAGCCCTCTTCAAAACGTGGCAGGCGAACGGATCTCCTGAAGATCGCGACGCATACAGGGTTGCCAAACGTGCCACTAAAATAGCTGTAGCCAGAGCCAGACGAGACCCCTTGCAACCGCTCGTCTTGCAACCGCTCTACGAGAAGTTGGAATCGTCTGAGGGGCAGAAGGTCATTTACAAGTTCGCACGTTCTAGGGTGAAAGCGGCACTGGATATATCTAAGTGCCGTTGTGTAAAAGACCCTACTTGCAACCTGCTTTGCGAGGATCGCTCGGTGAAGGAGAGATGGCGCACATACTTCCACGAGCTGCTGAACAAGCAGAACCAAAAGGTGCAGACACCGGAACTCCCTCCGGACCTTGGATTAGTGCCCCCGATAACGCCTGAGGAAGTCCACACGGCTCTTCGTCGCATGGCGAATCGGAAAGCTATCGGAGCTGATGGAATCCCCATTGAGGCCTGGAAGGCGATGGGTCCTCGCGGTGTGGGCATGTTAACTTGCTTTTTGAATCGCGTGCTTCTGACCGGCAAAATCCCGAGCCAATGGAGACTGTGTATTATTACTCCAGTCTTCAAAGGCAAGGGCTCGGTACAGGAGTGTGGCAACTATCGCGGTATAAAGGTCATGTCCCACAACATGAAGATCTTTGAGAGGATTTTAGACTACCGGATCCGGCAGGAGTGTGCTATGTCGACGTGTCAATATGGGTTCCGTCCAGGGTACGGAACCACGGACTCTATTATCGCCGTAGGGATCACTATGGAGAGATACAGATAGAAGAACACGAATCTGCATATGCTCTTTTTAGACATGCAGAAGGCCTTCGACTGTGTCCCTCGAGGGGTGATCTGGTGGGCACTGAGTTCCAAAGGGGTTCCAGAAGCCTATGTTGACATAATCCGAGACATGTACCTCAATTCCGATTCCGTTGTTAGGACCTCTGTTGGCGACACTAAACCGGTTCAGCGTGATATTACATGTCTTGTCAGACAGCATCAAGAATTCACATGAGCAATCTCCCTGGTTTCTCATGTATGCTGATGATATCGCGCTGGCAGACGCGGACAGGGAACGGTTGGTGCGGCGGGTAAATGCGTGGAAGAACTCGCTTGAGAACGGAGGTCTTAAACTCAATGTAGCGAAGACGGTGTACATGGCCAGCAACACCACAGACCCTATGCCTGTGTGCATAGGCGGAGACATGGTCGAGTGCACAGACCAATTTAAATACTGGGGTCTGTGCTCCACGCGTCCGGCGACATTAATTGCGACGTTAAGGCACGCATTTCCGCAGCTTGGGCAAAATGGCGTGAGGTGACAGGTGTCATTTGTGACCCCAAAATGCCGGTTAAGCTTAAGGGACAGGTCTATAAGACCATCATTAGACCTATCCTTCTGTATGACAGTGAGGCGTGGCCTGTGCTTGAGCGACACAAACAGGAGCTGCGTGTCACGGAGATGAATATGCTGCGGTGGATGTGTGGAGTTACGCGGAATGACCGCATTAGAAACTCCCGCATCCGTGGCAGTCTCCGTGTCCTTGACATAGCAGACCAACTGCAAGAGAGTCGCCTGCGCTGGTACGGTCAAGTCTTACGTAAACCGGCAGGTTACGTGGGTAACAAACGTTTTGCCATGGCGCCTCCGCCGGGCCGGAACAAGCGAGGTAAACCAAAGAAGTGCTGGCTTGACGTTGTAAAAGATGACATGCGTGCCAACAATCTCACACCACGGGATGCCAGAGATCGTGCGAAATGGGTATTAGTAGGAAAGCGGACCTCGGACTAAAACGCGAAAGCCGCGGATGCGACCGGGATTATACGCCGAGATGATGATGACCAAACTTCAATTTAGAAGGAGTTATTTGTAATAATTATGATGTGTGATTACGTAGTGGTTATACAAAGGTGCGTAAGAGGGCGCTATCTCGTCTTTTATTGGTCCTGTTTTAGATCTGCTCGAGGCCTATGTCAAAAAAATATAATGATCACAAAACGGATCAACAAGTTCTAACTCGTTGACCCGTTTTGTGATCATTATATTTATCCAAAGAATTTTAAATATATAGAATGATAACGAGTAATAATAATATCTAAACAACAACATTCAAAAATAAACCTGTAGCGGTTATGTATTGCAGCGTAAGCTAACCCCGCCGCTTGAGCCAGTTGCGTCCCGTCCGCGCGCTGGAGTTGTATCGCGCACATTTGTTATTGAAATTATAGATTCGTGTTTTTGTGATACTGACTTTCATTCCGATAAGCAAATGAACCTTCTGACACTTCAGTGATTAGTGACCCCTTTAATTCAAGTAAATATACCCACAAGACAAGCTACGTGAAAGTGGTGACCCCGATAAAACAGCAATCTTACGAAGAGGGATAAGGACGCAACTCCCTTCCGACGGGGACGGCCTCGGAAGGACGACAGGGCACACGGGTACTCCAAAATGTTTTCAACATTACCTTCAGGAAGCACATATAACAGGATGGCTCTTTAATCTCCCGTTGATGGAGGCAGAGTAAAGGAAACTAAGAGCGGCGAGAGGTTACATAATGGCACGTGGCAACACAACACGTGGTCGCCGGAAGTGGCGTAGACAGAGGCCTTATGAAGAATATGAGGACGCTGGCACTGGAAGAGCACTACGTAATGAGGCCAGCGAAGGACGTACAGCTGCAAGCCCTAGAGGAAGGTCCTTGACAGAGGATAGGCACCGACAGCACAGATGGCGGCGATGGAGGCGCCCCAGCCCCGCAAGGTCAACCTACTGCGGAGGGAGTAGCGAAAATTTTTTTTACGAAAGTAATGGGATGGTTGAACGGTGGCATCGCAGCAAGAAGCGGCACTAATGGCAAGGCCAGGAGACACCTCGTGGAATGACGAATCACCTACCGGTTTAAGGGCGGCAATTCGGAAATGACACGTGGATTAGTGCGTCATAGTGTGATCATGGTGTTTAATAAGGTTATAATATTGTGTGTATCTATAGAGTTAAGTTAAGTAAAGCTTGACTGTTGCCCGATTATATGAGAAAATAAGTATAATTAATAATTAAAAAATGGTATTTATTGTTGTAAAATTAATATTGAATTGTGTATTGTTTGTATCTTTAGAGTTAAGTTAACAGAGTTTAACTTTTGCCCGTTTTATTTAATGTCCAAAGCAGTGATTATATTATTAATATCTAAGTATGTGTAAAACAGCGAGTAATTGTAAGCTATGGAGTCAGTTTCCGTTGTCGAAGTCAAAACAAGGCCCGAGACTTACGCGATTCAGCTGAACACGCTTATCGCGTAATGCAATACGGGCATGGAAACATAGAACGATAGCACTAGCAGGTAATCAGACCACCACAGCACACACACGAGCAAGTAGCTGAATAAGCAAATAGCAACGGTGTCGTGTGCAGTGGCAGGTATTGTGTGGGAAGTACAATGTATGTACCGCGGTTCCACTCGTAGAATATTTTTAATTTTTTAGATTATCATTTGTCAAAAAATTTTTTTTTGTAAAAGGGGGAATGTTGTAGCGGTTATGTATTGCAGCGTAAGCTAACCCCGCCGCTTGAGCCAGTTGCGTCCCGTCCGCGCGCTGGAGTTGTATTGCGCACATTTGTTATTGAAATTATAGATTCGTGTTTTTGTGATATTGACTTTCATTCCGATAAGCAAATGAACCTTCTGACACTTCAGTGATTAGTGACCCCTTTAATTCAAGTAATTATATCACGAAACGAGCTACGTGAAAAACCTAAAGCCTACTCCATAAAGCTTATATTGCCACAAAGCTTACGCATAAATACCTAAAGTTCCGCATGAGAGGCATCGAAAGACCCCTGTGTCCCTTTCCCGCAGACTGCCAGTGTGAAATGAAACTACTATTTGGTAACTTTGATACATAAACTTCATCCACTCGTTTTGTTATTGACGCTGATATACAATATTATATCAGTGACTCGTGATTGTTTAAGCATTAAAATAACTAACTGCTTAGCTCAACATTTAATCAATGCATTTATTGTGATCAATAAATAAAAATAAAACAATATTAGCAGATAGTATGAACTATTAAATGGCAATACCGATGACATATTGGGTTAAATAATCAATATGGTCGATGCAATTATTTTTTTTTTTGTGTAGGTTGAGTATAATGTTCTGTAAAAAAGACAAGACAGCTGAACAAAGAACATCTTCCTTTTTTAAGTTTGTTAAAAAAGTGAACAGACTTACTAGAAACAAATTGTATATTTTCTTCAAAATTTTTATACCTAATATGTCCTAAAGAAAATGTAAAAAAAAGCGTATCAGTGTAGGTATGTCAACTATCTGTATTAGCTATACTTAAAAATCGAAGTCAAGCACTAGTTTATAATAATTAAATATATATATATATAAAGTAACGCTTGACCGCAATCCCGCCTGATGGTAAGCAGTGACGCAATCGTTGATGGTAAAGCGCACTAGTTTATTAAGAGCCTATTCACTCTAGCCTTAGAAACACCGCCGGCTGGCAAATTCCTCCAGTACCTCGATGTACGCAGTATAAAGGACGAGGCGAAACGCTTCGTCCGGTTCGATATTTATTGATTGTTGGTGAATATAATTTTCTTGCAGTGTTCCAAGTGATGATGGAATTCGAGAATAATGGCATGAAGTTATTCCAGTTGAACCAACAACTAAAACAAGGTTTTATACATTTGCGGTATGATGGTTGACATTTTTTTGTCTTTCAAAGTGTATTGTATTTGTTACGTCTGTAACACTTTGTATAAATAAATGTGTTGATTTCTTGTACATGTCTTTTGTCATTTTTTAATTATATTACGCAGCGTAGCGCGCCGCGTCGTCCACTTATCACAACGGTGTGTGCTAGTATTATTATACTCTTTGGTGCGAAAAAGAAAAAAGAGTATAATAATACTAGCACTAGCTAGACTGCTAGCTAGAGTACCGAGAAGGCACCCGAATTGAGGCGCGTGGGCGTGGGTATGACTTGCGTTCCAAGCATTTCTATTAAGTCAACGTACTGAAAACCTTATTCACTAAATTCATTTTGCATTTTATATATATCAATATTGCCTTTTACAGCATGTAATTTAATAAATATTTTCGAAGATATTACAGAGACATAGAGGCTGCGGCGCACAGGGGCAACGCGAGCCTGTAACTGTCCCTATGTATGTTTAGATCCATAAAACTAAGTAACGGGATGCGCTTTTCTTTAATAGATAGAGTGATTCGAGATAAAGTTATATAGACCTAATATAATACATTTGTTCGAGCGAAGCCGGGTCGGGTCGCTAGTATACTATATAAATAAAGTTCATGTTTTATTTTGTAGCTACCTCTTACTTTTATTAGACTTTTAATCAAAAAAAATTTTGAAGTTTATTAAATGTTCCAATTTTCTTATGAACTGTGTACACTCTACTAGAAAGGGACACAGGGGCTCTTCGTGCGTTTCTCTTTCTTGGAACGCCTTTGCCGGCTCGTGAGCTTTCTAGTATTTATACAAATTCTTTGTATTTATCATGTCTAATAGAAAGTGTTGTATTGCCGGATCCATGAAACAGATAGTCGTCGTTTTGTCATGTCTCCACTGAATACTAACATGCGCCCCCTTTTTTCAGACACCGCAGGGAATTTACATAAATTCGAAATCCGAATCCAGGTAAGGATAGGCAGCTATTTAATATAATAGTTGCAGAATGTCACCACCCATAGAGTAGACCCATGCTACTCTATGGGTGGTGACATTCTGCAACTTGAAAATGACCTTTTTTTTTTGTGAGTGTGCGAGGGAATTGCGAGATTTAGTTCCCCCACCTCCGTTCCACCATCGGACGACCCGTCGCACGGCGAGTTTCCACCCTTACGTCGTTTACACTACTACGATTCGGACGAAGAGTTTCGCTTCCTCTTTCATACCGCGTACATCGAGGGACTGGAACAATTTGCCAGCGGCGGTGTTTCCGTCGGGCTACAATTTGAGTGTCTTCAACGGTAGACTGAATAGGCTCTTAATAAACTAGTGCGCTTTACCATCATCGATTGCGTCACTGCTTACCATCAGGATGGAATGCGGTCAAGCGCTAGTTTATAAATTATATTTAAAAGAAACATATTTATAAGTACCGCCCCATCTGTCATGTTCATTTCGAATCAAAATATTGGTGCCGGAATAACCGACTTGCTAAAGGAGCTGTACCAACGAATAACATGCCAGGTTCATCATCATCCCCTACTCGTCCACTGCTGGACATAGGCCTCCTTCATGGCACGCCAACAAGCTCGATCCTGAGCAGTTCTCCGCCAGCCACTACCAGCCAACTTTTTGATGTCGTCGCTCCATCTCGCCCAAGGGCGTCCCAGGCTACGTTTGCGGAGACGCGGTCTCCACTCGAGGACTCGTTTACCCCAACGGTTGTCGATCCTGCGGCATATGTGACCAGCCCATTGCCACTTCAGCTTGCTAATCCTCTCAGCTATGTCGGTGACTCTGGTCCTCTGTCGGATCACCTCATTTCTGATGCGGTCCTTCAGAGAGACGCCCGACATAGCCCGCCTACATGCCAGGTTATTTACAATAAAATACCCAAGTTAAGGTTATTGTTTACCTTAAAGAGTACCTTAAGTCTATGAGAGTTGATGTTAAAAACAAATAAAGTCATTTTATTTTTGATTTAGTAAACAAATTTCAAATCACAAAATGGAAAAGTACATACGACAGCAGGTGAAGCTATCTCAAACTTTAAGATATCCCAATCAACCTTAAGCCTTTATGATTTAGAGATAAAGTTGAAAATCTAATAAGGAAATCTGACAGATTATAGTAACTTGATGTGCTGTCGTCCGTACAATGAGAATGTCTAAAGCACTTGAATAGAGATTTCTATGAGCCATAATTTCTGTATGTAGTCATATCATAGTGTTTCTATTTTACTTTCCACGCTTATATTTTACTTTCCACGCTTATATTTTACCATATTTTTAATCCATGTTATTTTATTGTTTGTTACAGGACTGTCATGCTCAAAATGCAGCATAGAAAAAAAAGCAGTAAGACCTCTTCAGATGTCAAAACCTTCTACATCAAAAGGTATATACTAATACTACTAATACTATAAATACTAATATTACCATACTAATATTATAAATGCGAAAGTAACTCTGTCTGTCTGTTACGCTTTCCCGCTTAAACCTCTCAAGCGATTTTGATGAAATTTGGCACAGACAATCTTTAGACCCTGAGACAGGACATAGGCTACCTTTTATCCCGGAAAAATATGATGTTCCCGAGGGAAATCCAAAAAGCGCGATATAACCGAATTCCGTATACTACTCCTATACTAACGTATACACATAAATGAGCAATTCTTTTTTATTCATACACCATAATCACTGGTTAAACAAAACTGTTATTGTTGCAAAAATGTTTCAACTCCATGAGAAAAGAAAATTTTATTTAAAAAATCATTTATTTCTACAAATTAGGCTGATAATGAGGCACTTTTGAATGTCTATGTATGTTGTATGTTTGTTGTCTAGCAATAAATTATAGAATATTAATATAATATACACTAATAACCCAATATTATTACAGAACCTGTGCCTCTACATATATATCCACAAAGTTCAAAGATGGATGTACAAATGAAAGAGATCACATCAGCACACATTTTACCTGCATCCTGTTGTTAAAATGTAGCCTCTCTCGATTAGCTAACTTACTCTGAAAGCATTTTTAATTGAATTATTTTTGTTGTTCCTGACTTATACAGCTTTAGCGCGTAGGTCGTGTTACGTAATTAAAACTCGAATAGATAGAACGTTGTATATTGCACGTAAGTCTAGAGTACAATGTATAATATAAACTGACTAATTACAAGAGTGTGGACGCGACTATGTTACAGAATGCCAGCGTTGGAGAGACCAGCGCAAGTAGAAAAAGAAACTGCAAAGGGATGATGCTGCGGTATCCTACGATTTTAAAGCCACTGATGAGAATGGCTCCAATCGACGAACCGTTGTACGATTAGAGACCTCATTCCAGTGCTATCCCAGTACAAGAGATTTACGCTCAGAACTATGACATGAGTGGCTACATAGATCAGGTCGAAAGGACGTATGAGTCACTAAGAGGCACCGACCCCCGCCTTGACCGGCGTATACCATTCTCCATGTTCCAGCACAGCATGTGCTCGATTTTAAATTGTTACCTTATAGATCTGACCCTTGGTAACAGTGAGAGAAAGTTAACAGCCACACGAGCACAAGACTTACTACCTGAAGATCTCAACATACCAAATAACCTATATCATTACCTCATCACTATAGGAAATACCACTTCTGTTAGTGGAGAAGAGATTCACTTTAATCTACCGGACGTGGCAGTACCACAGGCAGCAGCGGACGGTGTTCCTGCAGGCTCCTTTGGAGAGATAACACCTTTAAACCATAACGTATCTGAATGC
Source organism: Sesamia nonagrioides (assembly GCA_017933935.1). NCBI lineage: Eukaryota > Metazoa > Arthropoda > Insecta > Lepidoptera > Noctuidae > Sesamia > Sesamia nonagrioides. Next base: position 416,043 of record JADWQK010000346.1, read on the forward strand.
TATGTGTCACCACTAGTAACAATGAACAGAGTCCTTGATTCGCGGAGAAGAGCGGACGAACCAGCAGTCCCACCGCTTCCGCCAGTGCTGACGCCGGCGGGAGGCTTACCCACTCGAAACCTGCTTGGATATGGACCAGCCGACATCATTTCGCCTGAGGGAAGGGCGCGTATAGAAGGATTTGAATTCCCTGAGGGTAACTTGGATGCTGCAAGACTTCGTATTTGCCCAGAACTTATGGCTCGAGTGAATACGGTTCGATTTAAGATGAGAAATATAGGACGTAAATCCCCTAGCTTGAGAAATTATCTACAACCGAAGACCATTCCGGGGTGTGTGCAATTCGTCAAGGTGACAGAAGCCACGCCAGATAACTTCCCATTCGCCAAAGAAGAGATTTGCGAGCCTTGACCACGCTTTTCTCCCTTCTTAATTCGCCCACTCCTCCTTCTTATGTTACGAATCACTTCCAATATTTGTGTTCTTCACACAGCAAGAATCTGCGTTCTTCTAATAATCTTCTCTTACTCTGTCCTTCTCATACCTCTGACTTTGTTCACTCTTCATTTCATATTCAGTCAATTCTTTTGTGGAATGCGCTTCCTCTTGATATCAGGATGGTGACTAGTCGGTTTGCATTTAAGCGGAAATTGCAGAGTTATTTTGCGAATAGTTAGGGTAGGGTCATTTCAACACCTCTCGTATATACACACATCAAAAGTGTCTAGGGATCAAGCATTTTTATGCGGATTTCTTGAGATTGAGATGTGGCTTTGTAATAAATTTATGATTTTATAAATTTATATGGATCCTTTTTGGTGCATTTCATAATTTGAATCAGGAACTGTGAATCAAATTCGAGTAAAAGATGAAAATCAGCTGTCAATATTTTCCCTATAAAAACATACAACGCATTGAAGACATTATTAGTGCTACTGTTTCCCTACTACTGATTAAAACCAACGTTATTATGGAGCGGCGACGTCATTTAAGCAGGGAAGAAATGCTCAGAGCCGTGGGAATGATAGAAGCTGGTTCCCGGCAACGTACTGTGGCTTTAGCTCTGAATACAAGTCAGAGTGTTATCAGTCGACTTTGGACACGTTACCGAAGCACTGGTACCGTGGCTGAGCGCCATGGAGGACGGTATCGCTGCACCACACGGAGACAAGACCGATACATTCAAATCTTAACTCGAAGAGCTCCAACAATAACCGCCATGATGTTAGCCGTGAGGCTTCATCACTCTTCAGGGAACTTAATTAGCGACCAAACAGTCAGAAACCGCTTGCATGAAGTGAACCTTCATTCCCGAAGACCGCTACGGGTACCACCTATAGCAATGCACAATCGTAGGATTCGATATCAATGGGCTCTTGAACACAGAAATTGGGCAGAAGAACAATGGCGTTTCGTGTGCTTTTCTGATGAGTCTCGTTTTGGTATGAGACCGGATACAAGACGTATACGACACTGGAGAACCCCTGGACGCCAACAGCGATTAAAATCCTGCCAGGAAGTCCATCCTTATAGTGGTGGAACCATCATGGTATGGGCGGGTATTTGGATCGGCGGAAGAACTGAGTTGATTTGGATCAGAGGCAACCTCAACGCTCAAATTTATGCTGAAACGATTGTATCAGACGTCATCGTTCCTCTACAAGTGCAAATCGGTCCCTTATTTCAGTTAATGCATGATAATGCACGACCGCACACCGCAAGAGTTGTAAGACAGACTCTCGCCGCAGCTAACATCAATGTCCTGCCCTGGCCTGCTCAGTCGCCAGACTTGAACCCGATTGAGCATGCATGGGATATGCTACAGAGAAGAGCTCTGCCGAATATGGAGGGTATCCAGTCGCAAGAAGACCTTTTTTTGTTGTTGCAACGAACATGGGCGGCCATTCCACAGCGTGATTTGGATGAACTCATTTTGAGTATGCCAAACCGATGTTCTTGTGTTGTTAGTGTTCGCGGTAGAAACACGGATTATTAATTGTTTAAGTTACCCAATAAAATTTTAGAGAAAACTGTTATTTCAGTCTTTTTTTCGAACTTTTGTGTTAGTGGTTCAAATGTCAAATATCCCTTTATTAGGAAAATGGCAAATTTCTTTATTAATGCAAAGGTGACTTGGTTTATCGTTACTGTGACAAACGAAAACACTTTATTTGATGAATCCTTAAAGAAAATTTTAATTAATATCAATCAGGAGAAAAGTTATTGCAAAAATATATGTTGATCCCTAGACACTTTTGATGTGTGTATATAGTAATAGTTTGTATATGTATATAGCTTATTTAAGTATTTGTTTATATAGTGTTATGAGTTTTTCTTTTCCTGTTCATTGTACCGTAACTAAAGCACCTGCCATCTAGTCTCTTCACCACCCGTGGTTGACTGGTAGAGAATGCCTAAGGCATTAAGTCCGCCTCTGTACATTTTCTTTGTGCGAAAGTATAAATAAATAAACAGAATCAGATTGTTAGCAGTAGTACCTTTGGATCTGCAACTTCTGGCCAGAACAACGTACATGTGCATAGAAGGGAGAGGACGCTTAATGCACGAGGAGCTTGCTATACAGTTAATGGTGCAATGCCCAATGGCTGGATGGCTAACATTAACAACAACTTTAATATGATTGGCCCGTTTACACCAACATCGGGAGTAACCAATGCAGCCCTACGAGTCGTGAAGTTTATATCCCATGCTCCAGGAGGGTCTAGATTAACCGCTATTGATAACTACATCAAGCGCGTATGCTACACAATTGCACAATTGACGACCTTCCGCGAAATGGTCCAAATAAATCGGAGTACTGTGGCAGCAACATAAATGCCAGCCACAACTATTGACGACCTTCCGCGAAAGGGTTCACATAAATCACACCAGAGTCACACAAGGATGTCGGAAAACAAAAGCGCGTGGGTCCTGACCGCCTACAGCGAGGGTGCCTAATAAATATACTTTTGGTCTGTGGCAACACCGTTGACAAGACGTCAGCAAAACTTCTCCCAATAATTTATTATAAATTTAATTCATATTATTGTTTTAACGTGCAATTACCAATTTCATACGCAAAACTTAATTTATAGTTGTAAAAACAGTGATATCTTGTGATTTAAGTGTATAAAAAAACGGTAAAAGTAATTTCAAAGTGTGAACAAGTTTCGCTGTCAACGTCAGGTAGTAACGAATATTTTATTCGAAAAAGTGCATTGTCATCGAAATTTCTGTGAGTATTATAACTTTTTTCGACCTACATTTGCTGAAATTTACAGTAACAAGGAATTGCCTTGCGTTTTTAATTCCTTACACAACGTAGTTATCCTACCATCACCTATATCCCAAAGTTCTTGCTATTTTTTCTTTGTTTTGAAAAATATTGTCAGGAATGGATAGAATAATGACCAGGAGGGCTACTGACGCTTGGAGGAATCTAAGCTACAGTTAGCATTAACCGAACTTCAGAAATATAAGGGTTTGTGTGAGGAACTGAAACGGGAACAGGATGACAATGAGAGGGAAATACTTAAAATTTTAAACAATAAGCCCAAGAGTGAGATTGCTGAAATGCATAATCAGCTAATTACCATCAGCGAGGAACGGGATAAGCTTCAACGTACTGTAGACAGCTTTGACCAGTGTAGCAATGAGTTTGAGATCACAGTCAAATGCAACACTGAGCTAAAATCTAGGTTAAGCGAAGCCCATGACATCATCGACAGGCTGGAGAGTGCTAGCCGGAGGCTCCAGACAGCGCAGACTCATGCTCTGTTTGATGAACTGGTTGGTACCACTCCGTTACATTCTGCTAACTCAATCTTGGGCAACATAAACAGTAGGTAATAACAACTTTGAGACAATTGATCTTACTTGTGATAATAGTATAGGATCAAGCCTTCAAGTAAAATTTGTAAATAGTAGTAAAAATAAGTTAAAAAAAAAAGATTAAAATAAATAAAATTATTAGAAAAACCCAGAAATTAATTAAAAATAACAAAAATACTTTTTTAAAAAGCTTCAATGCATTAAAAAGTTCTCAAAAATTAAAAGAAGCAATAAGTGGGCATAATGTAAAATTAGATAGCATTAAAAATAATTATGAGGCTGAAATTCAACAATTGCAGTCTGAGACTCTCCGCTTACAGGATTCCTTGAATAGTGTTATATCTAAATATCAGATTTCTGAAAAGGAAATGGGAGAGTATATTCTGGCAATGAACAGTCTGGGGACCTGTGTAGTGAGAATGAGAGAATTTTTCTCGGTGGTAGGCCATAACATCGGCTGCCGGCAGAAGTTACCACCCACCAGACAAAGTGTTACCGCCAAGCGATTCGTCGTGTTCCGGGATGATGTCTGGTGAAGCCGGGTACGATGCGCCAAATGTTGTGTCGGGAGTTTGGTCGTGGAGTTTCCAGATCTATCTCTCTCTAGCGCAGCATCGTTTGGTCGTGTTGGTCTTGGGTTTACCATTGCATCACCTCGCTCAACTGCCGTCATCCTTCCTATTCCTAAGTTTTTTTTAAGTGAATAGGCTTAATAAACTAGTGCGCTTTACCATCAACGATTGCATCACTGCTTGCCATCAGGCGGGATTGTAGTCAAGCAGCAGTTTATAATTAGTAAAAAAAAATGTTCAACTCTTTAACAAACAATCTAACATCGGCAGTTACCCTACGGCCGCCGTAAGGTTCGCGCGTCTATCTCATTTAATGCGTAGCCTCGCTGCGAGTAATTTATTGATCTTTGTATTATATAAATACAGTGATTATACATTTATTACATACTATCACAGTTATTAATATATATTATCATCATGGAAATCCCCACTGTAAGTTATGCCAATGTTTACATTCCCGAAGAAAGATCAAGCTATCATAATAGATTCTATCGATGGAATTATGCTGCGAGACTATTTGATAGCCCTCTCCACAGTTACCAATCCAACCTCAATAAGCTTTATCTCACGAATAGCCAACTTAAGAGTATGTGTGTACATGGATACCAAACAAACCGCAGATGAACTTGTTGATGTAATAAAAAAAGTAAAAGTCAAAGATAATAATATTCTGGAGATTAGGCCACTAATAACAAGAAACAAACGAATTGTCTTATCCAATATTTGCCCGATTATACCACACGAGGTCATAATAGAAAAATTCAATGAAATTAATATTAAAATTCTATCCCCAATTACGTTTATGAGAGTTTGAATTTCTGAGCCTGGTTTCACACATATTATGAGTTTCCGCCGGCAATTGTATGTTTCTCCAGAGGATGAAAAAAGACTTCCAGAATCGATGCAAATAAATTATGACGACACAAAGTATTGGATTTACGTAACTAATGAATCAATGAAATGCTTTGTTTGCAATGGAATGGGTCATTTGGCTAAATAATGCCCACAAAGTAAACATCAATATACGCAAGAAACAGATGAAATCTCAACCTACCCTCCAATAGTTTTTAACAAACGTTTAGGAAACCTTACCCCACTGACCCAAAATTTATTATTTAACAAAGGCACCAAACGATTCCACTCTGATACTACCTCGGGAACCCCTCAGCCAGAGCCTATCCAAAAATTCCACCAGCGGAAGAGATGCCTATGAGCGACCATACGGATGACACCGACAGTAATTATTCACTAGAAGAAGAATAAGTAGTTTTCTGTAATAAATAGTTTTCTTCTTCTTTTTAATGGATTTTAAATTTGATTGAAACTTAAAATCCATTAAAAAGAAGAAGAAAACTATTGACAGCAGATCAGAAGAACAAGTGTGGAACGACATTAAATTAGAACTAAAAGAATCTAACATAACCTTTCCCTTATCAGTAGATCAATTTGTAAGTCTTTTGGATGTGTGCCGTAACAAACAAAATGTTTTAGAAATTACCAAGGAATACACTGATAAGATCCCCGAATTAATCGATATGTGCCTACAACTTTATCCTAAAATGAACAAAACCTTAAAAAATAGATGTTCTAGATTTACTCGAAAATTACAATGCACTATTGAACCAGGGAATACCCACTAGGTAATTATTATTTTTTATTACACACATCAAAAGTGTCTAGGGATCAAGCATTTTTATGCGGATTTCTTGAGATTGAGATGTGGCTTTGTAATAAATTTATGATTTTATAAATTTATATGGATCCTTTTTGGTGCATTTCATAATTTGAATCAGGAACTGTGAATCAAATTCGAGTAAAAGATGAAAATCAGCTGTCAATATTTTCCCTATAAAAACATACAACGCATTGAAGACATTATTAGTGCTACTGTTTCCCTACTACTGATTAAAACCAACGTTATTATGGAGCGGCGACGTCATTTAAGCAGGGAAGAAATGCTCAGAGCCGTGGGAATGATAGAAGCTGGTTCCCGGCAACGTACTGTGGCTTTAGCTCTGAATACAAGTCAGAGTGTTATCAGTCGACTTTGGACACGTTACCGAAGCACTGGTACCGTGGCTGAGCGCCATGGAGGACGGTATCGCTGCACCACACGGAGACAAGACCGATACATTCAAATCTTAACTCGAAGAGCTCCAACAATAACCGCCATGATGTTAGCCGTGAGGCTTCATCACTCTTCAGGGAACTTAATTAGCGACCAAACAGTCAGAAACCGCTTGCATGAAGTGAACCTTCATTCCCGAAGACCGCTACGGGTACCACCTATAGCAATGCACAATCGTAGGATTCGATATCAATGGGCTCTTGAACACAGAAATTGGGCAGAAGAACAATGGCGTTTCGTGTGCTTTTCTGATGAGTCTCGTTTTGGTATGAGACCGGATACAAGACGTATACGACACTGGAGAACCCCTGGACGCCAACAGCGATTAAAATCCTGCCAGGAAGTCCATCCTTATAGTGGTGGAACCATCATGGTATGGGCGGGTATTTGGATCGGCGGAAGAACTGAGTTGATTTGGATCAGAGGCAACCTCAACGCTCAAATTTATGCTGAAACGATTGTATCAGACGTCATCGTTCCTCTACAAGTGCAAATCGGTCCCTTATTTCAGTTAATGCATGATAATGCACGACCGCACACCGCAAGAGTTGTAAGACAGACTCTCGCCGCAGCTAACATCAATGTCCTGCCCTGGCCTGCTCAGTCGCCAGACTTGAACCCGATTGAGCATGCATGGGATATGCTACAGAGAAGAGCTCTGCCGAATATGGAGGGTATCCAGTCGCAAGAAGACCTTTTTTTGTTGTTGCAACGAACATGGGCGGCCATTCCACAGCGTGATTTGGATGAACTCATTTTGAGTATGCCAAACCGATGTTCTTGTGTTGTTAGTGTTCGCGGTAGAAACACGGATTATTAATTGTTTAAGTTACCCAATAAAATTTTAGAGAAAACTGTTATTTCAGTCTTTTTTTCGAACTTTTGTGTTAGTGGTTCAAATGTCAAATATCCCTTTATTAGGAAAATGGCAAATTTCTTTATTAATGCAAAGGTGACTTGGTTTATCGTTACTGTGACAAACGAAAACACTTTATTTGATGAATCCTTAAAGAAAATTTTAATTAATATCAATCAGGAGCAAAGTTATTGCAAAAATATATGTTGATCCCTAGACACTTTTGATGTGTGTATTTAAAAAAGCTGAAAAATGCCGAAGCTGCCATTTGTTCTTATATCGTCGAAAACAATCTTCCTATTTCATCAGTTGAACCTTTAATTGAATTGATTAAATCTTTACCAGAGAAGGCAATCACACCGCAAATGTCTTTAGCGAAACAAAAAGCCACTAATGTCATTAGGAATGGTTTGCGCCCATTTTTTAATAATAAACTTATTGATGAATTGAAACATCAGTTGTTTTCCGTTTATATTGGCGAAACAACTGATGTTAGCGTCACAAAGCAACTAGCGATACTAGTCAGCTACTGCCATAATTTTGTAACAAAAGTAGATGTGATCGACGTAGTAGATTGCCCTGACGGGACCGCTGTGGGTTTGTACACACAAATGATTAACACGCTTAAAGAAAATAATGTGCCTCTGCAAAACTGGATAGGCTTTTGTTCTGATACAACTGCAGTCATGATGGGACGGCATCACTCTGTGTCTCAACTAATAAAACAAAATTATCCTCAAGTATTCGTGTCAAAATGCTCTTGCCATATGATACATCTGGTGACAAGTAAGGCATGCACTAAGTTAAGCAACTCTTTAGAGGATTTGTGCCGCAATGTATACAATCATTTTAGGAGGAGTCCTAAAAACTGTGCTGCTTTCAAAGAATTTCAAAGCTTCCATGAAGTCAAACCTCACAAAATTTTGAGAGCTTGTCAAACCAGGTGGTTGTCGCTTCAAGCATGCGTGCGAAGGATTTTAGAACAGTGGGATCCATTGAAGAGTTACTGGAGAATATTAAACTACGAAGATCCAACACATGCAAACTGCCACACTCTTCAAACCTTGGAGAACCCTTTGATAAAGAGCCAAATGCATTTTGTAGACTACGCTCTTGGAATTTTTAATGATTTTAATTGCATGTTTCAAGCTGACTATCCTAAGTTCTCAGAATTGAAGACTCAAACTGAGGAATTAATCAAAACACTGGCATTAAATTTCATGAATAGAAATTATGTTAAACAAACCCCTGCTAACCAAATCAATCCTTATCAGACAGAAGAACATCTTGAATTAAAACGTATTTATTTAGGTGTGGATACGACCTGTTTTTTAACAGAGATCGACAAGAAAGAAGAGAGTGAAGTTCAGAAAATTTTTCAATCAGCAAAATTGTTTTATATTGAAGCGATCGTACAAATCAAGAAAAGATTTGTATTTGAAGAGGTGCACAATGATTCGTCTTTTTTAAACCCGAAAAATGCCATTGATTTGCATCCTACATCATTGTACGAAATCGCGAAAAAATACATTCCATCGCACATTGCTATAGATATAACAGAGCTGGACAAGGAATGGAGAAATCAAAGTCTCCTTGCCGATATGGACTGTAATGATTCCATCGATACGGTAAGCTATTGGAAAAAAATGTTTGAAAAAAAAAAATGTTGACAGCAGATGCAAATTCTTTCATTTGCCAATTTTGGTGAACTATTTTATGTCACTGCCTTTTTCCAATGCTGCTGTTGAACGATTATTTAGTGATCTAAAAAATATCAAAACAGATAAACGCAATAGGCTCGATAATGAAACGGTTGCATCAATCCTTTGTGTAAAATCTGGGTTGAAAAGAACGGGAACAACTTCTGTACAACTAATGAAAAATGAGTTAGAAATACCACAACTCAAGTTTGTGCAGTCAAATGCAACGGCAAGCCAATCGAAAAACATTAGACTTAGCATGAATAAAATATAACAAAACGATTTGTGTTTTATTTACTGACTGACCAGAAATAAAATAAAAACTTAAGAGTTGTATACTATTTTTTTATTTCAAATCAACGCTGTCAGCACATACATTTTGGCACAGAATAATATTTTAGGCCTCAAACAAAATTGAAATAAGGGTAATTATTATACGCCAACTGCTCGTGTTGACGCTTGTCGCAGTTTCTTTTTTACTGTAACACACTAGTCCACGGTAGAGTCCATAAATAATAACTTCCGAAAGGATTTATCTACGATTTCCCGCAATTTCCCCTTTTATAGTCTTTCCCCTCTTGACGCTAATTTCCCCTTAAAAGGGGAATTTCCCCTCAATGTGGAAACACTGGTCTCTGAGTCTGCACCATCAGTGACTCATACTGTGTAGTTTGTTGGACAGTCTCAGCAGTACTTCCCTCGCCACACCAAACACAGAAGAATTAATAATAACAAATAAAATGTTAAACAATAAAAACAAAATATTGACGTACTGCGATGAAATGGGTAAAAAATATGGGTCATACACTACCACACCATTTGAATGACCAAGTAGTCAATTATTGTATGCCTGAAGCTTCTTATGGTCAAAATATAGATAAAGTTATAAGTGGTAATTACAGTCCATCCACAAATATTGTTATTTTGATTGGTAGAAGGGAAAATGCAAACAGTGTAAAGATAAGGAAATATTTTGAAAATCTAGCCTCATTAAATGTAAATAAAATAGTTTTGTTTGCCTTTCCTTTCGTTTTGTGTGCGATGAGTGTAGCTGGAAACTTCATACCGCCCATGTTTATTTTTTAGGCAATTCTAATTTGGGACACCCGAATCGTATTATAATATTATGATATAATTTTTATACTACAGTAAAAAACTTTATACACTATATTAAAAAAAAACTTTATACACTATTATACACACTACACTAAAACAGTACCTAAACGCCCTTATTAGAAAAAGATTGCCCAGCTTTAGTATACACAGACTCTAAAAATTCATCATTTGGCTCAAACATTTTGCAGCATTTGCTAAATCTACCAGTCACCTGTGTTATTGATTCTCGACAATCACAGTAGTCACATTTCCCTTCAAGCTTTTAATTTTTGCAAAGAGAACTACATCACAATGCTTTCCATTCCTCCACACAGTTCTCACAGAATGCAGCCGCTAGATGTGTGTTTTTATTCACTGAAAGCTCCTTATAGGCATGAATGCAACAGGCACATGAAGACACATTTGATGGCGAAAATAAGTTCATATGATGTTGCAGGACTTTATAATAAAGCATACGTACAAGTTGCGAATATAATTAAAACGGAATCTGGATTTCGGGCCACGGGAATATACTCAATTAACCCAAACGTTTTCACCGATCAAGACTTTTTGGCAGCATCGTTGATGGCACCGGAATGGGATCAAAAAACTGATAACCAAAATGCAAATGTCCAGATTAATAAACATGTGCAATCTGAAGGTATAAGCATAATTTTAGGACATACATCTCCTCTGCCGGGTCCATCAAACAGGGATCAATGCTCTGAATCCGTTTCAGCAGTTATTTGTAACGAAGATCTTTCTGGTGGCCATACAACTCCGGTATACTTTGCTACAATAGCAAAGACACCAACTGTTGCACCACTTTCTAAGCCATGGCAAAGATAGCAGAAACAACATGTTGCCATACTGACGGCGACTCCTTTGAAAGTTGTTTTAGAGGAGAAAGAAAGGTAAAAAAAAAAATAGCGAAACTCAATAAGACAGAAAATAAATCAAATAAAGATAATAAAACAAAACTAAAAAAAGTTGTCAAAGAGGATCAAAACAAACCAAAGCAACAAAAACCATATAAAAGAAAATTTTTGCAAGAAAGTTCTTTAGAGAGTGAAGATGAAGAGGATCTTTGCAATGATGATAGCGACGATGGAATGGATGTGGATGATGATAAGATATAAGTGTATTATATGTAAAGAATTCGGTAAAAATAATGAATTATGGTACCGCTGCATTCTCTGTGGTCTCATACTATATGTTCAGGGTGGGATTCACCAAAAGGATACACTTGTGATTTATGTGAACAAAAATAACATATTAACATTTATAAATTGTCTAACCGCCAATGATTACTAAAGTTGTTCATCATAATTTAAGTTGATTTGACATTGTTGACTGAAAGTAAATTGAAAGTAAATTGATTTTACGTACAAAATAGATAGTTATGCTAATTTATGATTGTAGACTTTACGTTTATTATATGTGGTTTATCTCGTTAACATTTTATTTAATTACCACACAATTAACTTTTTTTTTTTAAATTATGATGTGCCTTAGTTGGCATATTCCAAGAAACCCGTTTGACCGTCATAACCCCGGACCCCGAGTGGCATTATCCCATGTCAGGGGCAAAGTACTGTATAAACTATTGTGTTTTTTTTTTTTCTAAATGAACAGACAGCTGTGCTGCTGGGGAGTTTCTTCCGCCACTTCTTCTTCCCAGCGAAAGCACTTAGGAAGTGTCGATGGGTGGGCGTTTTGGGGGACTGTCTTATGTAATATTGAAGTTCAAAAAGTGCTGATTTCCAGCCTAGTTTGAATAAATGAGTTTTGATTTGATTTGATAATTCCGCTCAACATGTTTTTTTGAAAATGTTTTTTTATTAGAAATAGGTCAAAGATATAAGCTTCTGTTGTTCAATTGTTGATTAATCGATAATTAAAGACTATGTCAGGGGCAATGCCGCTCAACTCAAACATGTTTTTTTGAAAATGTTTTTTTATTAGAAACAGGTCAAAGATATAAGCTTCTTTTGTTCAATTGTTGATTAATCGATAATTAAAGCCTTTATTACGTTTCATAATTTTGATTTATAAAAAACAATTTAAAAAAGTACACGATGTTTCCACGCCGTTCGCCATTCCTACCTAAAATTCATTATATTTTACTCAAATATTAAAATATATTTACTAAAGTCGAACACGAATTCACAAAGAAATCCGGAGTATTTTTAAGTGGATTACTTTTTTTGCACGCCAGTAGGTATATGTATTAATAATTTGCTTATTTGTTGGTGATGGTTTTACAACATTTCTTTTTATAAACTTTAACAACAGTACAGAGAAACAGGCTTGGAAAGTCGTGCAAGTTGCCGGAGAAATAGGAAATTATGAAGTCTAACGTACCCAGACGAACATATCACGAAAATGTGGCCTCTCACGAAGGCCAAGAATTGTCGGCCACAAGTTGGAAAGACAACAAACAAGTACTATTACTTTCCACGTATGTTGGCGCTGAACCAGTGGGTACTATAACCCGCTACGAAAAAAAACTAAAGGCCAATAATGTTCAAGTATCATGTCCTCGGGTCATAAAAGAATATAATGCACACATGGGCGGCGTTGATTTGATGGATGGCTTCTGGAACGTCAATCAAACACCGGGATGGATAGCTGACTGGTTTATTCATTTTTAGAACATACCCACATATACAATAATAAAACCACCAAATACCTTACACTTTTCCCCCTTAAAGACTACGGGTAAACAAAAGAATAAGTAATAAATTAACCTTGACAATATTTTTAACAATCAAAATAAAATAGAAATAACTAAGTATCCAATACGTCACAGGTAAATATTAGACTACTTAGTGATTGCCTTATCTTTGTTTACGGCGCGCGTGTGCGCTCGTATTGTTCTGGCCGAAGCTCCCGGCGGTGGCGGCGGCGGCGGGGAGCGAGTCGCCGATGCGGCCGGACTCACTAAGTCTGCGCTACCCGTCTCCCCCTCCAGCTCACCGGATGCTTCCGACGCATCCTCGACATCATCATTTTCCCCCTTTTTAGAACCGATGCTCGTTCGCGATAGTGAAAATCGCGACTTATTTCCGACTGGAACTACTTGATCTCGGTGCCTGCGCCACTCGACCCCGTTTCCCATATCAACTCGATATGAAACGGGTCCCGTACATTTGGATACTGTTCCCGCAGACCATTTGTGTGAACGAGAAGTGTAATCGCGAGCGAGCACTGGTTCTCCTTCCTGGATTGGGGGCCGGGGTGTGCCTCCTGCATGTGCTACCTGGCGTTGCTGAGCTGCTCGCGCTACTTGCGCTACGTCGGGTCGTAATGCATCTAGTCTTGACCGCATCCGACGCCCGGTTAGCAATACTGCCGGTGGCACGCCCGTAGTTGCATGCTCACAATTACGATAATTGAATAAAAATATATTTAATGCATTTAATACATTCTCACCACTATGAACAGCTCTTTTAATAGCTTTTTTAACGGTCTTCACCGCATTTTCAGCGGCACCATTGCCCTGTGGCCTGTATGGTGCCGTTGTTACATGGGATATATAATTATTCAAACAATAATTTTTAAATTCATGTGATAGGAATGGTGGTCCATTATCCGTTACGAGTTGCGAAGGTAATCCGAACCTACTGAAAACAGTCATTAAAGCTGTGATAGTTGACTGTGCGTCCGTGCGACCCATGGGGAGCGCCTCAATCCATTTTGAATGCGCGTCGACAAGTATAAGATACTTTTTTCCTGCATATTCCGCAAAATCTGCATGCAAACGTTGCCATGGAAACGTTGGAAATTCCCAAGGATGCAGATCAGCGCGCGGCGCTGCATCGCGTACCATGCGACACGGCTCGCACGAACGAACCATCGCTTCAAGGTTGGCATCTAAATTAGGCCAATATACGTAATTACGAGATAAGTTTTTCATTTTTTTTACACCTAAATGACCCTTGATGTATTTCTTCCAGAATTTTACTTTGTAATGTCTGTGGTATTATAATTCTATATTTATAAATTAAACAACCAAAATCCATTGTTATATCACTTTTACGAACAAAATATGGTTTTTCTTCTTCGCAACTAGGCACGGATGGCCATCCAAACTTTACATACCCCAATATACGAGATAAGATTACATCTTTATTGGTTTCCTTACGGACGTCATGAAAATTAACAGGCATACATTGATGAACGAGCTTAACATAACTCATCGTTTCAGTGGGACGGCGCTCCCGTGCTAACGGTAAACGTGACAGTGCGTCCGCGGGGCCGTTTTGTTTAGAAGATATATATTTAATAGTGAAATCATATGCGGCTAATCGTGCAGCCCAGCGTTGTAAGCGACTGGCCGCAGTTTGCGGTATACCCACTTTCGATCCGAAAATGTAGCTTAAAGGCTGATGATCTGTTCGTAGTTCAAATTGTCTCCCATAGAGATACTGGTGGTGTCCAGTGACTCCATAAAAAATGGCTAATGCCTCTTTATCAATTTGACTATAATTGCGTTCCGCATCATTGAGTGTGCGCGACACACAGCTAACCGGCCGCTCACTGCCGTCAGGTAAACGATGCGCCAACACTGCGCCCAGCCCGTACGCGCTGCTGTCCACCGATAGCACCAAAGGGCGCCCCTCCTCATAATGCGCGAGCACTCTCTCGCCTGACAGGACTCGTTTAGCCTCTTTAAAGGCCTCATCGCACTCCTTACTCCAATTCCAACTGACATTCTTTCTTAACAGATTATGTAACGGGTGTAACAATATACTTAAATTAGGTATAAATTTGCCATAATAATTCAGTAAACCCAGAAAACTCCTTAATTGTGTGGTATCTGTGGGTGTCGGAGCATCAACAATAGCTTCCACTTTCTTGGGATCCGGGCGCAGACCACTTCTATTAATTATGAACCCGAGATATTTAACGCTAGATTGTAAAAAGCAACATTTGTTAAGTTTGACTGTCAAACCCATATCCCTTAATCTGACGAGTACTTGCCTCAAATTAGTCAAGTGTTCTGCTCTCGAAGCCCCAGTCACACAGATATCATCCAGAAAAACGACCGTGGCTGGCACCCCGCGCAACGTCTCCTCCATTAGTTTTTGGAATTTTTCCGGAATGCAAGATAACCCAAATGGCGTACGGCGATAGACGAATGTACCAATGTGTGTCGTAATAGCTGTACACGGTTGCGAATCCTCGGTCAACATAGTTTGTTGATATGCATGCGTTAAATCGATTTTCGAAAATTCACTTCCCCCGCTTAGAGTAGCAAACAACTCTTCAATGCGTGGGAGTGGGTAATATTCACGTTTTAGTTTACGATTAATAGTCACTTTGTAATCGCCGCAAATCCGTATATCGCCGTTCGTCTTGATCACCGGCACAATCGGTGTACCGTAGTCGGAGTGCTCGACTCGGGCAATCGTCCCCTCGGCCTCGAGCCGCTCGAGCTCGCGCTCCACGCGCGCGCGGAGCGCCAGCGGCACGGGCCGCGCTCGCACATATACCGGCTCGTTGTCTGTCAGATGCAATTGGAGCAACTTTTTACACTTTCCTAATTTGTCAGTAAAAACTTCAGGAAATTCGGTAGCTAATTTACTTATACACGGATCTGCTATAATATCATTTAAATTGATTTGTTTCACATTAAGGGACTTCAACCAATCCCTCCCCAATAGAGGGCGTCCCCCATTTTTAATTACATAACAACACAAATTGTTTGCTGTAACATCACCAAGCCGCACATTCACATGTATGTAACCCAATGAATCAATACGCGTACCGGGATAGCAACGTAACATAACATTATCTAATTTTATTGTTTTATTTGAAAACATCCGCTTATAAAAGTCTTCACTAATCGCCGAGATGCGACTTCCCGTATCGACTTCACATTTAATTAGATAATTGTCTATGTTTACGTCAATAAAATAAGGTTTGTTACCTTTAGATGCCAGTTCAATACTCAACAAATCGTCGTCCTCTGATTCCTCGCTGACGTAGTTTTGTCTGCCAGACCGACCACTACGTCTCAATTCTTTGCACATCACTTTCAAATGTCCGCGTTGGATGCACTCATCACAATTATAATTAATATAACGACACCTTTCTGGCCGATGTGCCTTACCACACCGCCAGCACTGTTGAGTAGACGTGGAAGGCCCCAGCGCCGCAGCGGTGCTGCGTCCTCCTGACGTCGCTCCGTCGGCCCTCATGCCTGGGTTCCGCCCTGGCCGGCGCGCGCCTCCCCCACTCGTTTGTGTCCGCCCTGCGCCTGTCCTGTGCAGGCCTTCGCCCGCGTCGCCGCCTGCACCTGAGATGGTGGCTGCGGCGGTCGCCGCGCTCACCTCCGCGTGCCTCTCTGCGGCCTCTAGCGCCAGAGCCAGTTCCACCGCCTCCTTGTATTTAATATTTCGCTCCGCAAAAATTCGCGATCGCATCGCTCTATTGGATAAACCCGATACAAATTGGTCACGTAAATTTTCTTCCAGCATCATGCCAAAGTTACATGTTGTCGCAAGATGTTTCAAATCTTGGAGGTACTCCGTCATGGATTCGCCTACACGCTGTCTACGTAAGCGAAACATGTGACGCTCGGCGATCTCTGATCTTTGTGGTTCTAGATGATCAGTCACCAAACGTACCAATTCGTCAAATGTCTTTATCTCCGGATCTGCCGGGGCACATAGGTCGCACATTAACGAATAAGTAATTTCACCCACCACTGTAATTAACAACGGTACACGCAACTCGACTTTGATTTCATTTAGGAGAATGTATTGTTTAACGCGACGAATATACGATGGCCACTGCTTGGAATTGATGTCGAATGGTTCTAATCGTCCGATCGGCATTGTTAATAAAATAGTAAAACTTCGACTTGACACGTTTAACACGGATTCGATTTATAAAATACCTCGTCGCCAAATGGAACGTCGATCAAACACCGGGATGGATAGCTGACTGGTTTATTCATTTTTAGAACATACCCACATATACAATAATAAAACCACCAAATACCTTACAGCTTCATTGGTCGATATCGCATCCGCATAAAGTCGAGAAGTGGACAACGAGGCTCTTCTACCACTTGCTAGACATGACTGTCATCAATGCTTGGGTACTATACAAAATTCGGATTTTGGGTGAGCCAAAATATGCTGGAACCTAATGTGGCATACAGTCCCTGGCCAAATTATTAGACGCACTGTATTTTTTTAGTAATTTTATGTTTCTCAGGAGTTTTTATGCAATAATGGTATATTTAAACTACAACATTATTGATTTTTATTTAAAAGAATAGTTAAAGACTACATATTTGTATTTTTTTTTAACATATGGCAAAACTGTGTTGACATAGTGACACATGAACGTAAACAAATACAAACCTGTGTATAGTTTGTATCAGTCGCGATCGGAGTCGAGTCGGGTACAGATGTGTTTCTGTGGCTTTATGAAGTGTAATTGCTTGTTTAACAGTTTTGTACTACTCGGTTACTAGTTTTTTTTTTTTGTATACAGTGTTTTGAAAAGTAATTGGATTATTTTTACTATGGGTAGAAAAGGCGATTTTTCACCACGTAAAAAAGCTGAAGTGAAGGCCCTTGTGATTGCAAAAATGTTTTCAAACCGAGAAATATCACGAAGATTGAAGGTTTCTGAAGCTAGTGTACGACGCAAAAAAAAAGAAAATTGAGTCAGGGGAGGAATTGAGTCCAAAAAGAAAGAAAAGATGCGGTAGAAAACCAATTTTCACTCCACGGTCAGAGAGATGTTTGAAAAAAATTTGTCTTGAAAACAGATTTGCTACCACAAAGGTAATAAAATCACAACTCCAGGATCATAGCCTAAATGTTTCTGAGCGCCCTATTCGAAGGAAATTGAAAGAATTGGATTTCAAGGCCTGTCGCCCAGCCTGGAAGCTCAAGGTAACAGCTGCAATGAAAGCAAAGCGCCTAAAGTCGGCCAAACAACGGCAAGACAAAGATGTGGACTTTTGGAGATCGGTAAGATATAGCAATTTAATCAAAAATTAATACATTATTATTATTTTAACTTGTATAAAGCAAATAAACATGGAAGTTTAAATATTTTCCCTATTTTTGACAGGTCTGCTTCAGTGACGAAAGCACATTCGAAATTTTGCAGAACAAAGCTTAGTAAGTGCGTCGTCGCCAAGGAGAAGTTTCATCCTGATTGTGTCATCCCGACGGTTAAACATCCCACAAAAGTGATGATTTGGTCAGTCATCAGTGGTAAGGGCACTGGGCGTCTTTACGTCGTCAAAGGAATAATGAGACAAGATCAGTACAAAGTAGTACTACAAAGTCGGTTGATACCGCAGCTCAGAGAATGGTTTCCAAATAGGGAAGCATTCATTTTCATGCAAGATGGAGCTCCCTGCCACACTGCTCGGTCTGTTAAAGCTTTTTTGGCCGAAAAAATATCCCTCTGTTGGATTGGCCGGGTAATAGACGGTCTATTATAGACCTGATATGAACCCCATTGAAAATGTGTGGGAGCTGATGAAAAGAGAAGTCGCTAAAGACGTGATTACCAATAAAACCCAGCTCCTAGAGAAGATTATTTATGTATGGAATCATCATCCTCAAATTCAGGAGACAGTACAGTCTTGTATTGATAGCATGCCGCGCAGAATTAAAGCTTTGATAGCGGCTAAAGGTGGCTCAAGTAAATATTGACTTGTACTAACATTTATTTCATTTTTCTTTAAACTTAATAAACTTTTGCTTTTCTATATTAATGCTGTTTTATTTATGTCAAATAAATCGGTAATTGATTGGATAATATAAAAATGACAAAAAAAATCAATTTAAAATAAAAAAATGTACATTATCACTCTGTAGTTAATATTTTACATGAAATATGGCAGTGCGGCTAATAATTTGGCCAGGGACTGTACAGTGAAAGAAAAGACAGGGTGAGTGGGTTTGTAACCAATGGACAAGAGACACTGCCTGAATATGCAGATCATGGGCAGTTATTTATGATACGAGGACTAATAAAAAATTTCAAACAGTTGCACTGTTGCCAACACCTTTACTCAGTCTGCAACAAAGGGACCGGAACTGGCAAAACAATTAAAGGCTGTCATCACAGAACTTCAAACTGCTGGTCTTAATGTAGTAGCAACAGTGTGCGACAAAGTAAAAATAATGTAAACTGTATTCAATACCTGTTGCAAGAGACAAGAGGTACTCTTAAGAAAATTGGAACAACCTCAGGGTAATATTACTTTAATAAATAACCCGGAGATCATTTCCTTGAACGACCCACCTTACTTGATTAAATGTGTACGAAATAATTTAATTACTAAAAATCTACAACATAAAAAACACAACAAAATTTTAATGGCAAAGTGGGAACACATAACTGCACTGCATAACGAAAATCCAGGCTACAAAGGCATAAGACTGCTGCCAAAATTGACAGACTCACACTGTATTTCCAGCAAAATTCCGAGAATGAAGGTGCAATTTGCTACGCAGCTGTTCAGCCAAACTGTAGCATCAAATATGGGCTAACTAGCAGGAAAATGGTCTTTATTACATAATGTTTTATGGTTTTCACATTGCATTGTTTTATCTATACTAATATGTATTATAAACCTGAATAGTTTGTATGTTTGCTTGAATGTGGTAATCTAAAGAACCAATCCAATTTCCAAGGTCAGTCCAATGGGTAAGTCAGTGGGTTCAATCTCAAAAAATCTATGTTAATTGCTAATCCATTGCTCCGTCTATTCTAAAACTGTGTCTGAACAAAAACATAAACAACGCAATGAATATTGGTAAACTGTCAAAGTGAATCTTATTGATACTGATAGTGATAATACATTAACAAGTTTTTTTATTGATGACTAGTACCTGCCACTTCGGAGGTCGTGGGTTCGATTCCCGCATAAGTCAAACATTTATGGGTGTTTCTATGTATACGTGTCGTATCTATGTTATGTGATTTAGAAGATGCTGATATTTAGTATGTTTATTATCTGGTACCCAAATTACAGGCAAGCGAAACCTATATAATAGTTTGCGACTTTGTTTGTTTGTAATTATCTTGTAGAATGTGTAAGGAATAATTTCTATCATTAGAAAAAAGAAATAATCTTCGAAGATGCGCAAAGTACGGCGGATGTCATCTTGTTTTTCTGATAAAATTGTCGACTCACTGAACGGAAGTTACGGAAAAAGGAAGAAGCATAGCAAACCTCTTCTGGGGCCTGCGACGCCTAACTTCACAAAACCTGGATAGAGGCCAAAATATTTTTAAAAAATATGAAATTTTTAAATGTGAAAACCTCAAGTGTCGAGTATGTTCCCACATTAAATAATTGGGTATGGACGCTAGAAGGTATTGAACTATTAACACGTTCAGCGCCAAGCTATAAGTCGCTGTCCTGACATTTTTCGACAAAAATAAAAAAACCTGTTAATTGAGTTTTAAAATGATATTGGACCTATTAAAATGTTTATAACCCCCCCCCCCCCTACATACTGCCCCTCCCCTTTTTTATGTGTATTATAATTGATACACGTGGCCTGGGAAAAAGTTTGGACTTGCTACCATTTTCCCAGGCCACGTGTATCACTAGTGATACACACTAAGATTAATATTTTTGTTTTCAGATGGCGACAACTTAGAAGAAATTGATAAGAAAATTTAGGAAAACTTTATAACGTGTTTTTTTATAGCTTTCCTAAATTTTCTTCTCATTTGTTTCAGAAGATTTGAATGTTTACGTGTGTGAAAAGTGCATTTAGAATAATATAAAAATGGACTATGAAAGCGATGATTCTGTGTACGATCCGGATTATAACCCCAGTGAAAACGATTCCAGTGAAAACGATTCCAGCGAATCCGATTCAGGAAACGAATGTTGGAATCCTCCAATTCCGCAAAGGCGAACATCTACATTTTCTGAAGAGAGGTTGCCCTCTCTGCCTAATGTAGAGAGACGCAGAACCCCACGAATACAAGCGGCTGAGGCTCAAAATTTAGAGGCTGATGTTCCAAGTACCTCAGGTACTACGTCTTCAGAAATGACAGAAAGAGAATGGGTAAATCAAAAACTGACAAACCTAGAATGGCAAATGCCAACCCATGATGATCCAGAAGCTATTGCGTATACAGTTCCTTATTCTGGAATGAAGGACGTATATTCAGGTATTTTAGCTAATGCAAACCCATTGGATTATTTTGAGTTGTTTTTGACTCGGGATATTCTAGAGCTTATAACCGACCAGACAAATTTATATGCTGCACAGCATGTACTCACAATGGACACTACTCCAGGCAGTCGGGTGCATGCCTGGGTTCCAGTGACAGTAGATGAAATTGGAAAATTTCTTGCCCTCATAGGATGGATGGGCCTGGTCAAACTGCCTTCCATCAAAGATTATTGGCGGGTTCATGCGCTCTATGGATTACCACTTGCAAGAACAGTTATGCCTAGAAATAGGTTTGAACTGATTTTAAAGTTTTTACACTTTGATGATAACACCGATGTTGATCCCGATGACAGGCTTTACAAGCTGAGAAATATACTCGAGAAATTCATTTCCAATTTTCAAAATGCCTACATGCCAGAAAATATGCATCGATGAGTCCCTCATTCCATGGCGTGGAAGGCTGATATTCCGGCAGTATATTCCCAATAAAGCTTCGAAATACGGTATAAAAGTATTTAAACTTTGTACTGAAAAGGGATACACTTGGAATTTGATGGTATATTGTGGTAAATCAAGGTCTCAAGAAGCAGATGTATCCGAGAAAACAGTCATGGAACTCGCACAAGATCTGCTAGATGAAGGAAGGACAATATATACCGACAATTATTATACCAGCATACCTCTCGCGTATCGACTTCGACGCAGAAAGACTCACCTTGTAGGAACGCTCAGATCACATAGAAAGCATTTACCTAAAGATGTTGTGGCCATGAAATTAAAACGAGGAGAGATGTGTGCGAAGCAGACAGGTGATGGAATTGTGGTATTGAAGTGGCGCGACAAACGGGACGTAAGAATGTTGTCCACTAAAACATCTGCACTCAAGACTGTCCCAGTAAAATGCAGAAACAAGCCAGATGTTATGAAACCAGAATGTATTATCGATTATAACAACGGCAAATCCTCTATCGATATCAGTGACCAGATGGCAACGTATGGGTCAGCTCTAAGACGATGTACTAAATGGTACAGGAAGCTGTTTATAGAAATATTGTGGGGAACGTCTCTGGTGAATGCTCATTTTCTCTATAATCTCAATACCACTAAAAAGAAAATGACGATCACAGAATTCCGAGAACAGGTGATAATGGAAATGATTAAAAAGTTTTCGCAAACAGCAGAAGACGTCGAGCCAGCTGCAAAGAGGAAGGCACCAAATGTGAAACATCACCTAATTGATAACAAAGTTAATGAAAAGTTGGTTCGCGGACGCTGCAAAGAATGCTACAAAATGTATGGAAGGGACGGAAAAATTATAGATGGGAAGAAAATAAAAGCTGCTCAGGTTTCGACGAAATGTTCCACATGTGATATATTTTTATGTAGAAACTGTTTCAATCGAAGTCACTAAGAATAACATGTATCAAACCTACTCTTTTTAAAGTCTAAAGTCAAACCTCAAAGTGCTTAATTTTAATAAAACGATTACACAATATTTTTTTTTTTATTTAATATTCAATCTTCAATAACTCCGAAATTATTCTTCCGATCCCAAACCCAAAACTACCAAAACACACGCACAGGCCAGAGATTTTATATGACGGTACAAGATGTATCGGTACATCATGTAATACCACCTTGCCGCAGCCCTGTGTTGATGTCATGGTTCCTTCTGCTAATAGTACCAATAGCCCTGATTGTAATGATCTTATTAGTCTTAAACAAAGCTTGACCAATGATGTTGTGTTGTTCTGTGATGAGATAGGTAAGGGCTTGGGGCGGTTGTTGACTGATGAATGTCCGGGTCACTCAATATTGAACTACTGTATGCCTGGTTGTTCATTATATGGAATTATGGAAAAAATTGTTAAATGTAACTTTTCCCAGAATACAACTTTATTAATTTTTGTGGGTAGTAGGGGAAATTTGGGCAAAAGAGAACTGCTTAAGTGTTCTGAAACGTTAAGCAATCTGAATATTGGAAAGGTTGTCCTGTTTACATTCCCTTACAGTGACCAGTTGCCACAGGAAGAAAATAGGATTAGATTTGACCTTAATATGACAATGTCCAACTTGACATTTAATAACAAAATATTACATGTAATTGACATTAATAATTATTTTAAGAATAATTTGTATTTGACAAGAGATAGACATAACAATGTTATGTATTATCTTTCTAATTATTATAAAAGACAAATAGCTGTGTCGCTATCATATTTTTTTTCTATTACAGCCAAGAATTTGGCTAAACAACTTGCTTCTTTTGAGCAATGCAATGACATTTCTGCCAATAATTTGGTTTCAGTAGACATTATTAATAATTTAAATTAGAAATTAAGACAATAGAGCCAACCTCTAGCTATAATATACACAACCTCAAAAGCAACTCGGGAGGAAATTTAAGGTCAATAGATAATATCAATCTGGTGCATCAAAATATTCAAGGATTTATGAACAAAGATTTAGAGGTAGATTTATTTATAAACCATTATGGTATTGATATTATTTGTATAACCGAACATTGGCTAAAAAGTCACCAGTTCTTGTTCAATTTTAAGAATCACCAGGTTGGTAGTTCGTTTAGCAGAATAAATGCTATACATGGTGGCTCATTAATTTTAGTTAGTAACGTGCTCAAATTTAAAAATCGTAAAGACATTGTGAGCCTGTCTGTTGAACGAACAGCTGAAATTGCTTGTATAGAGTTGGAGGGCTTCATTGTGTTAAGTGTGTACAGACCCCCTTCAGGATTGTATGACTGCTTTGAAAAGGTAATGGATGAAGTTTTACATAAGATTTGTGTTTCAAGCAAAGCCATTATCGTTTGCGGTGATTTTAATGTTAATTTATTAGAGAACTCTGGTTATTCTAATAAAATTATAAGTCTATTTCAGTCCTACAATCTTGTAAACCTATTTTTGGAGCCCACGAGAATAACACCTACTTGTGCCACATGCCTAGATAATATTTTTACAAACATAATACCAAGCCACAAAGAAGTTGTAAATTTACTTGATTCTGATCACTGCGGACAAAGGATTACTATTCCAAACCATAGTAAAAAAGTGACCAAAAAGGATATCACTGTTAACCCCAAAACTGAAAGCCGCTTGGAGGTTTTTAGATTTAATCTCATTAATAAATTGCCAGTCTTATCCAGTGCTGTTAATGCTGATCCTAATCATCTCTATGACAATTTTTTTAATATATACTGTAAGCTATTTGATTCCACCTTTGTTCCCAAGACTATCTCTGTTAATAGTAACGCATCTTTCTCTGATTGGGCTACCATCGGTATTTATAAAAGTAGAACTCGGCTTTATGAACTGTATAATGAGAGAATTTATATTAACACTGTTGAATTCAATTTGTACGTTAGAAAATATTCAAAATTATTTAAACAAGTTTGTTATATGGCCAAGTCACGTTACTTGAGTTCAAAGATAAAAAACAGTGGCAATGTAATTAAAACGACTTGGAAAATTATTAATAGTGAAACGGGAAGGTCCAGTGATAGAAATACTGACTATAGCCTGTCTATTAATAACAACATAATTAAATCAGACTCGCAAGTCTCTGAGGCATTTGAAAATTTCTTTTCGGATATTCCTGTTTCAACTACTAAATCCCTAAACTCATCACCTTCTGTTGCCGAGTCTTTGCTTAAAGAAAATGTTAATGTTTGTGATTCGGAGTTTCATTTTGAATATGTTATCAGTAGAGATATAATTAAAATCTTTCACACTCTAAATGTAAAAAAGACTGCTGACCTATGGGGCATTCGGTGGAAGTTGCTAAGTCTATTATTGATATTGTGGCACCCACTCTAGCTGATATCTTTAATGCTTGTATTGACTGTGGAGAGTTTCCTGATCTCATGAAAAATAGTAAAATAATACCTTTGTTTAAATCAGGTAGTACATCAGACCCCACAAATTATAGACCTATTTCTGTACTACCTACCTTTAGTAAAATTTTTGAGAAATTAATTTTAAACCAAATGCAAATTTTTTTTTAATAAACATAAATTATTACATAGCAAACAGTTCGGTTTTACAAGGGGTCGTTCAACTACTGATGCCGGTGTTGAACTTCTAGGACATATTTATAATGCATGGGAGGATAAATGCGATGCCTTGGGCATCTTTTGTGATTTGTCTAAGGCATTCGATTGCGTTCTTCACGATACGTTAATCAGGAAACTCCGCCACTACGGGATCCGGAATTCTGCACTGGATCTTATTACATCTTACTTGAGTGGTAGGATTCAAAGCGTTGACGTTAATGGAACAAGATCTTCCGGGTCTTTGGTAACAATGGGAGTCCCACAGGGGTCAATTCTTGGTCCTTTTTTGTTTCTTATTTACATCAATGACCTGCCGTACCTAATAAAGGATAACCACGATATAGTGTTGTTTGCAGATGACACTTCACTTTTATTTAAACTGAAACGTCAGCAGCAGGTTACTGATGATGTAAATAGCGCGATCTCCAAAGTAGTCCATTGGTTTAATGTTAATAATTTACTCTTAAACGAGAAAAAAACCAAATGCATTAAGTTTACTCTACCTCACGTTAGGCAGGTGGAAACTAAAGTGTTGATAAAGGGCGAAGAATTGAAATCTGAAGACAGCACAGTGTTCTTGGGTATAACTCTGGATGCTAAGCTTCAATGGGGTCCACATATAGAAAAATTGTCAAAAAAACTAAGTTCTGCTGCATACGCAGTTAGAACAATTCGTAATTTGACTGATGTTGAGACGGCCCGTTTAGTGTACTTTGGCTATTTCCATAGCGTAATGTCGTACGGCATTCTGTTGTGGGGAAATGCCGCCGATATTCAAACAATATTTGTTTTGCAGAAACGAGCTGTTCGTGCAATTTATAAATTAAGTCCGAGACACTCTCTCAGAGAAAAATTTAAAGAGATTAATGTACTGACCGTGCCGTCTCAATATATTTATGAAAATCTTTTGTATGCTCATAAAAATATAAAATTGTTTAAAAAATACAGTGATGTCCATAATATAAATACTAGGAACAGGCACAAATTTATTGTACCTACAACAAGGCTCAAGAAAATAGGTGGCTCCTTCAGATGCCAATGTATACATTTTTACAATGGACTTCCAGAGGTGGTTCAAGATCTGAGCCTGAATAAATTCAAATCCTTCATTAAACGTAAGTTGTGTCAGAAAGCATTTTATAGTGTGAAGGATTATATTGAGGACAAAAAGGCTTGGGCTTGAGCTGCGTCCGATTTCTATACACTGATTGTTCTCTGATTTTTCCTCTTGTAGTTTTAATATGTAACTGTTAATGTTACTAATTCAAAGCCTGTATTACACACTATGTAGCCAAGCATATTGTACGTTACGGAATTGTATCGCTGACAGAGGTGTTCGGCACTTGTACAGCTACACAGGAGCTAAACTTTCCACAGATTCGGGAACACTGTTGGAGCTGCTGAACCTTGGACAAAACTATCTTAGCATTGTGTAGATTCAATTTCTTAGTATTGTATAATTGCATGGCAAACGTGTGAGCACAATGTACGAATGTGCTGTAAGGCATTTTTTTGTTGGGTTAGTCTTTTTATTGACTTGATAGTGCTCTGGCTGTTGAGAGTATGTCATGCTCACTCAAATGTCTCGCTGATGGTGGCGTGTGTGTTGGGTCATTGGGTTCCCTTGAATATGGTTGAGCTGAATGATGCTGATCCATTCGTCATGTTCGTGAACGGACGCCGTCGGAGGAGACTGGTCATCTCTTAGCTGCCACGGCGTATTTTAATTTCTGAATTGATTTTTGTGTGTTTTCATAATGGACGCTCTCGGCGTACAATTTATTTCTGCATCGTTCTCACACGGTTGATTTCAACATGAATGATGTAATCAAATATTTGTAACAATAGCTTGAAACTTTAAAAGAGTGTCCATGGAGTTTCTTGCCCGTTCTTCTCCATAGGTACCTACTCTTTGGAATGGGCGACTAGCTTCATCTTATTGACTGACCGACCTTCTGACAATTCAAAAGTGCCTGTAACTGGTTTATTTGAAATAAATGCTTTGATTTTGATTTTATAGAAAGCGTGTGCAGGAGCGATACACAAGGCATTGACCAAAATTGTGGTTGTGTATTCGTCATGATACACAATGTTTTGGCAATGTGTATCGCTCATGATACACATGGCGCTTAACGTGTTAAAAAAAAATGCTGCGAATTACGGAGTAACATCGGTTTGGTTGCGGCATCTGAATCAAGATCCAATAGAAAACTTTTCGGATCAATAAGGAGCCAAGGATGCCGCAACTTAAACCCTAGTCCAGGTGGGTTAGAAGCAGCATTTAGCAGCTTATTAATAAACAGCCTAACTAGTGTCCATGCCGCTGGGGCAAATTGTGAGGTAGATAATTGCCACATTTTGCATAAAGTACTTATCACAAGCGGGAGCTGTATAGAACAAATAAATTGCGACCTCAGTGAAATTCCTGACATAGATTTTACACCCCTTGAAGACAAAAGTGACCCCCGAATAGTCGGGGGGCTACAACATGTTAGCGGATATTTTATTAAAACCGCTAAGAAGAAAGTCGTGAATGTAAAAAAGATTTGATGTCCAATCAGGAACCTAAGTACCTAAAGTATAGAGAATACGCAAATAAAAAATGGCTTTGCAGTCCCAGCGACTCTCTCCTAAATTGCGTCTCAAATCTGCAGGATATAAATTATGCAATTATCAAAACATGTTACAGAAAAAAATCATTTGAAAGAATTGATTAAAACAGTCATATTTATGCACATCCAATTTGATTGGATCAAATGTGAACTACACGAAGAAAAAAGTTATACGACTTAATTAACATGTTTTTGGTTCTAATACTACTGTGCGTAAGTGTTGGGCGCATGCTAAAAAAATATGCAAAAATCGGTTTAAAAGATACAGAAAAGATATTTTTTAATACAGTTGCTCAAAAAGTGGTGTATTACAGGGACGTATAGCGTTCGGAAAGTGGGCTATTACACATTCGTACTTTTTCTTTACCTTTTCCGAACTAGTGCGTTCTCTTTCCCAACTGTCAAAATATTGTCTATTAAAAATAAAAAAAAACCAACCATGAAGTTTTTACTTTAAAAAAATCATAGAAGTTTTTATGATTCATGCAAATAATTCTAAAAAGAAGCTACTAATTTGTTTCAATAGGTTTTATTTAATTTCATCTCATTTCATTTTCATTTCATATCAATAAAAAAAAATCTACTGAAGACTTGGCTGTATGGGCATAGTTCCCTTTGCCTAATCGAATGGGTGAAGAAAATAAAAATCTCTGCTTATATTCTTTTACGGTTTGCGCCATTTTTCAAAAATTTTCTTTGCGAGTTTAGTTGTTTGTTGCACAAAATGAGTAATTTCGACAATATTTTATTTGAATTAACGCCACGGGACTCAGTGTAATTGCACAAAATGCTTCGGAGAACATTTTACCGGAAAAGTCAAAAAGTCGCTACATATCTATATACTTACAACGAATTTATTGCGTGGAGAGAAGAGAAAAAGGCAAATAGTTTTTCAGAAAATGTTATGTTGGCATATTTCTCCGAACTGTCAGCAAAATTAAAACCTTCTACATTATGGTCGAGGTTTTCGATGATAAAAAGTATGCTGAAAATAAGAAACAACGTGGATATAAGTCAATACCCAAAACTAAATGCTTTCTTAAAACGACAATCAGACGGTTTTACAACTAAAAAGTCGAAAATATTAACATCGAATGAAGTGGAAAGGTTTTTAAACGAAGCTCCCGATGATCGTTATTTAGCCACAAAGGTAATTAATTAATAAGTACTTATATTTTTCTTTAGTATTCAGTTTACGAAATCGCAAAATACAGTCATTAAATTATTTAAAAAAATATTAATCAAATCCCTTTTTTTTGTAGGTTGCGCTGATTTTTGGCATTGTTGGTGCTTGCCGCAGAGAGGAGTTATCCAATATTACTTTAAAAGATATTGAAGCCCATGAAAAAATGCTACTACTCAAGATTCCGAATACAAAAAATAAGATACCGAGAAGCTTTGTTGTTGAAGGAGATTTTCTTAGAATAGTGCAAAAATATATGAATCAGCGGTCCCAAAAAGGAAAATCCGACCGCTTTTTCCAAAATTATCAAAAAGGAAAGTGTACATCTCAAGTAATTGGGATAAAAAAATTTGGTAATATGCCAAAAGAAATAGCTACGTTTCTTGGTCTGCCGGATGCAGAGTATTATACTGGGCACAGCTTCAGGAGGACCTCTGCTACATTATTGGTAGATTCAGGAGTCAATTTGACGTCCTTAAAGCGACTAAGAGGTTGGAAGTCAGACAAAGTTGCAGAAGGCTATATTGCTGATTCATTACACAACAAACTAGAAACTGGGAAAAAAATCACACAATCCATTAATTTAAAGTACAGTCCGTCACCTTCACATGACAATAGTGAAGAGAAAGTTCGTCCATTTACCTTCGTTGATAATGATAAGTCATTAGATCCAATTCCATCAACTAGCAAACGCCATTGTATAACACCTTTGACAAATATACATGAACAACCATACGAAATTAATAATAGTTTGTCTCAAACAGTAAATATGCAACCTAAAAATTCCCCAGTTAGTATAAAAAACTGTACCAATTTCAATGTATACGAGTACGTGAACTATAACTTTTCTCGTATGTGAATTATAACTTTTCGTATGTGAATTATAACTTTTCTAAGAAATAAATTATTAGTTAGTTGAGTTTATTGTGTTTTTATTATTTTAATAAATTGCTTAATTTTTTCGCAACTGTATTAAAAATAGTTGTTCAGTACACGTGCGGAACCGTCATTGCAACTTGTTCCAACTGTCAACCCTCACCTTCGGCTGCGCCTCGGCTCGGGTCGACATTTGTCGGAACTCGTTGTAATGACAGGCTTTCCGCACTTGTAATGAAATATACTATATTACAAGATATAGACACACTTTGCATAATGCATCATCAGTTGATGTTTTAAATGCCGCTGCCCATGCTTTTGTTGCCAAACATGCTACTAAGATAGCATTCATACAATACTTTAAAAGAGAATGGCTAGTCAAAAACCCTAACTGTTACTTTGGGGCTGCAGCAACCCTTTCACCGATCCCAAACAACGCTTTAGAAGCATTTAACAAGACTGTCAAAGATCATAATACGATGCGAGAGCGTTTTCTCCTTTCACGTTTCCTTATGGCGAATGATATGGTCACCCAATGGTCAAACCATATCTTTGAAGATCTTATTCCCAGAGACATACATGACACAACATTGAACTCAAAGAATGGACAGAAGACTATTGTTGGGCAAATCAGAACATTAAAGTATAGACTTTAGCATCGGATTATACAAACAATGTATATATAGTACCTAGTGAGAAAGCTATTGCTACGGACATGATATATAACGAAACATTGCATACATTGATGAGTTTACCCTCCTTGGACCTCGCGTCCCTTATACGAGACCTTTTTTCTAGTGTCACGCCCTTGCGTTTTTTCTATGTAATTTATCCAGTATTCGTTCGAAAAGCTTAAAATAGATGACGTTTTATCGCATAAAAATTGCAATCACATGTTGGCGTCCATTCTTTGACAAGTTTTGACCAGTTTTTATTTGACCGGTAAAACCATGGCTTCTCGAGGTAAGTTTTTATGGATTTTATTTATGATTAACGCATTTTAGAATCAAAAATAGCAGAATATGTGAAGTTTAGGATGTTTGCGGGAAAATTAACATATAACTTTGAAATTACGACAAGTGTTTAGATTACAATCACGCTTGAAAAGTGTTTGTCTCTTATGGGGGCTTTGGGTTTCAGACAATATTTTTATAGAACTTTTTTGCGACTGTTTTGCTTTTTTGCTTGTAGCTCTTGCGGATCGGGAAATCCAAAGAATTATAGAATTTGACGGTGATGATTCCACTGTTGAGGGGCTATCTGACGATGACTTCGACATCGATGAAAATCTCGAACCTCGCCTGCTAGAACCTGAAGACAGAGACGAAGACCAAGACTCAAACCACGATAGCGATGACGATGTACCGTTGGCTACTATTGCTGCTCGCCAGACTTCAAATCGTCGCCTTTTTTTCAAGCACCAAGACAATTTTACTCCGCATCCACCAGGCCTTTACTGTCAACCTTTAGCAGCAAGTCGTGTTCGGGTGTTACAAGAACCTATTGACTACTTTTCTAGATATATTCCTGAGGATATATTTGAAAAATTTAGTACATATTCAAACCAAACTTATTTGTTGAAGAATGGTAACACTCTGAACACAACTGCTGAGGAAATGAAAATGTTTTTTGGCATAACTATAGCTATGAGCTATTTGGGTTTGCCAAGGATTCGTATGTATTGGGCCAACAATACAAGAGTGGCAATGATAGCTGATAGGATGACTAGAGACCGCTATTTTAAACTTCGATCAAATCTGAAACTTGTGAATGATCTAGAAGTGGGCCAAGCATCTAAGCAAAATAAATACTGGAAAGTTAATCCTTTGCTTGAAACTGTACGAAAAGCATGTCTAGAAACTCCCAGATCTCAATATGTTAGTATTGACGAGCAAATGGTACCTTTTTGGGGCCAATTGTATATGCGTCAATTCATCAGAGGAAAACCGAACCCTTGTGGTTTGAAAAACTTTATTTGCACCACTCCAGATGGTATACCTTTAGATTTCTTCATGTACCAGGGTAAAGGTGATACAATAACGACAATCGCTGAAGATAAAGACCTACTCATTGGGGAAAAAGTTGTGTTGAAGCTGGCCGAAAATTTGCCTGAAGAAGTGACGATACACATGGACAGATATTTTACTTCGGTTGAGTTACTTGACAAATTACGTGCAAGGAAGATGCAAGCAACAGGTACTCTTAAAAAATCAATCATACCATCAAATAGTAATTTCAAGACTGATAGTGAATTACGTAAACAAGGACGTGGCGCTTCAGATCAAGTCGTTAGGAGTGACGGTTACTTGGCATGTGTGAAGTGGTTTGATAACAAACCAGTAATAATTGCATCATCCGTTGATTCCAAACAACCAGTAAACTAATGCAGACGTTGGTGTAAAAAAACTAAGACATACATTGAAATAGACAGATTGTTTGTAATTCAATACAATAATTAATACAATCGTTTGATGGGCGGGGTGGATATGCTAGACAGGATCATTAGTTTTTACATAATTAGGGCACGTTCTAATAAATGGACTGGGCGTCTAATTTTCCACTTCTTTGACTTTGCGGCAGCTGCTGCATGGCTTGTATACAGAAATGAAGCTAAATTGTTGGAGCGTCCTAAAAAGAACACTTTGGATTACTTGGACTTTAAAGTGGCAATTGCTAACTCACTACTTTACTTTACACCAGCGAGGGAACAATTACAAGTGTATGAAGAAGTTGACACAGGTGACACGGCAGCGGAACCCACTAACCGTAAAAGAAGATATGTACACACGGCAGCACATCAAGGTAAACCCTATACATATCTATAACTACGATGCAACATATAGTGTTAGAAAGAAAGTATCCTTGGCAAGATTGGTGGAATTTTCAACGTTTTTAAAATGATCCAATGGTTGCACATATCGTTATTTGGGAGCCAATTATGGAATAAGCCACACCCACTCGCTCCTGCGCGTCCGCCATTGCTCCCGAATCGTTCATTCGTTACGTCAGTCAGTTTGACTTGGAAATTGTGAAACTACAGTGTGCTGTTCGGTTAAAAACAATTTTTTTAAAATAAATATGGCGCCGCAGTTAACTCAAATTCAGAGGAACCGGATCATAGCGCTTCGATTGAGTGGATGCCGAGTGATAGACATTTGTCAGCAGACGGGCATTACGGTGAGTTATATTTTTTTATGTAATTATAATTTTTTAAATACACGTATAGGATATATAAGACTTTGTTTATTTTAATAAACAAAGTCCTAATGTCTTATACGTCATTAAAATGTAGAGAGAACAGTGAAAGCTTAAATCCAGAGTTATACCCACTTATGTAAACAGAATTATAGGAAATTTTGTTTTTTATAGCATTTACGGCTGATTTTTCCAACGCCAGATAATTTTATTCAAAATCAAAATCAAATCTTGAATGATTTTAAACCTACTTAATCAATCACGCACTTTATTTTTGTTCGTTGAAACATTGCTGGGTCAAGCGTGGTCTCGTATCTACTTCTTAGGACCCGCGGTCCCAGGTTACTTAGAATCTAATTGGGTGTAACCCTGTAATGGTAGCGATGTTGACGTGTAAATAATAATAATAATAAAACTTTATTGCTGAAAAGCATTGGCCCCAAACAATGCAAAATATCTGTAATCTTTTCAATAAATAATCTAATAACTATAATTATGTAGTTGTAGGGAATTATATAAATAAGTACTAACTGCGCCCCGAGGGCTCACCCGCATAGTTTTCGATTCCGTGGGAATTTCGAGATAAAATGTATCCTATATGTTAATCCATAGTTATGGTTATAAACCATCTGTGTCCCAATGGGGAATGCCAAGTCGCCATAGTAATTTAGGCCCACTGTGCACACATATAAAATTCAAGATAATAAATAATAAGATGATAGGGGGCAATTCCAGGAATTAATTAGTAAAAGAAGTGGTTTACAAAAAACTTAGCATTTCAAAGTTATTTAAGATATTCTATCAATACTGGTTATGTTAAATATCACTTATTTATTCTATACTTTATTCTACATTTTTTTATATATAATGGTATACATAAAAATAGAAAATTAGATAAAGAAAAATACATTGTAGTTTTACATCTTTATTCATATAGTTCATCATCATACATCACTAATACATCATCCAAAAATTGTGCCGGTGGAAAAATATTATTCCGAACATAACAAGATATTATTTCTAGACATATTCTGGTTCTCTAAATATATAATAATGAACAATATGATCTGGCCTAGTCTGAATGTTGTTGAAATCTAAATGTATTACCATATTATCTTTCAGTAAAGAAACTAGTTCTTCCATTTGTTCTAAGCTAAATGTTCCAAGAGGATTAAATACTGATTGATTAATAAATCCCATGAATTACGGGTCAAGTGATATGAGCAGATTCTACAATCTGAAGGCACATAGTAATTATAATCACAAAGTAAACTTATGAGTAGTAATGCTGGGACTAGAAGTCTTCCTATACCGTTACAATCAAGGAAAAAACATTGCCATTGTGTACTTGGTGCCCATATATAGTTTGGCAGTAGTATCTGGTTATTACCAGGTATTATATCAGCATTCCCTTCTTCTGCTTGTGTTGAAGCCACAGGGTCTGCCTCAGATTCAAGGGATGGACTAAGTCTTGTTGCTCTGGGTTCCCGTTCTAAAGCAGAACATGATGTTGCTCTGTCAGGCCATCATCAACACGTATGACAGAGAAGTGTTGTTCTTGTCAACTGCAATAGAAAGCAAACAACTGGTGTAAAGCAATATTATAGTAAATTATTTTATGTTGTATGTTAGCTGTAAATATAAACATTCAATTCTTTAAGATCTAATTAAATGAATTCCATTCGGATTATAACCAAAAGATATTACACAAAACAAAAATTATATTACCTGACAAGGTGCTATCTGTTGGGCAACCTTGTTTCCAATAGCAGCTTCACATTTAGTGTTTGTATTCAGTATATGTGATTGTTTCCTTAAGAGCGACGTGCCACAGCTGATACATTTACATGATCAAACACAGAATCAGATCTTGTTGGATGTCGTATCTCATTCCAAGCATTGGACCAATATGCATGGCACACTTGACTATCACTGGAAACTTGTGCCTAAAAGAAAAGATAAGAGAAGTTTTAAAGACTTCGCAGCACTTAAAATACGCCTAGAATAGTGTTGTTAGATAAATATTTCTAATAAATATATTTATTATTATTTACCTGGTCAATCCATCGTTGTATAAGACATTGAACTTCAGCTATTTCCAAAGTATGTCTTCGCATTCTGGATACATGCAAACCGCAGTTTACACAACGTAGATCACTTACAGCAATAGATGATGATTGTTGTGAACTATTAAGTCCAGAGTGAATGCCGGGTTCATCAGTCGGACCGTCTAATATCAAATTCAAGTGGTCGCCAATTAGTGTTCAAATAAACTATAGCTATTTTTTCGTTTCAGAAAAAAACTGTATACTTCTGGCTTCGGCGGTGGGAAGAAAGCGGAACCTTGGAAACCCACCGCCGCCAACTTTATGCGAGAGCCACGACGGCGGCAGAAGATGCTGCTATCGTCGCTGCACACTCTGCCGACCCTTTTTTATCAACACGAATAACCTCAACTTCGTACAGTGTGAGTACCTACAATACATGTGTAGCTTGTAATACACCTATTGGCAAACCAGTTTGTACCGGTAGGGCGCTCGGCGCTTCCGCAAACAGTTTCACACGCGCCGCGCGGCCAGTGATTGTTACTAAGTGCTACTTGGTTTTACTACTAGATAAATCTTCAGTTCTTTACAACCCACCCTAACATAGGTGAAAGTTCTCAAATTTGCTCAGTTCGACAAATTGTTTATTTGTGTATGTTTGAAGAATAATATTTTTTAACCGTCCCATACTCATTTAAAGTCTATTCAAACTAAAAGTTCAAATGTATATTATTCCAAGTTAAACAAACAGCAACTTTATATTAATTGGAATTAGGTTGATTTCGGAATGACTAGCACTGCTAGACTAATAGTTATAAAAATGTTTAAAGCTCTACACCTTTAAACATTTTTATAACTACTATTAAAATAATTTTATTAATAAGGTAATTTTATTCCACCACAAATTCAGCACTACTACTGAACTTGTGAAGTAATATAATTAGTTTTTCATAAACTCATATTTGTTTACATTTTTGGCAAATAGGTTAATCGCGAATGCAGATTATTTAAGTTGACCCGTACTATTTGTCATAATAACGAATTTTTCTTTGTTTTAGATTTCATTAGACACGGTCAGGAGGCGAATCAAGGACGCCGGAAAGAAATGCTGCCGCCCTGCCAAGAAAATATTGATGACTCAGGCCCATAAGGAGGCAAGAGTAAGTTTTTGCCTAGAGTATTATAATTTTGACTGGGAAAACAATATCGTCATCTTCGTAGATGAAAAAAGCTTCCGGTCGGATATGGACGGAAGAAAAATATTATGGCGCAATAGAAATGAGCGTTATGTGGAGGTGAATACTTTGCCAAATCGGGCAAGTGGAAGAATATCTCTAAATTTTTGGGGATGGATGAGTTCCATGGGACCGGGTGAACTGGTGGAGGTTAGCGAGCGCATGACTGGGGAACAGTACGTCGAAATTTTACGCGACGTGATGATCCCCACCGTGCGACTTCACTACCCAGAGGGCATTATTTACTTGTGCCAAGACAACTGCCGCGTGCACACCTGCAGAGTAGTGCAGGAGTGGTTCGCGGCACAGGATGACGTCATCTGCCTGCCATGGCCTGCAAAGAGCCCCGACTTAAACCCAATCGAGAATCTATGGGGTCTCATGGTTCTCGATTAGGATGCTTCAGAAATCCGCAACAACGAAAACTTGCGGCGAGAAGCTCATACTACATGGGAGCATTTCAGAGGCAAGGACACCTGCTGGAACATGGTGGTTGGGATGAAGGACAGACTGGACGCTGTCTTAGACGCGCAAGGTGGTCCAACCAAATATTAATATATATTTATATATTATATTATTAAGTATATACTTTTTTTATTTCAATAACCTTTTTATAATAAAATAAATAAATACCTATATTTGCTTATATTTGTATTGTTATGTTATTACAATTTTACAGTATCTATAGTTATTAGAGTTTAATTTATGTAAGTAACTTTTTATTTATCATTAAATAATAATATTTTGTTTTGGCAAAGCGTTACGCTCCCATGTAGTTTTCATAACAACTGAAAGGCCAATCTTGTTGCGTATTTCTGAGGTCAAGTTTGAGCTCTTTTATGTCATGGCATATTTTTTGTCGCTAATAAGAACCGATCGAACGTAGTTTAGTCTACAACAATGTAGCCAGTACACTCAATGTCTAACACCGTGTCTGAACACTTGAGACACTCGGTGTCGCTAGGTGTGGTTACACATACAGACACTGTGGCGGACATTGAGCACACGGCGGCAGCGTTGTAGCCTAAACATAGTTTTAGATGACGAACTCCGATTCTTCGGCACTAGTAAATAATGCACTTCATTCACCCGAGTTTCCGTAGTAACCTATCCAAGGTGTTAATCCAGGTCATGATCTATTTAAGTGCAAAGTTTCACTGAAATCCTTTCAACCGTTAAGGCGTGATAAGTAACAAACATCCATCCATTCATTAATTCTCACAAACTATCACGTTAAATAGTAGCACAGTTTTACAATCCATAAGTTGTATTATAATATTGTAATTATTTAATTTATCAAAATAAAGGTATTTAGGTAGGTATTTCCAACCACTGTTTCTCAAACGCTTATTCTTCCATTGCTCGATTTGGGAAAGACGCCACACATGTTGTTTGTTGATGTTGTGTCATAATGAAGTAACTTCCTCCATTGCCTTCCTCAGGCTTCAATCTATCTCCATATTTTTCATCACAATTGTCCAGCGGTTTGGCCGTGAAGGTGTAACAGTCAGACAAACTTACTTTCTCATGTATAATATTAGTTATGGATAATTCTTCTAATACATAATGTAATAAAGATAATATAATAATTAATACTGTAAAAAAAATGTATACTTCTTTTATTGTAATATTCTTGAGAATGTTTCCCATACTATCTACGTGTTGGTGATAATTTAAGTTAGGGCCGTCACCCACTGGCGGCATTGCACGATAAAGAATTTTATGCGCAAATGATTTGAGATCTTATTTTATCATGGTTAGCATTCTCATTTCGGGATGCAGACCGAAAGATTTCAAAGCAGGCTATGACGTATCAATGAAATGTGAGTGTTAGCAGTTTTAAATTAGATTCGAAATCATCTGTACGTATTATGCTGCCTGTGTGTGCGGCGGCCTTATACAACCCAGTCAAATTATACTAATCTAGGTAAAAGTTTACTTTTGTTTGGCGACAGCATTTGATTTTGCTTGGCAACCATTGTTGATAGATGTAACTGTATGATTAATCTGATACAAATATCAATAACACTAATACTTATTTTTTTTTTTGTGTTTGTGTTCCTGTTTCGTCATGTTTACCGCAAACGAACATATTTCCTTTCTTTCTAAAATAACAAGTTTGTAAAAAATAAATATTATCTATGTAGGCAATATAATTGTATTTAGTAATTTATTTATACATATTTATAAATTGAAAACCCAACATAAATACAAACTTATGAAGTTATATATTACTTATTTATGTATTGATTAACACACAGACATACATCATTCATACAAATCACACTAACATTTATCCACAACAGAAAATTATATACATATGTAAAAACTTTAATTCGCAAGCATCGACGGATCACACTCGATAGTATGCGGCGGGTCGGCTAGATTCGCACATGTATACGCATAGCTATGCACCGCCGCGCGCGCATATTGACCAGCGTCTGTTGATGCGTGCTCGGAGACCTACCACCAGTCGTAATTATTACACCTCCGCAAAGTCCGCGTTGATTTGCAACTACTGTGATTTCTTCTAGCTAACTACAACTTAAACTACATATATTTGTAACTATTAAGTGTATTGTATAGTTTGGTTTTATAAAATTTGTTGTAAGTAAATACAGTGTAAACTCTTTATAACGAAACTCAAGGGACTGAGCATTTATTCGTTAAACAACCAAATTAACAAAAATTTTTAATATGTATGTCTTAGATAATAAATGCTTATAACTTATTGTTTACACATATAGTCTGATAACTGTGTCTGACGTTTTTTGCTATGCCAGTACTTGTTTTGTATTATTTTATGTATTCTATTCATATCTAGATATGTGGTGGAATCGTCTTAATTAAAAAAAAAAAAAATTTCAAACATTTTCAACAGTTTCAAATTAGGTTTACGACTGATAATACGATAGGTACCCAGTATGCTTGGTCGAAGACCATCACTTCCGAGAAAACAATGCGTCATACTGCACGTGTTCAAGGCTAATTGCCTTGGGATATAGGATAACAAAAGCTAGACCGACCTCGGATGTTTCGGAGCTTCAAAGTCTTTTGTTACCTGATAACATAACATAAACAATTCTTTATATATACATATAAGATATAAAGATATTATTAATACTGTAAATTGAAATTTTATACTTCTTTTGCACCATTGTAATATTCTTGAGAAATTTTCCTTTACTATTATACTTGTTGGTGATAATTTAAGTGAGGGCCGTCACCCACTGGCGGCTTTATACGACAAGGAATTTTATGCGCAAATGATTTGAGATCAGAATTTATCATGGTTAGTATTCACATTTCTGGAACATTCAGAAAGTGTGAACTTATTTTTTGTGTTTGTTTTCCTGTTTGCGTCATGTTTACCGCAAACTACGTATGCTCTTTCTTTTTTTCTAAAAATAAATATTATAATATCCGAAACCAAACTACACAATAGATTAAAAACTACTAGTTTTTAATCTATTGTATAGTTTGATTTTATAAATTTTGTTGTAAGTAAAAATATTTTAATTTAGAGTAGGTATACGTATGTAAGTTTTCAACTATATTATATTAAATAAAACTATTAAGATTGTTATTCCGCATTTTATTTTGATGTTTATTCAGCGGTTTCTCAGGCGCTCCCGCAGTAACCTATCCCATTCAAATATCCTTTTTTGATAGGTAGGTATGCAAAATTCCATGATGATCAGTTCTGTAATAAAGGCGCCTAAATCAGGGGGGTAGCTACCTCCGTGTCTATTATACGGGGCATCGACAGCATATTTATTAACTTAAAAAAACGTCACTGTCCTTTTTGCAAAAGGGGCCCAAGATATTTTGATATGGAACCCATTACGGTTAGCTACGCCGCTGTATGAAAACTGAAAGCCTAACAAATAAACAAACTCACTTTCGAATTTTATGTGTGAAGCCACATAAAATTCGAAAATGAGTTTGTCCTTTGAAATCGTATCTTATTACTGGCACAAATAAGGTTGAACTTGCATGTAAAAGTAAACTTCAGTAGGTATGGATAATTCTGTTACTACGTTCAAACTTATTATTATAGTAATATAATCGTGTCGCGGACAACGTTAATCTCAAACACGGCAGACTGAAGAGACTTTTTGTAGGTATACTTAATTAATTGGCTAAACTTCACACAGGTTCGTGATGGGATGATATCCCTTAACATGGATAATGACCCCCAACCCGCCAGTAAGTAGGTGACAAAACCCGGAACCGGAAAGTTATTAATCCTGCATGAAATTAAAAAATTTTTTTTTTTTACATCAGATTATACCTACCTGTCTCCTTAACAATATTCTTCGAGACCGTGAAATTTCGCTAATGTTAATTGTGTAACGCGGATGTATACCGTACCTACCTCCTGTTTAAATGTAACATGAGTAGGTAATACCTACTTAATACTTATAGGTAAGTATTAGAAACCTACACCTATTCCGGACTCCTAAATCGAGCCATCGTGCATTTTCATGTAAACTTTAAAGACTTAAAACATCTATACTCTATTCGCGTTAAGATAAGACATCTAAAGAAACCTTTTTACTGTCTGTTCAACCGATTTTAACCTCTATTCCGTAGGCATAAGGATGAAATTAAAAGCAAAAATCGTAAAAAAACAACTATTTACTGCAGCCGCCATTTTCCATTCTACCGACGTAATAAAACTCAAAATCGGTTGAACGGACTGTAAAAAGTTATCTTAAATGTCTAATGTTATTTTGAGCGGAGTATAAATAACGATGAGTTAAAGAAAAAGTTTTTATGCTGTTTTGAAGTCGATATTGCTGTCGGCACCCATTGTTCCGTTATTTGAATTCACGACCATTAAAAATGCACAGCCATTTATAAAAAAAAAGTAGTTTGGCTCGAATTTAGAGTCCGGGAGTAAAGAAACAAATTTGCAAAAAAAATCAGCTCAATCTGTTAAAGATATCTGCTTCAAAATTAAGTTGCAAGATATAACCCGGGCATACTTATATACATTGCAAGATAAATAAAAGCTTGAAAAATGAAGGATTAAGTAAAAGATCATCAAACAAATTGATATACTTTCAGAAGTACTTTAGGCATTGCGCGAGTCGCCTGTTTTTATCACCGATTCAACTACTACTTCGTACTACAAATTTGTTATCGCATAGTATAGATTTACGACGCCACGACGCGCATACGCACACATCCTCACGTACGCACTGCAGCACGAAACATTATGAGTAAGAACTAACAAAAAGCTATATATCTCTTTCACACGATTCTCGCTGTTGTTGCTCATAACGCGTTCAAGGTCAAAGTGGGGTAACTTGATGTGCTGCCCACTGTACCTCAACCTCCAGTACAGCTGAGCATGTCTATGGCCGGCCATCTGCCAATAATAATTGACAAATAAAATGATAATCACAGATGCCGTATGCCAGGCTGCCGAAGCAAGAAAGCAAGAGTATACTGTACTATATGCAATATCCATTTATGTCTTGTAGTTGGTAGGAATTCTTACAAACAATATCATGAATCAGTGAAAGCAAGAGTATACTGTACTATGTGCAATATGCATTTATGTCTTGTAGTTGGTAGGAATTGTTACAAACAATATCATGAATCAGTATAAGCAACTGTATTTTTTATTTAAATTTAAGTGACTATTTACTACATATTAAAACCCAGAGTCTTGTATAGGAGGCATGGCCTTGTGACAACAGAATGGAAGAGAGGCATGTGCAATTGCCCTCAATTTTTTAAAATATACACTACCGTTCAAAAGTTTAGAAACACTCTATATTCATTAGAAAAAAAAAATACTGCTGAAAAATTAAATATACACGTTCTTGTTAAAGTTCGTTTATTTTTACAATCGTGCTTATAACAATAATGAAGAAAACTATTTATTTCTTATCAGTTATTCCGTACTTTGACAAAAGACCGGCACGTGTTTTATGATCACTAAAGTTGCTGCATTGAAAATTGTTAATTTCTTAGAATTGGTAGATACATTGTTTTTGTTTTGAATAGAGTTGAGCTTTTTTTTAATAAGTATATAATTCCATTAAGTATCTAGTTTAGACTTCAGTGTACTTTGTTAGGTTCATGTAATTGTAACATCAGTTGATAACTGCATAAAATGGCAGAAAGGAAACGGATTTCTCTTGAAGAGCGAAGTGTTATTTGTACTTTGAACAAAGATACGCCAAATCGCAAAAAAGGGTTGGAGTTTATGATTTAACGCAATCTCATACTGCGAAATATATTGCGAATACATTGTTGGAAACCTGTAACAAGTCCCATCTGACTATGCATCTTAGCGAATTGTGTAGGGAAAATGGCATTATATTTATTGCTCATGTCCTAAAAACAACTCATATGTTGCAACCTTTGGTAAAGCGAACCCCAGACTCCAAAGCTGAAAAGGCTTCGGATGCGACTGGGATTAACACTGGGATGATGATGATGTTGCAACCTTTGGACGTTGCTGTATTTTACCCATTGAAACAGAATTGGCGTCAGATGGTCAAAAAGTGGCGCATTGAAAATGATGGACAAGAAATCACAAAATGTACTTTGCCATTTGCTCTGCGCAAAGTTTACTCTTTGATAACAAAGGTAAGTTTGTTAAAAATGTGCAAGCAGAATTTCAGACATATGGTTTATTTCCATTTGATGCTGACTTTGATAATTACAAGAGAATTACAAAAGATATCCAAAAACTATTGAAAACCGACGAAGTTGCTATTTCTGAATCCAGCTACATTTCATACCTGGAAAATAAAATCGTCCCAAACATACTGAAAGACTTTTGTACTACATTTAATTCTGGTAAAGACTGGGAAGGCAACAAGGAGGCATCAATGTTATATGATATATCATATTAAATTATACATACTACTGTTATAATGTCACAGCCTAACTTGGCATCTCAAGATATTGAAAATGCCGTCAGAGAAACTCCTTCACCATCGCTTATCAGGGATGACAATATATCAAGGAACCAAGAGTACATTGATGACTTTACTGACCCATCAGAAGGGCCAGGTTCATCTTCCGTCTATCCTGCTATCGACATTCAAGACTCGGAAAATATAAACGACTCCCACGAAAATTCGGCTGCGGAAAAAGAACCATCAGAAGAGCCCGGTCTATCTTCGCCCAAGTCTGTTACAGATGTTCAAGACTCTTTACATTCTCATCAACTGAAAAACACACTAATTAAAATCACATCTTCAAAGGATTTAAAAATCTGTAATCAAAAGGATATCAAAGCAGAAGAACCAGGTCCTTCTTCTAGCTATTCTGATACAGATGTTCTAGACTAACAAAAAAAAGACAACCCCTGCAATACCTGCCTTACAGCTAAACCCCTTGCAATAATTGCCTTTCAAACAGCTAAAGATTTTGTGAAAGATTGTTTTGTACCCAGTAAAACTAATACCAAAAAATACTAGAAAAGCAATGGATGTCCCTTCCGTTATGACGTCGAATAAATGGGGGGATATTATGAAGGCCGCTGAAAAAGAAAAAAACAGAGTAGTTATATAAGAAAACAAAATGCCAAAAAAAGATCTAAGACGAAAAAGAAAACGTTCTGAGACTGATGACACAAGTTCAGAATCAGAGTTGCCTTTAAATCGGTTAGCAAAGTTAGGAAACAATAAAATGTGCGATGCAAACTTTTAAAGTAGGATCAAACTCCTTTGTTAAGTATGAAGATGAATATTTTCCTGGAAGTGTTGAGAACAAAGATAAAGGATGTTATGAAATTAGCACAAATAATACATTCCGATGGCCAGAAAAACTAATAAAATTTGGTAAGGAATTAATGAGATTGTGGAAATTATAAAATATAAAGTCACCTATTAAAGTTAATAACAGAGGCTTCTTTAAAGTTACTGAGATGGAAAAGTTTTTGCCCAACATTTAGGGGGAACGCAGAACAACCAGACTCCCCAAACGTCAACCGCACCTGCACGCGGTGCACCCTGCTGCTCACTAATGAGGCTCTGACGACCGACAAATGGCGGGATGTCCATTTAACTTCCGCGCGGTGGCGGGTAAACCACCAACAAGAGCATTCCCAAGGAGGGTTGGTGTCAGGCTGGCGGCCGACTGTAAAACTTTGCCGAAACCCAAAGCAACATGAAAAGAAACAATAGGATGCCCGATAGGGCTAGGGCGTACCCCACAGGCGACGCGCAGGGGCAGCACCCGGCTTCTGTGGGAAATGGACAAGGGTTGTCGCACCAGAACGG
This sequence comes from Sesamia nonagrioides, assembly GCA_017933935.1. NCBI lineage: Eukaryota > Metazoa > Arthropoda > Insecta > Lepidoptera > Noctuidae > Sesamia > Sesamia nonagrioides. The sequence continues at coordinate 460,875 of JADWQK010000346.1, forward strand.
GCGGATGCGACGTAAGAGGCAAGCTCGGAATGTGAGGCAAGTAAAATTGAGATGTGCGAGCTGGAATGTAGGTACAATGACTGGAAGAGGAAGGGAACTAGCGGATGTTTTAAAAAGGCGATGAGTGAACATTGCGTGTCTGCAAGAGACGAAGTGGAAAGATGCGAAGGCAAGAGAGATAGGAGAAGGATATAAGTTCTATTACTGTGGAAGCGATGGTAAGCGAAATGGTGTGGGTATAGTTTTAGATAGTCATTTGAAAGAATGTGTAGTGGATGTTAAAAGAGTGAGTGATAGAGTGATAGCTGTTAAACTGATTTTGGAGAGTATGGTTGTTAATATAGTTAGTGTGTACGCACCCCAGTCAGGGTGTGAGGAAAGTATAAAAGAGAAGTTCTGGAAGGACTTCGATTGTGTGATGATGGATGTGCAAGACAGTGAAGAAGTGTATGTAGGGGGTGACTTTAACGCGCATGTGGGAAAGCAGAAGGATGGGTATGAAAGAGTGCATGGCGGTTGGGGATACGGAGACCGTAACACCGATGGTGAGACACTACTGCAAGCTGCTACGGCCTTTAACCTGGCAATAACAAATACGTGGTTCAAAAAACAAAATGAGCATCTCATAAGCTACAAAAGCGGCCGCCACGCGACACAAACCGATTACTTTTTAGTAAGACGAAACAGCCTTAAAAGTGTCAAAAACTGTAAAGTGCTACCAGGTGAAGACTTAGTCTCACAACATAGACTATTGATAATGTAGGTAAAAGTCAGTGTCTCATCCAGAAAGAACAAGGAACGGCCTTCGCCCAAAACTAGATGGCGTATGATAGAAAAAGAGGAATATGCTAGTGTGTTTAAGAGCCAAGTGGTAGATAAGATGATTGAAATGGGGGATATGGAAGGAAAATCTGTGAATGAATGTTGGAAAGAGATGGCGGACTATACACCATGACTTTTTAATCGTCTTACAAAGATGTTTCACTGACTATCCGACATAATACACAACCAGCCGCGATTACGTTTGACCAAATGTGCTCCGCAATGTCGTGCAGTCGCAAGACTAATAGATGGCCGATGGCTGTATTTTATGGTATCCTAAACATGGCTTTTGTTAATTCTGCTATAATATATGGGCATAACATGATAAAAGATAATAAAAAACCATTGAATAGAAAATAATTCACGAACCAACTCAGTACAGATTTGGTCACGCCTTGGATGGAGAAGAGACTAGAAGCTCCGACGTTAAAAAAATCTTTGCGAGAAAATATAAACCAAATTCTCGTGAAACCTACAGATTCAATTGATGAAAATCAAGAAGAAGAACCTAAACCAAAAAAACGTAAATACTGCGCTTTTTTTTTCCTATAAAAAAAAAGAGAATGTCAAAATTAGTCTGTCACAAATGTAAAAAATCTGTGTGTGGCGAGCATAAAGTTGATGTCTGTGTAGACTGTTCTTAAAGTCTGATTATCTGTTTAAAGGCTTATGATTTTTAAAGGTAGTTCTAAGAGCAACTTATAAGTGTTAAAAAAAAGAAACTTTCTATTAAAAAAAGTTAAGTTTTTGTTGATTTTGAGGAAGTTGTTTATTTTTGCTAAAATTTATGTAACTAGTTTTATTTTTCTTATAAATTACTGTGATTGTAGTAATTACTCATAACAGTGTTGTTTTATTTTTAGCTTAAATACCAAATTTTAATTTCCACTAGAATAAAAAACAAAATAAGGCTATTTTTACAAAAAGAATATTAAATTATATGTGTACGTCTCTAAGACGTATACTTAGTCTTTATGTACTTCTGAAATAGATTAGGCTTCTAGGGTTAAATTAAAGACTGCATACCTACCTACAATATGATAAGTATTTTTTCTTTGTGGTTTAGAACTTATTAAACTAAGCATCAACTTAAGTTTAAGAAGCAAATACAACTAAAAGTGTTATCATAAGTGTACCTAATCAATAAGAAGTATAATTTTTTACTTTATAGCAAAGATAGGTTGCCGAAATTGTTATTTAATTTTAAACAAAGACTATGCATCATACCTAACCTGCCTGACTATGTGCATTATGGTACACTCTTAAAAAAACTTGAAGCGTATGGAATTAGAGGAAATGTCAACAATCTAATTAAATCTTACTTACATAACAGAACTCAGATAACAAATATAAATAAAATTAATATAACTAGTAAAAATGAAATTGTATTTCAATCCTCAGAACGTACAGTTTCGTTTGGTGTGCCGCAAGGCAGTGTTCTAGGGCCTCTTTTATTTATATTATATATCAATGATTTACCGAAAGGCATCGCCCAACCTCTGACACTATTTGCTGATGATAGCACTATAACGATACCTTGTAAAAGTGTTGATACTTATGAAAGTGACATAAATAGTTCCATAAATCAAATGGTATACTGGCTAGATAACAATAATTTAAAAATTAACCTGACTAAAACTAAATTAATACATTTTAGCCAACGGATTAATAGTAAGAGTCATTTGAATATACATTACAATGACCAGCCTATAGAAGAAGTCGATACAACAAAATTTCTAGGGCTCCACATTGACAAAAAATTGAATTGGAAAACCCATACCGAAGTCTTATGTAAAAAACTCAGTCAATCCGCCTATGCCCTGCACACATTGTCGTCTATAATAGGTGTGGAGGCATTACTTACAGCCTACTACGGCTTAACAGAGTCACATTTACGCTATGGTGTCATTTTTTGGGGTAATTCAACTGAAAAAGATACGGTGTTCAAGGCTCAAAAGAGATGCGTGCGCTCAATATTCAAAATTAAACCTACTGATAGTTGTGGGCCCTACTTTAAAAAATATAAAATACCTACTTTGCCATGTCTGTACATTTTAGAGGTAGCTATTTTTGTTAAAACAAATTCACACCTATTTAAACGATTAGATGAAATAGTACCACGCAATAGGCGCGACAATAGTAGGATATGCTCTCTTCCTTCGAGAACAGCCCTTATGCACAAAAGTGTTTTTTGTATGGCTCCATCCATATTTAATGAAATACCTAAAAGTTGGAGAGAACTGCCCTTGGTTCGTTTCAAAAATAAGCTGAGATTTTTTTTATTAGTAAAACATATTACAATCAGCAAGATTTTTTGAATGAAAAAGACTTTTCTGTTCCGACGACTAATCAATACATAGTATAAAACAAAGTCGCTTTCGCTGTATGTCCGTATGTATGCTTAGATCTTTAAAACTACGCAACGGATTTTGACGCGGTTTTTTTTAATAGATAGAGTGATTCTTAAAGAAGGTTTGTATGTATAATAAATGCATAATATAGTAGAGAAACACTGATAAATTTAAAGGTTTCTAATGTGATGTCGTAAATAAGCACGTTTTTTTGCGCTTATATTGCAAACGCTGGCTGAACCCTACGAGATAGACCAAAATAATGTACTACAGTATTGTTCACCTTAAAAAGTTCAACAAAAAAGTCCGCGATGGTATATGTCTATCTCTTAGGGATAACCCAGCATAACCATTTTTATTCTTTACTAAAAATGGTTATTTACGAAGTGATTTTAAACAATACAGCATTAATCCTTATCCATTTAAGTACCTTAAATAAATTGTGCATTTATTATAGATCAATATGCTTTTTACAGCATGTAGTTTAAGTGAATATTACCGAAGATATTACAAATTTAAAATGCAGGGTCGTAGTTGTTTGCGCCGGGCGGCGCGTGCCTATAAATAGCGCGTCGATGGCCGCGATTCGCCTTATAGCACTTTATGATTTGCAGCGATCGCACGCGTTTATCAGAGCTCTCTAGCGAGGAAAATATCAAGAATTAATTAAACTGAATAGAATAAGTATCTTTTGTTGTTGATTATCTTTTAATTTTTATTATTAAAGTACATTAGGTTAGATAGGATTAGCTTAAAACCATATTCCTTGGTATTTCTTACATTAAGACTTTGATTTGAATTTAGAGTTAGGGCAATTTAGTATTAGGGCGAGCATTTTCAATTATTGAAAATTATAGTTAAGTTCATAGAAGAACTGAATAGAATAGGTATATTTTGTTGTTGATAATCTTTTGTTTTTAGTCAAACGAATAGTAAGTAAATATTTTTTACTCCAGCACTAACCAATAATTAGTGCAATTAGTTCATAATCATACGTATAGTTTTAAGTTGTGAGTTTAATCAAGTACTCAATACCTAAGTATAAAATTTTGAACAGACATTATAAAGTCATGTCCGGAAGACGTCGTCGTGCGAACATAGGTCGTAGTACAGTGAATGCCAGAAGAGCACGTTCAGCAAGAGATGAAGAATCGTCAACGGAACGCGAGGCTCGCCTCAGCCAGCTCCGAGATAGAAATAGAACTGAGAGAGAAAGAGAATCCTCAATAGAGCGTGAGGCTCGCCGCAGCCAGGATCGGGTTAGACGTAGAGTTCAGAGAGCCAGAGAATCCTCTGTAGAGCATGAGGCTCGCCTCAGCCAGAATAGAAATCGAATACAGAGAACGAGAGAATCAGCACAGACACATAGTAACGCTGAACAAAACGGACAACCGATCAGCCACAGATGGGTAAATAAAGAATATTCTGCCATGAATTACGATCCTTTGATTTGTTACAAGGATGATCGTATTGTGTCCATAGGTACTATGTCAGTAGTGTGTGAATATTGTTTGGCATTGAAGTTCAAGGACGAATCGAAAGGTTTGTGTTGCTTACAAGGAAAAGTAAAATTAGAAGAAATTCTTCCTCCACCTGAACCACTTCACTCTCTGCTTACGGGTGATCATCCGAAATCCAAACAATTCATACGCAATATCCGCCGTTACAATAACGCATTTCAAATGACGTCTTTCAAAAGTAAGCAAGTTGTTGAGCGCGGTTTTATGCCTACATTTAAAATTCAAGGGCAAGTGTATCACTTGGCTGGGAGCTTGCTACCACTTCGACCAGATGATCACAAATTTCTGCAAATTTATTTTATTGCAGACCCAGATACACAAGCATCAACGGGGTGTTCGATTGTCACACAGCCAATAGATATAGATTTGATCAGATCTCTTCAAGATATGTTACATTCTCATAACAGCTACATTCAGTCTTTTAAAACTGCTATTGAGAGTGTTCCAATAGATACTCCAGACTATAATGTCGTAATCCATGCAAATAAAGTTCCTGTTGGAGAACACAGAGGGCGATATAATGCGCCGTCCACGAGTGAAGTAGCAGTGGTAATAGCTGGACAGCAATTCGACAAAAGAGATATTGTGTTGCGCAGTCGTAATGATAATTTGCAAAAAATATCAGAGTTACACAGATCTTATGACAGCTTACAATATCCTTTGATGCTATGTCGCGGAGAAGATGGTTATGCCATTAATGTTCCTCAAGTTGACCCAACCAGTAGTGCACCTCTGCGTAAGACAGTGTCGTATATGAACTACTATTGCTACCGTATAATGACAAGACAAAACAATTTCAACTCTTTGCTTAGATATGGAATGTTGACAAACCAATACTTTGTCGATCAATATGCGAAAATTGAATCTGAGAGATTGGCTTACATTCGTAACAATCAAACTAAATTGAGAGCAGAAAATTACGTTCACCTTCAGGATGCTTTACAGGCGAATGAACACAGCAACAACATTGGACAGTTGGTTATACTACCTTCATCATTCACAGGTGGACCTCGATATTTACATGAAAAATCACAGGACGCAATGACTTATGTCAGACATTACGGTAAACCTGATTTATTCATTACTGCAACATGTAACCCAAATTGGCCAGAAATCAAAGAAAATATTAATACCAATTTAACTCCACAAGACAGATATGATATAGTTAATAGAGTCTTCCATTTAAAAGTACAGAAACTCTTACACCTCATTAACAAGTCTCATATATTCGGTCCGCCGCGCTGTCATATGTACACTATAGAGTGGCAGAAACGTGGTTTGCCACATGTACATCTGCTGGTGTGGTTAGTGAACAAAATTAGACCAAATCAAATCGACAGCGTAATTTCAGCTGAATTACCGGTTAAGGAAGATGATCCTGTCCTGTTTGAAATAGTAAAAAAACACATGGTACACGGTCCCTGCGGGACTTTAAATCGTAATTCTGCATGTATGCGAGATTCCAAATGCAGCAAAAAATTTCCGAAGCCGTTTCAAATACAAACATCTACTAGCGATGACGGATATCCCAAATATCGACGACGATCGCCAGATCAGGGTGGGCAAAGTGCCACAGTCGGAAACTACGATATTGATAACCGATGGATCGTTCCACATAATCCGCTCCTTTTAAAAATTTTTGATGCCCACATCAACGTCGAGTTGTGCAGTTCAATAAAGTCGATCCAGTATGTTACTAAATACATTAATAAAGGTAGCGATCAAGCTACTTTCAGCATACAATCACCAAATGAAGTGGAAACATATCAGTCTGGACGTTACATATGCAGTTCTGAAGCAGTATGGAGGATTTTATCATTCGAAGTTCACGATCGAGCTCCCACTATTGTCCACCTTGCAGTTCATTTAGAAAATGGACAAAGAGTATATTTCACTGAGAACAATATACAAGAAGTTATCAATAACCCGCGGGACACTACATTAACAGCATTCTTCAAGTTATGCGCTCAAGATGATTTCGCGAAAACACTGACATATGACAGAGTTCCAACTTACTATACATGGAACCAGAGTTCCAAAACATTCCAACGACGAAAACAAGGAACTGCGGTCGATGGTTTCCCCGGAATAAAAAAAACTGATGCTCTTGGTAGAGTCTACGCGATTCATCCCAACAACAGCGAATGCTTTCATTTGAGAATGTTACTCCATGTTGTAAAAGGCCCGACATCCTTTGCACACCTGAGAAGTATTGTAAATAACACCTTGTACAGTTCTCAGGTGTGCAAAGGATGTCGGGCCTTTTACAACATGGAGCAAATGGCATGTAAAGCTATGGGACTCTTGGAAGACGATTCTCACTGGGAAAATACATTATCAGAAGCAGCTATTTGCACTTCCGCTACATCATTAAGATATTTATTTGCCATCATAGTTGCGTTTTGTCAAGTAACTGATTCTGTTAGTCTATGGAATAAATTTCGAGAAAATATGGCCAGTGATATTCTGATTCGGCAACGGCGAGAATTAGTTTCAGATGATTTACAATATGATCAAAACATATTTGATGAAGCATTATTTGAATAGAACAAAGTAGTGCAACTACTGACGAGTAAATCGATCAATGATTTTGGACTGCCGATGCCAGCTAATATTAACTCAGATTTAACGAATAGTGCCGAATACACAAGAGAAACATCATACGATCAATCGAAACTTTTACAGAATATAGCCCAAGATGAGCCACGATTGAACATCGATCAGAAAAAAGTATTTACTACATTACTATCATCAATTGATAACAATGAAGGAAAAATATTTTTTCTTGATGCCCCAGGAGGTACAGGTAAAACATTTTTAGTTAATTTGCTTTTAACAAAAGTCAGATCCACCGGTAAATTGCATTAGCTGTCGCGTTATCCGGCATTGCCGCTACGCTTTTAGAAGGAGGCCGAACTGCACACTCTACATTCAAGCTCCCGCTGAAAATCGCTACCGATGATAATAAAAGCGTCTGTAGTATTTCTAAACAGAGCAATACAGGAAAATTTATCCGTGACTGCTCATTAATAGTCTGGGATGAAGCCACCATGTCAAACAAGACATCTGTGGAAGCACTGGATAGGACAATGCGCGATTTGCGCAGTAAAAATGCACCTATGGGTGGATGTACAATTCTGTTCTCTGGAGACTTTCGTCAAATCCTACCGGTTGTCACTAGAGGAACACGTGTGGACGAAATAAATGCTTTCCTAAAAAGATCCAACCTTTGGCCATACGTTAATAAGTTAGAGCTTAAAACTAACATGAGGCTTTCATTATCTTCACGTGAGAACAGGCTTTTTTCAGAGATGCTGCTAAAAGTTGGCAATGGAAAGTTAACTCAAAGTGATGGAAGGATAAACCTAGATAACCTTTGTGTTTTGATAGACAACATCCAAGATTTGGTCAACAATGTCTATCCTGACATTAATAACATAAGTTGTAAGACTCTATCTTGGTTCAAAGAAAGAGCCATCCTGTCACCAACCAACGAACAAGTAGATAAGGCAAACAACTTGATTCTTGCAAAAATTGATACGCCGACGCAAATATACTACTCGGTCGATACTGTTCTCGACTCGGAAGAAGCTGTACATTTTCCTACAGAATTTCTTAATCCTTTGAACCCTTCTGGACTCCCTCCTCATAAAATGGAATTGAAAGTAGGTTGTCCTGTTATTTTATTAAGAAATCTAAATCCTCCTAAGCTCTGCAATGGCACACGTTTGCTGGTAAAATCACTAAAAAAAATCATAATAGAGTGCACAATACTCACCGGATGTGGTACCGGAGAAGATGTACTAATTCCCCGAATTCCTCTGATACCATCAGATTTACCGTTCCAATTTAAACGCCTACAATTTCGGGTAAAGATATCTTTTGCAATGACCATTAATAAATCGCAGGGTCAAACTTTTAACGTTGCAGGATTAGACTCGAGTGTTGAGTGTTTTTCATATGTCGCGCTGTCAAGAGTAACGTCTAAGCAAAACATGTTTGTATTGGCTAATGACAAAAAAGCTGTGAACGTTGTGTATAAGGACATTCTGTAGTAGGTATATTTTGCATTGCACCCGTGCGAAGCCGGGGCGGGTCGCTAGTCCATACTAATATTATAAATGCGAAAGTAACTCTGTCTGTCTGTCTGTCTGTTACGCTTTCCCGCTTAAACCTCTCAAGCGATTTTGATGAAATTTGGCACAGACAATCTTTGGACCCTGAGAAAGAACATAGGCTACCTTTTATACCGGAAAAATATGATGTTCCCGAGGGAAACCTAAAAAGCGCGATATAACCGAACTCCACGCGGGCGAAGCCGCGGGCGGAAAGCTAGTCCATACTAATATTATAAATGCGAAAGTAACTCTGTCTGTCTGTCTGTCTGTCTGTTACGCTTTCCCGCTTAAACCTCTCAACCGATTTTGATGAAATTTGGCACAGACAATCTTCAGACCCTGAGAAAGAACATAGGCTACTTTTTATCCCGGAAAAATTTGATGTTCCCGAGGGAAATCTAAAAAGCGCGATATAACCGAACTCCACGCGGGCGGAGCCGCGGGCGGCAAGCTAGTAATATATAAATGCGAAAGTAACTCTGTCTGTCTGTTACGCTTTCCCGTTTAAACCTCTCAACCGATTTTGATGAAATTTGGCACAGACAATCTTTAGACCTTGAGAAAGAACATAGGCTACCTTTTATCCCGGAAAAATTTGATGTTCCCGAGGGAAATCTAAAAAAAATCGCGATATAACCGAACTCCACGCGGGCGAAGCCGCGGGCGGAAAGCTAGTATTTCATATGTGTCGTCATTATTATGAATAAACTTTTTATTACTTTGAATTATCTGCTTTTTATTTTTGATGAATTTTGATGGCTAGCACTGGCACATGACTGTGGCAGAAATGGGGTAAATTTAGGCAAAAATGACATAAATACCCATTTTTTTTCTTTTCTACAGGATTATTATTGCATTGAATCATTATGAAAAAAATGTATCCTTAGGCTAGATTTATATATATTTCATCACTTTTTACAAGAAATATGTCCGTGATAACAAAAACTGTAAAATGATATACCTAGCATCAGTCTAAAAAATTCTTGTAATAAATGTCCAAAACTGGGTCACCTGCCCTACCTTAAAGCAGTTGTGACCATTCAATGGACTCAGAAGGATGGATCTAAATCCCCAATAACATGCCCATTGGCAATCAAACAATATACTTGGACAGGTACCTATGCCTTTTCTGGTTTGGTGGTAAAAAATCCCATAAAAAAACGAGCAGCAGCCATCGCGATGGAAAATTTCACCATTAGACTCAAAGTAGGTATCACCAATATTTAAAAATAAAAAATGTGGTCAGTTTGGAGTGTCTGATAGAAGTGGACGATATAAGGCTGTGTAATGTTAGGGTTCACATGCCATGCGAGGGAACCAGGAAGTGATGTCACTGCTGCAGACAAAGACCCCAAAAGTCGAAAATAAAGTGCAAGATCTGCCAAGTATCATTGTGTGCAGCACCTTGCTTTGATAATTTTCACCATTAAAAGTAATAAACATTATTTTTCTTAGTTACAGTGTGATTTTGTTAACTTCTGGGATTAATTTAGGTACAGTGAGTAGTCTAACTAGGGTTGCCAGATAGGAACTTACTAATTCCGGGACGTAAATCCGGGAGACTCGGAAAGAAGGTCAAAAACAAATCCGGGACACTCGGAAAGAACGGCATAAAAAAAAAAAAGCTCATTCCAAATCCGGGTCACACACAGGGAAGAAGGCAACCCACGTCATGTCATTCCTTGCTAGTTAAAATCTGGGACATTTACCACTGATTCCGGGACAAGAGGCAAGATTCCGGGACAATCCCGGATTTCCCGGCAGTCTGGCAACCCTAAGTCTAACCCTTAAAAGCTGTGGTCTAACCCTTAAAAGCTGTGGTCTAACCCTTAAAAGCTGTGTAGATTACATGTAGGGCAGTAGCCACATACAGACCACATGTCTGGAAGGGCAACAGGCAGTGGTCATATAGAGAACACAGGGGTTTTATTTTTTTCAGGAACAGGAAAAAACAAAACAAGAAATTATATTTATTATCCCTGTAATCTACCAAAACCCTTATTCAAAAGAAAAAAATAGCTAAGCCTGGTTAAAAATAACATATTTGTATTACAAAATAATGATTTATTAACCCTGTTTTATTTTTGCCCTTGTAATATTATTCTTAACACAAACATACAGCAAAAACCTCTACATTAATATGTTTGTATAGGTTCAAACTATCTGTTTAAAATAAAAAATGAATATACTTTCCTAAGGATTTTTTAAATAAAATATTTTTGTTATTCCTGTACAATGAGAGATGCTTGACTTAGGCCCTTTAGTAAATAGCCGATTCAATTTACAATACACAATTATTGAGTGACAGTCATGTAAAAGAGCTGAGGGTAGAAACAAGTTATTCAGGAAATCTAAGAACAGAAACAAACATGAAGGAAAGTAAAGGTGAAATGAAGATGAATCTCAATCAAGAACCAGAAATAGCTGATATTGCTAAGATGATGATAAAACTAATAAATCAAAAAGAGGACTCACCTCCTTGTGCAAGCACAAGCATTAGTAATTTAACACCGGAGAAGATATTGACTTGAGCAGCAGTAAAGAGGACATTAAATGAAAAAAACAGGCAATATACAAATTATACCTGTTATAGAAGTTGAAACTGAACCTATCATTCATATCATTGGAAATCAAAGTGAATTTCAGGATGAGAAAATCAAGATAAAGAAATGGGAAATAAATGATACTGTAGGTATTTATCAGATATTTCATTAAAAAGACCTGGAAATATTATATTGGTACAATTGAACAGATTGATAATACCTTTACCCTATTGATAAACCTGAAAATATTATATTGGTATAATTGAACAAAATGATAATACTAATAAAAGTTATAAGATTAACAACTTCAAAAGCAGCTGTCAAAAAGGTAGCTTGAAAATTACAAATCCAAGAGTTACGAAAGATATTGATATAGTATCACAAGATTGTATTGTTAAACATGTTAAATTGTTAAAAATATCAAAATAATGTCAGGAAATTGTATTACCCAACGAGGAAGACGCATTTTATAGATATTTTTTAATTTTGTAAGTTTTTTAAATTTAAAATAAAATAACTTTAATTTATTTTTGTATTTCTTTCTAGGGGTGAACCCTATTACTTAATGAGGATTGCCTAAGCATCTGTATGCATATACTTACTTACTATACGGGATGTTAAAATGGTTCTCTGGAAAAATTACATGATATGCATAAGAGATGTTATTAAACTGGAGGTGCACCATTACAATTTCTTTCAAATTTTGATTATATGGTTGTACTGGGTCATATTAACAGTACACAGATTGCTTTATTGAGGGCTGTACTTCATGAAGAGTGGTAACAGAAAAGGATACCATTCTCTGAATGTCATGATTGTAAGCAACTATTTATTTTTAGACATATATATCGACGCTTGATATCTAAGCGACATAATTTCGTAAATTGAGTTATATACACGAAACGACACAGAAAAATCTGGCAGTTTGAATGGTTATATAAGTCAATTTACGAATTTTTGTCGCTTAGATTTGATAGCCTTTCAAGCGTCGATATGTATATAACAATGATTGATTGTTATCAGAATATAAGTTAGCATTAATTGAAAATAACTACAATAATTTTGTTAGATTTGTATTGCAGACTTAAACCTAGAACTAAAAAAATTATTAAATATATAGCATGTTGCTACAAGCCAGATTCAATGCAGATTCAAATCAACGAGTCAGATAGCAATTATTTTGACTAGCCATTTGAAATCTACTCCTTCAATAATCAACTTAACGACCACTAATCTGAACCAATACCACAACAAAATAAAAACCACCCAGTACAAATCAATGTAAAATAACAGACATGGAAAACACAATAAAAAGCTTGTCGAGATAGTCTCAATGGAGACATTGACTTATGAAACCCTTTACAATCACCATCATTGCCAAAAACTCAAAAAACGTAACAAAAACCACACCATTGACAGACCACCCGACCGACGACTACAAAGAACAAAGATAATCAGTAAAACTAGAAACGTGATTACAATTTCTAAAGATTATAAAACAAAAACTTTTCTGGAACGACTGTGCGAACATTCTCCGTACATCGTTAAATTATGTTAGAAAGTCCTTTACTAAAGTTTAACCACAAGAGGCCTGGACTACCTTCACTATGTAATTTATTCAATTCAATTCTTGATTAATGGCCTTTGTGGGAGAGACGCCACAATTTTGCCAAGAACACGTGCGAACGATTAATAAACCATCAAACACTGGAGAGTATTTAGCGCAAATTAAAATAATAATAATTTAATTCTTGTTGTGCTAAAATAAAATATTTCTTCGCAGATTGACAGAAGATCACAGATTAGGTAATTTATTCCGGTTAGTTTGCGTTACAGTCACTGTCTATGTCTATTGTTAATGTGTCACAACTGACAACTTGTAACCACAGAGCAAGTAATCCACAGAGTACTAAGAAGATACTACGTTTTTGCTTGTAACCACAGAGCATGGTTCATTTCTTTCCGTTCTTCTGAACGGAAAAGGCAAAGGCATGGTACGCCATACAGCCTAGTCTTATGGTACGCCATACAGCCTAGTCTTCTGTAAGTTTTTTCTTGAGTAATTTTCTATCCTCAAGGAACGGCCCGATGGCGTCGAGGGTACGGCGGCCAATGCTGGACAAGAGCGACCCTCGCCTCCCGCCGGACGGCCTCCCTCACCTCTGGGGCCGGATGTTCGCCCAGCGCCCTGCGTCCCGCAGTGGGTGCTATCCAGAGTGTACGAGTGGACACTCGTACACTCTGAAGAGCACCCACGCCTCGAGCTCCCAAGGCGGGGTGCCCGCCAGAGCGCACGCCGCTGCGAAGCCCACCGTGCGGTAGGCCCGCGATGCCCGCTGGGCGATGGCCCTTTGTGGCGTCCGAAGGGTGGTTCTCCCTCTTATGGAGGGAGTCCTCCCAAATCGGGGCCTCATAAAGGGCCATACTCCGCAGTATGCCGGCGTATAGACGCCGGCACCGCATGCTTGGCCCTCCTATATTTGGCATCAGCCACGAGATGGCTCTCGCAGCCCTCAGCAGGCGCGACGACAGCCCGTAAAGTGCGGGCCGAACCGCCACCTGCTGTCTAAGATGAGGCCCAGATATTTTACTGGGCCTCAATCCCGACCCTCACCCCCTCCACATAAATATAGGCGTCAGGCGGGGGGCGCTGCCGGCCGGGGGCCGTGAAAGAACACGGCCTCCGTTTTGTGCAGCGCCACCCTCAAGCCCAGGCGGCGGATCCATCCCGCCCCTAAGGATTCGCCCGCCGACGCCAAGCTGGCCGCCTCCCGGAAGGTGCTCCCGCGGGAAGTGCCTCGAAGGAGGGTTCCCCCTGTGGAACGCCGGCTCCGACAACGTATCGCCGGAGCTAGCCAGCCCCGTCTACAAGGACGGCACGGTCCTAAGTAGCTGGCCAGGAGGTCCCGCAAATCCTAACTTAGCCTTTTTTTTTTTTTACGCTGTGGTAATGCATTTACGCACCATACCCCGAAGGGCGTGTGTGGGACTCGCCCAGCCGAAGCCAGGAATACCCACTAAACCCACAGCGGCACAACGACATCGCCTGAGTGGCGGGGTCATGGGAAAATGGCACAGCCTAACTACCAATCCCCCGCCGGCGATTCCCGCCTAGGGCGGGCCCACAGTGATCCCTCCACTCCACAGGGAGGGGCCGGGCTGGGTACGTCTTTTTGTGCGAGAAGACGCAGCAGCCAAGGGTTTTTTAGCGAGGTGTCCTTCCTCTTAGCCCAACTCGTTTGCCCGGAGGCAAACGGGGCCCCCAGCTCCTCTCAATGAGGAGACCGGGTTGCCCGACGGTGACCCGGAGTTCAGGTCACGTCAGCCACCTCGAGTGGTGGCCGACCGCATCTGGTTTTGGTAGCGGTCCCCGCATCTGGTTTTGGTCCGCGCCGGTAAACCGGTAACCCCCATATCTGGGGGCCGTTCCCCTATCCGCCACCTGGGGACGCGTCCGATGGCAGGCCAGAAACTGCACACGGAATCCTAACTTAGCCTAGCTTAACTTAACCTTTTTTTTAGTCTCTTCTATCACGAGCGCGCGTGGGGCCGCGGGAGTCTAAATTCTTCCGCAGCCCCACACTCTCGTGCTGGCCCGGTCTGTCCGGGCCTCGTCACCGGCACGGGGTAGTGGGGTGTTAAGCTACCCCGTGCATCGCCTCAGAGGCGCGCGCTCACACTCGCGCGCGCCTCCATCTCGGGGTCCATCGAATAGGGGGCGGGGACTTCCCGATGTCCCTCGCCCCTGGACCCATTCATGGGGGGCGGAAGAGGGCGTTATCCGCCCTTCTTCGGCGCCCGGTGCGTCTTCTGCGGCCCGGGAAGGGAGTTGAGATCTCCTCTCCCGTTCCGCAGCTTCCTTCTGCGACATCACGTCCTCGCAGAAGGACACCACCGCGTCCCACGACTCTGCGCTGCCGGCCATCCTCCGCACTACTGCCGGCAGCGTCAGGTCGCCTCCTACTTCATTTGTGAGGACACGACGCTGCTCCTCCCAAGCTACACACTCGGAGAACGTGTGCTGCGCCGTATCCTCCCCGCATTGGACGCAGTGGTGGCACCGAGCGTCCGGCTCCCTGCCTAGGCGACACAGGTACTTGCCGAAGCAGCCGTGCCCCGACAGCTCCTGAGTCACCCTGAACGACAGGGAGCCGTGGCTTCTCCCGAGCCAGTCGTCGAGTACTGGCCGGATCGCCTCGACGGAAGCGAGGCCGGCGGTAGGGCGCATAAGCCTCTGCCGCCAGTCCGCCACCAGGACCTGACGACGCTCCTCTCGGCGCAGCTCGATCTGCCGCTGCGCCGGACTGGAGCCCCGTGTCCCCTCTTCCTCGCGCCATCGGTGCAATGACGCGAGTACTTTCGCCTCTAGGTCCCAGGGCGGAGATCCGGCCAGGACGCAAGCCGCCTCGTAGGAAATCGTGCGATACCCGCGGACGAACCTGACGGCCATCGCCCTCTGCGGCATGCGCAGAATGGCGAATGTTCCGGCCATCAGGTCCATCGCCCACACAGGGGCCCCATACAGGGCCATGGACCGCACGATTCCCACGTATAACCGCCTACAAACGGCGCTTGGGCCCCCCAAGTTGGGAAGCAACGTTGACAGCGCGCCTGCTGCACCCATCAGCTTGGGCGCCAGCCGCCGGAAGTGGGGTCCGAATTCCCATCGGCTGTCGAGCACAAATCCCAGATACTTCATGGTGGACTCGACAGCTATCCGGGCACCACTGACCACGATGTGTGATCCCGGCTCCGGCGCACGCCGGGAGCCATGGAATACCATGGCCTCCGACTTGTCAAGGGCCACCTCCAGGCCCAGGCGGCCAGGCGGGTCACCACCTGTGACACCGCAGCCGTGGCTATCAACGTCGCTTCCCTGTGCGAGCTCCCCCGGGCAGTGACAAGCGTGTCGTCCGCATAACACGTCAAGTCGGCGCCCGACGGAAGCCCGCCTCTCAGCACCCAGTCGTAGCCGATGTTCCACAGGAGCGGTCCCAAGACCGATCCCTGTGGAACACCGCACGACATTTGGTGCCGACCGGCATCGTCACGTCCCCGATAGATGACGCATCTATCCTCCAGATAAGCCCCTACTATGCGGCGGAGGTAGGGAGGCACCCGATGGTATTTCAGAGCCTCCCTAATACAGCTCCAGGGTAGGGTGTTGAAGACGTTGGATAGGTCTAAAGACACCGCCACTTGATCATTGCTTAAGTATAGAATCAGTGCTTGACCATCGTTCTTATCCCAGGACGGTAATCAATCGATACTCAATAAATCGAGACTCAAATCACACATCAAGCAGAGATGTGTTTTGTCTATGCATCAGTCTGTTTACGATTTATTTAATTTACATAGTAAGAAATATTTTATTTTAATTGTACCATGCGGAAGTAGTGATTACTTGCTCTCTAATGCGGAGCTTCGACTCGAAGCTCCGCATCACAGAGCAAGTAATCAACCGCGAGCACTGTACCCTACAGAATTACGGACTGTAAAACATCGAAAGTCTGGACTTTCGATGTTTTGCAGTCTAGCTATGTGCACGCTCTTTGTACAATGATCTACAATCAACACTGTGTTGTGCGCTTGGTTACCCTACTGCAACTATTTTTTAAATAAATGTATTTAGGAAAAATATAACATGGTGTAAAAATGATTGGAGTCGATACGGTTGCTTTTTCTGAACAAACTATATTCAAGTTTCCTATAAAGAAAACTAACTTTGTATAGATTAAAAAATACGTGTGTAAATTTTGCCGTGTTTTGGTTATGTATAAACGATTAAAAAATATTTTTAATACTATGCCAATAAACGCAAGGTTTGCGCGCAAGTGATTTCGTCTATAAAATATACGATGCCACATGATACAGAGTACAGAAATTATAAAATCAAAAATATTGCTTACTTTTATCTCTCAATTCAAAAATGTACTATAAACACCCACTAAAACTTCAGCTATCACTAAATAAATATAGACCTTCACAGCACCAACCGTTTTATTTTCAGTCGCCATGTTTATAATCGCGTCTAAACTGTCTATGGCTCGTATCTTAATTTGACAGGATTAAATTAAGATGTTATCTTCTATCCTTTTCGTAACGAAATGGAAAGAAAAAGATGCACATAACTTAAAATTATTTTAGTTTGTTAACAACAGAATCGGCGTAGTTTAAAAATTATTTATAGCCGTGAATGTTGGCAAATAATTGAATAAATTTCTATAATTTTATTATAATGGCGGAAAACGTTAGCTAATTGTCTATGAAGTCGTGAAATTAATGTTTCTGGAACATTTTTTTTTTAAAGTTGGGTAACAATAAATTACAGTACATACGACAGGCATAGACTTCTAGTATATAGACGGGAAATACCTACAAAAAAAACGTGCCATCGTTTGACATTTGTTTGGAACATAATATGGCCGCCTCTTTCTAGGGCTGTCACTGTTTATTTGTTTCCAAAGATTTTAATATATTATTATTTTTTATTATTATAATTTTTTATTTAATTTATTAATATAGTCTGTTATATAATTATTTTAATTCTCTCGTTTTCTGTCGGCTTCTTAGATAAAGTACTTATTCATTTATTCATAACGTCACGTCTTTATCCCTTACGTGGTAGACAGAGCTTGAGGTTATAAGAACAAAAGCCACGTTTAGCGCGTTGGTATTTGCATAGACATAGATAGAAAATGGAATCAAAATAGTGATGGGTTGCTAACCTCATCGCTTAATGAAATGATTCTTAAACTTGGCCAATTCCCTCGACCGGTTTTTACAGTCTGCATAGGATGAGAAGCAGCATTAGAAAATTCATATTTTACATAATATGCACACATTTCCGCACCACCTTTGATTAACTCATAAGTGGTGCGGAAATGTGTGCACTTGGCGCATTTTTATAACGTGGTTTCCCCCGTAGCTATACTCCACGATCTATTGTAATAAAGAAAGTTTGAATTTTGACTGGGTTACTAGATAAAATTGTCCTCTCCCTCCCTCCTCTCAATTATGATCCTTGGTTGAAAGTATCTAAGTCTAATTATATTGTATAGACATTATTAAGTGCAAAAGGTGCAATAATAATAAAATACATTTATATTTTTAAAATATATTCATTTATAAAACTACTAGCTTCCATAAGCGGGTTCGCCCGCCTTTAAAAGGTGATCTATGACGTCATTTGTATCCCGTCGTCATCATCATCATCATCTCAGCGTTTATCCCGGTTGCATCCGCGGCTTTCGCGTTGGAGCCCGGGGTCTGCTTTCCTGCACATTCTCCTCCATTTCGCACGATCTTTAGCATCCTGTGGTAAGAGCTTGTTGGCACGCATGTCATCTCTTACAATGTCAAGCCAGCACTTCTTTGGTCTAACCTGCTTGTTCCGGCCCGGCGGAGGCGCCATGGCAAGACATTTGTTACCCACGTAACATGCCGCTTGCACAATGTTCTTGCATGTGGTAAACATGTATTATATGTTCTTCTTAGGTCCTTAGCCGCTCATTTTTAGGGAATCTATAAACAAAAGATAAAATCAATATCTATTATCAAAATAATTGAGTAGATAGATAATTAAATTATTTTTATTTAAAATATCATATTTCTTCCTTTAAAGTGACAAATTAAAAAAAAAATATTTTAAATAAAAATAAAACCGCCTTCAAAACACACCCAATAATAGATAATTGAAATCGGTGCTAAGCCAAGTACATATGTTGGTCCCCGCTACACCCTGCGCATCTAACATATTGGCACCGACTTTGAAAGCTGTTTTATTTTTATTTAAAATATTTTATTTCTTCATTTTATGCGAAATAGTTAAAATTCCCTATCTCAAAAATTACTGAACCGATTTTGATGAAACTTGCAGTATTCACTAAGTTGAACAATGTCTAATATAAAAAAAAGAATACCGAAATCGGACTAATAGTTCCAGAGATATGCGAACACAAACATAAAAACATACATACATATTTACATACTACACTTATACAATTTGGCACATTTGTTCAAACGCTGATATAGACTAACATATCCGAAAACAAGGCATTTTTGAAAATATTACATACATAACAGTTCGAAATGAAAACATCCTTCTTATGAAGTCGGTTAAAAAAAAATTTTGGACAACCCTAATATATGTCAGCAAATTACGTAAACAAATAAACATTTACAATAAAGAGAAACGTGCTTATATAGTGTAAATAAGTGTGTATTTAGTAATTTAACGACTAATGAGTAATCATGGTTCATTTTAGTTTGAAAATTAGAATGATAAATGGTGATTTAGCTAGAAAAGAGGTAACTAACCTATGAAACGTCAATTGAGCTTGATTTCTGTTGTTTCTGGCACCACACATAACAATACAGCACGCAGGCATATTAAGTAATAGTTTTGTCACACGGTACACAACAAATCCAATTTAAAATGTCTTGTTTATTATCAAAAAACTTAATTTTCGTTAAGTTACGTATCCCGTTGACAGCACAACTACCACGATATTGTCACCTAAGATGGCCGGCGTTGGCACGATGCCAACAACTGTCAGTTCATTTTAATAGTGTTACCATAATTCCGCAGTAAGAAAAATATATTTGTCTCTTTTGCCAAATGCAAATGTACTGTTGAAAAAAAGAGACAAAATAATGTATTACGGTTTTGTACCCTAAATTACATATATATGTATAATGAAAAATTGTATAGCTTGACAACAGCATCTCCTTATATTTCAAACCAATGACGACAGGCGAAAGCTTCTTTTTTTTTTTATATGACATCTCGTAGGTGGCCATTAGAGGCCGTAACTACTTCACCGGACGTTCCTGTGAATGCCTTAATTAAAAATTAAAGCCTCCAGCCAGGGGCAGTTAAAACTAACTTAAAATTAGGTGACTACGCACTAAAGGCACCCCCTGTGGGGTACGAACCTCGGCTTAGGGCGTCGCTAGAGAGGACAGCAGAGGACGGCTGGATCGAAAGTTATACTTAATGGTTTGATGACCGCGGCATTTCCTAGTACTAGCTCTGAGAAGAAACGCCGAAACAAACTCAGAGGTTATTGTTGGGACATTATGATATTACTGGCTCAGCTGCGGCGCGGGCTGGCCTTCATCGGACAAGGGACGGAGGAGGGGATTACTACGTGGAGCGCGTCGCGGTGGACCTCGGCGGCGAGGTCGGTAGGTCGGTCTGTGTTCGTGTAATGTGCTGGTGGCCCTAATAGCCTCTTGGAGGAGGGTAATGGGGTCATCGGGGTCTGAGAGAGCATGCCGAGGGCGGCGAAGTCGGGAGATGGGGGAGGGAGTGTAATTGGCGGCCGCTGCTATAAGAGGGTTGCGGTGCTTGGCAGCAGTGTCAAAGAAACGCTTGGAAAGGCGTTTCATGAACTGCTGGATGGTGGGGATTTTGAGATCAAGATGGAGGATCTCATTTCGGACGAATCAAGGGGCATTTGTGCCTTTACGGAGGAATCGGTTTTGGACTACTTACATCCTATGGATATGACGTGGCTTGGCATGTGCGAAGACTGGACAAGCGTAGGTCATAATCAGGCGTATGCAAGCTTTGTACAAGCGCATTTTGCACCTGAGCGATAGCTTGCTACGCGGGTTGAGGACGGGGTGGAGTCGACCTAGAGCGAAGGCGGCGCGAGCGCGGACCGTCTCAATGTGCTCTGAGAAGTTGAGGTTTTGATCGAGAATCACACCTAGGTACTTGGCTTGTTTCTCCCAAGGGATCGGCTTGCCGTCCAAGGTGATGGGTCGTGGAAGGGTGACACTGACCCGCGGTTTCCTGTAGGGGACCGCTTGGCTTTTTAGGGGGTTGACTTCAATCCTCCATTTCATAAACCAGTCAGCGAGCTTGTTGACCGCAGATTGAAGATGGAGGCGAATCCAGTCTGGACTGCGTCCCGAGCAGTAGATGGCCGTGTCGTCTGCGAACAGAGCGAGTTGAGCCTTACTGCTTTTCGGGATATCGCTGGTGAAAAGCATGAAAATGAGGGGGGCTAATACAGAGCCCTGGGGAACACCTGCACGGATGGGGCGGGGGGAGGAGAGCGCTCCTTCGATTTTATAGCGAAAGGTGCGGTTTGGTAGAAAGTCCCGTAAGATGAGGACGAGACGATCAGGCACACCGAGTTGGTACAGCTTATAGATTAAGCCGTTGTGCCAGACTTTGTCAAACGCCTTCGCTATATCGAAGTAAACTACGCCTGCGTACATACCACGCAGGAACCCTGCGTGAATATGTTCAGTGATGCGTAGAATCTGTTGCGGACAGGAGTGTTGGGTACGGAACCTGACTTGTTCTAATGGGATAAGGCCCTTGTTCTCGGCGTAGGCTCTGAGACGCTTATATATAAGCCTCTCATAGATCTTACCAAGAACTTTGAGTAAGCTGATGGGACGGTAACTGGACGGTTCGGCTTTAGGCTTACCGGGCTTGGGAATGCCTATGACTGTGGCTTCTTTCCACGTTTGTGGGAAAATGTTATTCCCCAGTGCACCATTGAGGATGGTGGTCAAGAGGATGATTAGGTGGGCAGGGAAGAAGCGGATCACTCTGTTGGTGATGCCGTCAGAGCCGGGCGCTTTCCTGGGTTGTAGACCTTTGACGATGTCCTGCACTTCATCAGGGGTGATGGGAGGCAGGGGATCCTCAGGGTCGTCAACGGGTGGGAGGGAGGTTCTACGTTCGACTTCAGCGTCAACCTCAAGGAGATGAGCTTGGTCTACTGGTAGGAGGCTGGGGGAGCACTGGGCTTGGCAGGAGGCGAGGCATTCAGCCTTGTCATCGTCATCGAAGGCGATGGAATTGTCAGGACGAACTAGGGGAGGCATGGTCACAACTTCATTGGATTTTAGTTTCCTCTGATGGTTCCAGAAGGCTTGATGGGTGGGCTCTAACTCATCCAACATCTTATCCCAGCCAGCCTCACGCCACTCCGATATGCGTCTTTTTACAGTTCTCTGTAAATAGCGCATATGGGTTTCGATAGCCACGCAGGGGAAGTTGCTGTAGGCACGGACCGCCGCGTTCTTCTCGGTCAACGGTTCACGCAAGTCAGCAGGGAGTTTCCAGCGACAGTCTTCTATCACTGTAACCTCCCTTGAACATTCGTGCAGGACTGACTGTACGTGATCCGTGAACGAGTCGATCGCGGCTGTCGTGTCAGCGATAGAGCCGAGGTGTGCAGGTATGGAGTCCAAGTGGGGGGATGTGGTGGATTTCGGCCGATTACTTAATTTCCTCCAGTCCGTTACCACTTTCGTCTGGGGTGCTTGACGTGGGTCAGAGAGGCCAGTACGGGGAGCCAGTCGAATGATGACTGGGCGAACAATGCGAAGCCAAAGAACAAAGAAAGAAATAAATAGTTCCTAACAATCCCAACATGTCATCATCATCCCAGCGTTAATCCCAGTCGCATCCGAAGCCTTTTCAGCTTTGGAGTCTGGGGTCCGCTTTACCAGTCCAACTGCTGATATGGCTAAACTTCGACATTTTTTATGAAGCGACTGCCGTCTGACCTCCACAACCCGAAGGCGACATCGAAGCATTGCAGTTAGACCAATAGTTGAACTTTTGAGGTCACAACAACCCGTAACGACTGCCACTAGATGTTCGTATGGCAACCGGGACCAACGGCTTAACGTGCTTTCCGAGGCACGACCAGACCAGTGCAAATATTCATATTCATGCATACAAATATTTGCACTGTGCGGGGATCGAACCCGCGCCATCTTGCGCAACGGCTGCGTCCGCTACCGCTACGCCACGGAGGCTGTCGACAATCCCAACATGTAACATTGGCTAAATGCACAAACCATGCGAAGCCAAAGAAGAAATAAATAAATAAATAGTTCCTAACAATTCCAACAACTGACATTGGCTAAGTGCACAAACCGTGCGAAGCCAAAGAAAAAAAAAGACTCCATATCTATTGAATTTATTATTGCTTTTCAAATCTACATGGATATTGAGACGCGTGCTCATTTTTCATTGGACTTTGTAAATGATTTATAGTGTTGTTTACTAAATAAAAGTGCATGATTTATGTAGTAGCAAGTGCGTTCAGTTAATAATTCATAAAGGACATTTAGATATGGCCGCATAGTGGCTTCATCGTGACTTTGCCTCAGACCTCCCTCGTAGACGGTTCACGTGGCCGCCTTTTTCGACATGAATAATTCATTACGCACAAACCGTATAAATGCACAAACCGTGCGAAGCCAAAAAAGAAAGAACAGTAACTATTTGCCAACATTCACGGCTAGAAACAATTTTTAAACATAGAAACAATGGCGCCAATTCTGTTGTCTTGATTATTTCAGAAAAAAATCTTTACCTTTTACTAGAAATTGGCACAAAGTGATAACTAGTGCCACACTACAAAAAAAGAAACTACATGGATAAGGCCTAAGCCTGTTAAACCGCTGCGGTTTTTAATCGCGTGAATTTGTGCCCCTAGAACACTAAGCCTGAGGCCGCACTACGATTTTGTCAGCTATCGATAAACCGCTACAACCGCGAAACCGCATGAGACGCACACACCACGATTAAAAATCGCGTAACGACCCGCAGTCTGAGGATGGATTTCGAGGTAGCAGTATGTGTTGTTGCTCTGATACTAAGATATAGAATAAAAGACGTCAACGCAAATTTCGTAAATATTAAATAAATAATAAAATAAATAAATAATAAATATTGGATCCATCCACTTACTGGGCGTTTCTTTCATAGGAAGTATCAAAGCTTAAGAGACCATCCTGATAATTTCTTTAATTACTATAGGATGTCAGTAGCCAGCTTCATTTCGACCTTAAGACTTCGACAGCAATTTGAGTTCTTAAATATTTATATAATCTTGAAATAAATAATCACTAATAAAATAAACTTATTTTTTTTTCTCTCAGCCTCCAACAGGTCATCCAATTATTTACTACGTGTTGAAACACTTCCTATCAAAGTTTATTTTTGATATGTCTATCGCTATATTGACGCAAAGTAGTGTCGTATAAAGCTGGCCTTTTCTGTTTTTTTTTTTTTTTTTTTTTAAGATAAACTTTCATATTCTGTTTCGTTTAAAACAGACTCTGACTCGCTGCATGACATTGTTGAAATTACGCGCCAACGCTCTGCTCTGCAAGACGGTCTATCGAAAACTGACCAAAAAACCGCCGGCGGTAACGCAAGTGCGTGCGCGTCAACTAAGTACAAATTTTGGTGCGGTTCTTACCCGCGAGGATTTTGTAGCAAATCACGATTTTATAATCAGTCGCGGGAAAAAACCGCAGGTGCGGCCGCTTGCATTAGTGTTCTAGGGGCACAAATTCACGCCATTAAAAACCGCAGTGGTTTAACCGTAGTACGGCCTAGGCCTAATGCAACCGGCCCAAACCTGCTGGTTTTTCCCGTGACTGATTTTTAAATCGTGATTTGCTACAAAATGCTCGCGGGTAAAAACCCCGCCAAAATTTGTAATCTATAGAACTTAGTAGACACGCACGCACTTGCGTTAACCGTGGGCGGTTTTTTGGTCAGTTTTCGATAGACCGTCTTGGAGAGCAGAGCGTTGGCGCGCAATTTCAACAATGTCATCCAGTGAGTCTGAGTCTGTTTTAAACGAAACAGAATATGAAAGTTTATCTCAAAAATCATCGTGGAAGTACAGGAAAGACCAGCTTTATACGACAGTACTTTGCATCAACAAAAACAGACCGACCTACCAACCTCGCCGCCGAGGTCCATCGCGACGCGCTCCCCGTAGCAACCCCCTCCCCCGTCCCCTGTCCGAGGAAGGCCAGCCCGCGCTTATCATAATGTCCCAACAATGACCTCTGAGTTTGTTTCGGCGTTTCTTCTCAGAGCTAGTACTGGGAAACGCCGTGGTCATCAAACCATTAAGTATAACTTTCGATCCAGCCGCCCCTTGCTGCCCTCTCTAGCGACGCCCTAAGCCGAGGTTCGTACCCCACGGGGGGTGCCCTTAGTGCGTAGTCGCCTAATTTTAATTTAGTTTTAAGTGGAGTGGACCTGGCTGGAGGCTTTAATTTTAATTAAAGCATCCACAGGAAAGTCCGATTAAGTAGTTACGGTCTCTTAGTAGCCACCTACGAGATGCCATTACAAAAAAAAAAAAAAAAAACTTTGCATCAATATAGTGATAGAAATATCAAAAATAAATTTTGGTAGGAAGTGTTTCAACCTTTCAACACTTAGTAAATAACTGGATGACACTGTCGGAGGCTGAGAGAAAAATATGTTTTTTTTATTAGTATTTATTTGTTTCAAAACTATATAATGCATATAAATATTTAAGAACTTAAATTGCTGTCGAACTCTTAAGGTCGAAATGAAGCTGGCTACTGACATCAGCATGGTCTCTTAAGCTTTTCGGGACTCTGCAGTTTTTCTGGGAATAACAGTAGATGCCAAACTTCAGTGGGGACCACACATATCAGCCCTAGCAGGAAGGCTCAGTTCGGCCGCCTATGCCGTCAGGAAAGTAAGACCATACACTGACGTTGATACAGCTCGTTTAGTCTATTTTAGTTATTTCCACATCGTTATGTTCTACGGTATTCTACTGTGGGGCAAAGCTGCTGACATACAAAATATACAGGGTGTATCTGACATTGTAACGCAAACTTCGCGAAAAGGCTAGACCGCATGCCACTAATATAATTATGATAGTCATTTAGGTCGTTAATGAACGGTTACAGAATACACAGTGTTTAAAAAAAAGTGTCGGCTCGGCTTTTGAACGTTGTAAGCGTGCCGCCGTGCGAGTTTGTAGGTATGACGTTGATCCCTGATGTGAACTCTATTAAATCAGCTGATAAGATCGTTTTTCGGGTTTTGTTTTCATTGCGCTTTTTATGTAATTAGCGAATAATTTAATTTTGACTTTAAAATCTTATTGGGTTATAAAAGTATAGCAATTGTGAATGGTCTGAAGTGAAAAAAAACTACATTTTTTTTTAATCATGAAAAAGCCGACGAAAAATTCCACCACTGGGGGGTTCAGAATCATGTACTGGATCCATGGTACTCGTTTGTGCGTCGATGTCAGATACACCCTTTATTTGTTCTCCAAAAACGTGCTGTCTGAGGAATTTACCAGCTCGGTATATGAGTTTCTTTAAGAGATTTCTTTAAAGATATTAGCATTCTCACGGTTGCTTCGCAATTTGTCTTATCCAACATCTTACATGTTAGGCAAAATATTCATATGTACACCAAAAACAGTGAGATCCATAATTTTAACACCCGAAGTAACGACAAACTGCGAGCCCCTTTTCACCGACTTCAAAAGGTTCATAACTGACAAACCCTTGCCTTGCTGAGAAATTTCAAGGAAGAATGGCCAAATATGACCTGACCGCGAACGTTAATGATCGATGTATCAAAAAATAGTAATTTATACGTGCTTTAAATAACCGGGTCTAACTTAATTTTTCTAGCCAGGGAAAAGTTTCTAAAAAATTGTACTAAAGTTGAGTTTAATTAATATTAATACAAATATTAATCAAACTCAACTTTAGCACAATTTTTATTAAGTTTGGACGCATCCAAACTTGTTTCATTTTAATCTGGGGTACTTAAGCGTGTCGTTTTAACAGCGTAGCGGCATGATGATGCTTCTAGTATGTACAGTCAGAAGCAAAAATATGTATACATTGCCAAGGCTCCAAAAATATGTAAACATCTTCGACTTTAAGACGAAGTGCTCAACTTGAAGAGCATAAAATTGTAGCCACCGGTTCACATCATAAATATGTATACGCTCATTGCTTCATTTAATTATGCCCACCACGAAAAGAAGAATACTATGTATGCACGCTTCCATCAATACCTAGCATGTATTCACGCGTTGGCTAATAAATTAATGAAGCAATGAGCGTATACATATTTATGATGTGAACCGGTGGCTACAATTTTTACCCGACTACGGCAAAGCAAAAGGAGGGTTATGATTTTGACAGGCTATGTATGTATGTATGTATGTATGTTCATCTGTTCCCTCGTAACTTCTAAACTACTTATCAGAATTCGACAAATGACATATCATTAGAAGCGTCTTAATTGTCCGCTGGTTATAGGCTATATGGAGTTTCACAAAATCTAATGTGGCATCCTCTAGCGGACAAAACATACAGAGTAAAAAATAAAGTTAAGATAAATATGCCGTGTTTGGTATCATTTGAAAGCGCTTTACTTGTACATTTTGAATATATACATATTGCTAGTATTTTCTTGTGACTTTACCTGTATTCATGGGCTGGTTGCATAATTATAATTCACATCTTTTCGTTCATAGCTTCTTTACTACTTATCAGAATAAAACCACTGCAGTACCATTAGAAGGGAATTGATATTCTGTTACTTATGAGCTATAAAGCTTGTCACCAAATTTAGTATTGCGCCCTCTAGCGGACAAAAAGTTCTATGTTAATATAAAATTAAAATAAATATACTGTGTTTGGTATTTCATGAAAGAGCTTCACGAGTACTTTATGCTTGTACATAATTACAAGAATGCTTTAATGATGTTAAATACGAGCAATAAGAGTAAAGCGCGGATCACGGGAACTGTGAATCGCTTTATGCAATGTAGAGCAGTGTGAACATTAATACAATATGTAACGCACTAATGAAAACGACTTAAGCTGGGAGTAAATACACGCGGTAAAGGCAGAAACAGTTTGATAACATGCTAAAACTCCCATAAAAATGTCCTCTGCACCATATGCCTTAGGGCTTATGTTGTTATATGTGCGTGTAGATGTAATATGTCAAGTACCTAGTTTTTAGTTCATCAATTTAACTTTTGTTAATATTATGCGCCACAAATACACTTTAACACCAAAATAGTACAAATAGTAAAAAGTATAAGAACTAAAACCCAACTACGACAGAAAACGACGCTGAAAAAGTATAAAACAAGATTTTCAGAATACTGAACTGAACAAAGTTGCTAATGTAGTTGCAAGTAAATGGACATAGTTAAGATGCCTTCGTTGTAAATTGACAATAATATCATACAATACCATTCTGAAGTATGCAATATTCACTATGTAGAGATAAATTTTCATGCTTGGAAAGGCGTAGTCACACGTTGTCAAGGTGCTACGGTAGGTAGGTATATGTAAGGTGTGACTACGCCTTTCCAAACATGAAAATTTATACTTTTTCAGCGTCGTTTTTTGTCGTAGTTGGGTTTTAGTTCCTTTACTTTTTATTATATGCTCTTCAAGTTGAGCACTTCGTCTTAAAGTCGAAGATGTTTACATATTTTTGGAGCCTTGGCAATGTATACATATTTTTGCTTCTGACTGTACTTGTCGATTTTGATATGTGAAAACTAATTATATAAAAAGCACGGAGAACGTATTTACATTACACTCAAAATATAGTGTGAATTATTTACCATTTAATAATATGTACTTAGGGATTCAAGTGGGTCAAGAATTAATTAAACATGGGGGAAACATAAACATGAAATAACAAATTGCTGATTTTTTCAGAAAGTGCCAATCTTTTTTAATCGAATTGAACACCTAATTGAAATCACGTTTGCCTTTTGAAGATCAAATTTTCCGAGAACTGAAATTTCTTGACCCACACACTGCCGTGAATAAAGAATTTAGTATTTTAAGAAATGTTATGGAAATTTTCCCATACGAAGTACAGCCAGAACAACTGCAGATAATTGATGAAAAGTATAGAACACTCAATAATAATGTATAATAATAATAAAAAAATACGGATTTTCAAAATATATTTTTATTTATTAATCCTTAATAAATAAAAATATGTTTTGAAATTCAGTATTTCATTGGTATATTTTCGGTATATTTCAGTATTTTTTAAGGAGCTTCGGTATTTTTGTAATTTTTTTTTTATAATTATACACTAGTGCTTGACTGTAATCCCGCCTGATGGTAAGCAGTGATGCAATCGTTGATAGCAAAGCGCGTTAGTTTATTAAGCCCATTCACTTAAAAAATCTTAGTGAATAGGAAGGAAGACGGCAGTTGAGCGAGGTGGTGCAATGTCAAACCCAACAACACGACCAACGATGCTGCGCCAGAGGGAGATTGATGTGGAGACCTTCCACGACCAAACCTCCAACACAACAATATTTGACGCATCGTACTCGGCACACATCGCAACACAACTGCTCAGACCCGTGCTCCGTACGGCTTCACCAGACATCATGCCGGAACACGACGAATCGCTTGGCGGCAAGACTTTGTCTGGTGGGTGGTAAATTCTGCCGGCAGCCGATGTTATGGCCTACCACCAATTTAATCTGGTCACACTGGCTTGCTATTAGCGTCGTTGTATACTGAATTAGGTGTACTGAGCGATTTCCTGTTTTCTTCCTGTTATTTGCTAATTGCTATTGAACTGCAACTTGATTCGAGAATTATCTCATCAGTCTTCGCTGCGGTCGTGCATATAGCAACCCTGTTGACTTGTCTGAAATCATTTTGATACTAGCATATTATGTTATATTAGAAGCACAACTGGTTTTAATGAAAACACAAATCTATGATCTCTGGCGTTTAAATAACGTGTTTTTACCAATGAAAAGTATTCCAAAACACAATAATTGCTTTCATCATCTGATTCCAAATATTCTTCGTTAGCTGAGCAGCTGACAATGAAAATACTTTATTTTCATTGTCAACTGCTTCACTAAAAACGTCTTCGCTACTGCTGTCATCAGCCTGCTACCTTCGCTTAGGCGAATAACTGACTCATCTATATCTTGATATATATTGATTTAATTTCATTTCCGTTTTATCCAATATACAGAAAGAAAAACCGTTTATTCGTGGTATAATTTACGCAAAAAATTACAAATACCAAACACATAAAAATGTTTGAGGCAAACATGCATACAATATAACATTCACGCAATACGGCTTTCACTTAGCTTAACTAGTTAACTCCCCACTCCATGCATGACATAACATGCTGCGACCCTATGTAAAACGCAACAATATTTTACACTATACTGTGTCTATAAAGTCGTGAAAATGGATCTTTCTGAAACTAACAATTTTATTATTAGGGCAACACTAAATCTTAATAAATACAAGTACATCGAATGTCATCGGCAGTCATCGATTTGTTTTGTGACTTATTATTTATCGAAATTTGTATTGATTTTAAATTTTATTTAAAACAAAACATCGAAGAAATGTGTTAAATATGAGAAAACAAACCGGAGTGGAGCTCGGGAAATTACTTTTAAAGTTTATCATCAATGTTTGTTAGTACACCAAGCTGAAGAAATTTGATCAAATATGGATGATATTTATGCTTGAACAGTTGCTAAAATAGGTAGACAGCCTCCGTGGCGTAGCGGTAGCGGACGCGGCCGCTGCGCAAGGTGGCGCGGTTTTGATCCCCGCACAGTGTTTGTATGCATGAATATGAATATTTGCACTGGTCTGGCCATACCTCGGAAAGCACGTTAAGCCATTAGTCCCGGTTGCCATTCGAACATCTAATGGCAGTTGTTACGGGTTGTTGGAGCCCTTAAAAGTCCTACAATTGGTCTAACTGCAGTGCTTCGATGTCGCCTTCGGGTTGTGGAGGTCAGACGGCAGTTGCTTCACGGAAAATGTCGAAGTTTAGCCATATCAGTAGTTGGACTGGTATAGCGGACCCCAGACTCCAAAGCTGAAAAGGCTTCGGATGCGACTGGGATTACCGCTGAAATGATGATGATGATGAGTTGCTAAAATAGGTATGTAATCATGTTAATGTTTGTTTTTATTTAATAGAAGTTTCAAATTTACTAAGTAAACGATTTTAAGACTAAAATGAGGATTGTTTACATTGCGAATTTATAGGTCAGTTTGCAAAAATAAGTAGACCGTAATGTAGCAGTTTTGATAATTTATGTGATTTAATTTACCGCTGATTTTAAAAATGAGTTATATCGTGTTCGGAATTAAAATTAGTGATATCCATCTTGTGATAGAAATTGCATATTATTATTTTTAATCTTTCAGGAAAATGTGAGAGTGAAACCTTTATCAAGATATGATATGTATGAGTTAGTTATTCGCTTAGGTGAAAATAGCAGGCTGAAGACAGCAGTAGCGGAGACGATAATGAGGCAGCTGACAATGAAAATACTTTTTAACGAAGAATATCACACGAGCACCTCTTGGAAATCTGTCTGAGGCCATATTAGCGATCAATCGTGATCTGAACCGCATATGTGACTGGAGCAAAAGATATGGGCTTCTCGTCAACCCCATAAAGACGCAGGCTATAGTCGTGGGCAGTTCTAGGACGGTCTCTAGAATCGACTGGACGACCCTACCTGAAGTTTCTTTTGAAAACTCAGTGGTTCCCTTTAGTGACAAAGTTAAGAACTTGGGAATATATATTGTTAAACCTTTCTCTTGGAGTTTCCAGCTGCAGGAAGTTAGCCGCAAACTATTTGCATCTGCTGCGTCTCTGAAGAGATTACGTAATTTCCTACCGACGGCCACCAAAATTGCACTTGCACAATCTCTTCTGCTACCCATCCTCGACTATGCTGATGTCAGCTATCTTGATATTACCCAAGACCAACTAGATAAGCTTGAGCGACTTCAAAATTTTTGTATAAGGTTCATATTTGGTCTGCGCAAATATGACCATGTATCCGAATTTCGCGTAAAGCTCAAGTGGTTACCAATTCGCATTCATCGGAATGCTCACATTCTTTCCCTTGTATATAATGTGCTTTTTTCTCCTTTCACCCCTCTTTATCTCAAGAATCGCTTTCAATTTCTGTGCAACTCTCATACTAAAACGTTAAGGTCATCAGATAACTTAAAGCTCAAAATGCCTGTGCATTCCACAACGTTCCTTGATAAATCTTTCACTGTTCAGGCCCCTCGTTTGTGGAATGCATTGCCAATTGAAATTAAACGCGCGCAATCGTTGCAGGAATTCAAGAGACTCGTGAGGGAACACTACTTGTCGTTATGATCTTGTTCAACAAATACTTTTTGGCTAATTTACTTGCTTACCTGTTATGTTCAGTTTCTATGTATTAATTTTTGTATATGTATGTATTTGTGTATCTACTTTAGTATATTGTAATAATGATGTTTGCACCAATGACAGTCCCATTTGTGGTTCCGGAATATCTGTCCATCCTTTGGTTGCCTGGAAGAGATCGCATTAGCGATAAGGCCGCCCATTGTATGTTTTTTGTGATGAATGTTTTTTGTTCTATGGTTGTATTGTACGTGTACAATAAAGAATATATAAATAAAATAAATAAATATTTCGAATCAGATGATGAAAGCAATATCAGGTCTTGAATACTTTTCATTGGTAAAAACACATTAAAAAAAAAATAAAATAAATATGTATGATTTTTTTGTTTTACTCATTTAATTTAAACGCCAGAGACCGTAGATTTGTGTTATCATTAAAACCTGTTGTGCTTTTAGTACAAAATAATGTGCTAGTATCAAAATGATTTCAGTCAAGTCAACAGAGATGCACGACCGCAGCGCCCTCATTTATTTTCATGGCTTTTTATACGGACCATAATATAAAGTAGAATTTTAAAATACAGGATATAATTTAATTGCTAATAGAATATCATCCTCAATCAGTGTGACCATTTGTGGCAGATTTCTGCCATTTTGGCAGATTTTGCCCCTAAATTTTGATGGTGGCAGATTATGGTGACGATTTGAGATTTCGGCAGATTTTGGCAGATTTAAAAGATTTTGAGGCAGATTTTGACGGATTTAAAAGATTTTGAAGAAATAAAAATATCCGAATTAAATTTTTGATGCGTTCATCTTTTTTAAATGAATTACTATAGGTGTTTTAAGTAATTTGGTAAGATTGATTTTGTGAAACTCGCAACACCTGTTTCATAGACAGTTCGTACGGGGACTCCCGGCTTATCATGTTGTAAAACAAGTGCGTCATAGGATTATAGACTGTAATGAAATAGATATTGTGTTCATATTCATATACACTTTATTGTTTTCATTTCATACAGACTTTATTACCTTATTCTCTTTTGAGTTTTGGTGTATTGTGTTTCGTGATCGTGAGTGGTGAGGTTCTGTTCTAAGTAATACTGAACAGAAGATATGAGCGTGCTTATAGACATTTGAGAGAGAGATTTACAGTTTTTGGATCCACAGCATGTAGTTTACAAAGATTTTACTTCAAAATTAAACGTAGCAAAGAATTTTCCAAAAGACGAAAATGACATTCAAAAAGTTGATGATGAACTACGACAAATTAAATTTGATAACAGTGTAAGATACTTGTTAGAATCAGGTGGAAGTAGCACAACCAGCACAATTTTGAACATAGACTAATTTTGGGGAGCTGTTGGAAAAATCTTGTACGCAAATGGGGCTACAAAATATCCAAATATTACAAATTTCACAAAAGGACAGCCTCCGTGGCGTAGCGGTAGCGGACGCGGCCGCTGCGCAAGGTGGCGCGGGTTCGATCCCCGCACAGTGCAAGTATTTGTATGCATGAATATGAATATTTGCACTGGTCTGGTCGTGGCTCGGAAAGCACGTTAAGCCGTTGGTCCCGGTTGCCACGCGAACATCTAATGGCAGTCGTTACGGGTTGTCGAAGCCCTCAAAAGTCCAACAATTGGTCTAACTGCAATGCTTCGATGTCGCCTTCGGGTTGTGGAGGTCAGACGGCAGTCGCTTCACGGAAAATGTCAAAGTTTAGCCATATCAGCAGTTGGACTGGTAAAGCGGACCCCGGACTCCAAAAGCTGAAAAGGCTTCGGATGCGACTGGGATTAATGCTGTGATGATGATGATGACAAATTTCACAAAAGCTTTATTATCTTTGCCCATGTCTAACGCTTCCTGCGAGAGTATATTATCTCAGATAAATTTAAGTAAAACAAAAATTAGGAATAGTTTCTTAAATCAACACATTTCTTCTATCAATAGTCACTAAAGAAGGGTTAGCACAGAAATTGTGTTTTCTTTAAGCCAACTGAAAATATGAATAAGAAGATGTCTTCCACTTCCACTTCTACCTAATACGAAAATGAAGATTGGATGCAAATGTTGACATCTAGAACCAGTTTCTGATTTAATAGTAGGTGTTTGACTGCTACGTGGAAGATTTTTTTTTTTTTTTTTTGGTAAACAAATTTCATTAAAACATTATTTTTTTTCGTTTTCATGGTGGCATATTTTTGACATTTTTTGGGGCCACGTGTGGCAGAATTTCGCCCATTTCGTGGCAGATTTGCTATTTCTCAGATGGTCACACTGTCCTCAATAATCACTTTATGTAGTGGCAACATCATGAAGCGTTCGGTTTGACTGACGTGACGTATTTTTTATAGTTTTTACATTTTTATTATCCTCGACTATAAACCGTGTAAATGTTTTCTCTCTTCGTTCGAGGAGGCCTGATTGCAGTTGGAGTGTCATAATCCATCATCTGTAAAGACGATAGCAACCCACTTATAAGCAAACACTATAATTCGCACATAAAAACATTGCCGAGAAGTTCTATGAAGCTTTGTTGCACTGTGGTAGGTAGTAGTTTGTGATTAAGATTTTCGTTGTGTGAGTAGGTATTTTGTTAATTTTCGAAGAAGTTGCAGAATGGGTTTTTAATCTAAAAACTGTAGTAGATAATCGAGTGTTCCTAATCAATATTGAGCTGAGTCAGGTAGTGCATGTATTCGTTTAGCCGAATGAAGGAGTATTATTGTAGTTAAATGACTGGATGTAGCAAAAATACCTTTTCATCGATTGCACTGTTTCAAATAAGGCACACAATCACCAATATTCCATATAGAGTGTCTGCTTGCTACTGATTGTTTGAGAGCTGTCTATTTAAGGCTAGTGGTGCCATCTCAAAGACCTGCCCCCAGGGGTTTTTTGACGGGAAGCTAACATGAGTGTCACGCGCATTTTTCATTGGACTTTTAAAATTATTTATAGTGTCGTTTACTAAATAAAAGATGAAAGTTGAAGCGTGATTTATGTAGTAAATAGTGCATTCAGTAAATAATGCTTATAGAACATTGAAATATCGCAGCATAGCCACATAATGGCTTAGCATCAAATCTCCTCTTAGTCGGCTTACGCGGCCGTTATTTCAACTGTCATTGGCGATATCCGCCATTATTGTGAAATAAATTTTTAAAGAATTTCTATAATTCGTTACACGTGTTATTGGCAAAATTGTGGTATCTAACCACAGAGGCCATTGAAGAGTTGAAGTAGTATTCACTCTAAAGAAAAGGAGAAGACCTGCCCCCAGGATTGAAAGTCTAAGTTCCCCTGATTTTGGACCTTTCACTCTAGACATTTCAATAGCTTTTACATTCACTTCCATGTTGATCAAAATATTGCTTCGTTACAAGAATAACATGGTATTTTTTAAAGCATATTTTTACAGGCAATTTCAAACATGAAGTGTTGGTAAATTCCAAAATTATTAGGATAACAAAATTAATTTTTTGCAGTTATTAATGTAATTACTAAAAATAAAAAAAAATAATCCTAGTTCATTATTAAATAGGTAAGTAAAAAAACTGTTTTAAAACAAACACAAATGTTAAATTTTTAATGAAAGCAAGTCACAAATCGCTTGTAACATAATTATTGATATATCATTTTGAAGGTGTTCAATATAGATGTAATGCTGTGTGATAATTTAAATAAATCACACCATAAAAATAAAAATATTGTTTTCAAAACTAATAAAAATTTACCAAAACAATGGCTTATACCATGAAATTAGTTTAGGGCACAATAATCAACAAGAGATTACAAGCAATTCCACAGTACTAAGAACTTGCTTCAATTAAAATTATAAGATAAATAAAAATGTACATTCATACAAATTGCAAATATCTGAATTAAAGACAACATAAAATTTTCTACTGGATTTGTAAACATGTCACACCTCTTTTGGTGTTTGACTCACTTGTTTGATTTAGTTTGGACTTGTAGTAAAAAACACTGATTGAATAGACCGCTACTAAAATGTTATTCTTTTGCAATACAATACAAATGTCTTGTTTCTTAGATTCTTTTTCTTTTCTAATTTTGATGTGGGTATTCTTAAAGAACTTAAAAATGTTTACTTTTTTTCTTGATATTCTTTATTCTCTATACAGCACCAGGAACATAGGAACATAAACAACATGGACTTTTACTTCTTATATGAGGGGTCTAGAATCAAAAGCGCCTCTGTCCAGTTTTTTATTTTTTTCATAATACGCCTAATACCTGTTGCAATTACTAGAGTAATGTTATATCTAACAACTACATTTCATTTGATCATAAATAGTCAAATGTTTAAATAAATACACATTATTTAAAAGCATACCAAACGGTTTTTTTATATTATATTTTGAAATCTGGATAGAGTAGGTTTTGCATTTAAACATTGGATAGAAGCGGTTTTGCATTGTATTACAGCTCGCGCGGCGAGAGTTTGGCTTTGACCTTCGGGTGGAGGGGATTACTGCGCATGGGTACTGTCACACACACAGTACTTTTCCTTTTTTATTTACCAGGTTGGATATTTGAGAGGGTCAAAATTCATATACAGTGGTAATAATGCTAGAAAATAATAAGAAATATAGATAAACTTCTTCATTTATTAAAACTATTGATAGTTATTTTACTTATATAAAATGTTTATTTCCTTTTAAGGTTTACAAAGACAGCGATAAAATTCTAAATAATTTTTTTTTATTAAAATTATTTATTCCTAGATACATGTAAAATTGGTACATACAAACAAAAGAAAACTTAAAATAATTATTAAATACAGTGTGTCCCCGGATAATCTGCAACCCCAAAAGGGTGTGAAACTACACCAAAATGTAATTTAAAAAAAGTTAACATAAAAAAAAAGTCTTTAGCAGCAGTGCTATTCAGATTCTGAATCAGTAAAAGGTTTAACGCTTTCTATGAAATCACCGCATGGTCCAGCGGTGCTGCCGCAACATGAAATTGTGCAACGTCTTTTGCTTGTTGAGGGTCCGGGTTCAGGGCTTCCTTGGTCGCTGTTGTCATCATCATCATCATCATCATCATCTTCATAACTATCATCAGAATCATCGTCTTCGGAACTATCATCGACGCGAATTAATAATTGCTCGGAAAGTAAATCAACTACATGGTCACTCTTCTTCTATATCTTTTACCTTTTACATATTTTTTCCATTCCTGGGCACCCATTAAGGATACTTTTTCTTTGATAAGTTTGGTACATTCTTGTAAGGCGGTAATCTCAATATGCTATGGTTTGCTTCTGCTAAAATTTGATCGATTGAAAAAGTTTTAAATCTTTCTTTATTAGCTTTTATCAAGTTGTACAAGTATTGTGGCTTGAGCATTGTTGAATCATATTGTAAGCCTTTATCAGTTAGCCAATTCTGCATATCGGCTTTTTTGGTATTGGAGGACGGTGCTAAATCCAATTGTTTATTGTGGTATGAGGCGTTGTCGACAAACACTACAGAATTGGGTGGTAGGTTGGGAATCGTGTCCTAAGCCATTTTTCATAATTCTCGTAATTCATGTTGTCGTGATAGTCCCCTGTTTTGGTATCAGCTTCAAACGTTAATAAAGCATTTGGTATAAACCCAGCTGCAGATCCTGCGTGGACTATCACGACTCGTTGTCCTTTAGAAATAGGTTTTTTTAGTCCTTCCGTAGGGCCATCGCTTCAGGCTTTGGTTGTTGAGTGCGATGAATATACGTAGGATTCATCTGTGTAAACAATGGGTCTTCCTTTTTTTTTGTCGATATTTTCTTATTTTTCTTAAATATTCAATGCGTTGTAATCGATATATTCTATGTTTCTATTAGTAATTTACGGTTGTTTTCTGTTTTTTTCCTTAAGTCCTACAAAAAGGCGCTTAAGAAGGCTCGCTTCGACCGCATTACTCAGATTGCTATATGGTTGCGCAGAGAGCTCTCTGCGCAACCATGCGGTAGCAGATCTTCCTGGTCCCTAGCCAAATCGGTCGAGGCGAACTTCTGTCGGCCCACACTGCCTCCGCTGGTTAGGCTCGATGGAGCACTGGCCCATACGGCGAGAGAGAAAGCAGGTCTCTTTGCATCTTTCTTTGCCCATAATTCGCGTTTTGACACTAACAGTGCTACTCCACCTAAATTATCTCATTGCGGAACCTTAATGTCGGAGGTTCGCATTAGGAACAAGGAGGTTCTGAGAGTATTGTGTCGTCTGGAGGTGAATAAGGCTAGTGGTCCAGATGGTATACCAGCGATTGTTCTTAAGGCATGTGCGCCCGAGTTGTCTCCTGTAGTGACGTGCTTGTATCGCCTCTCATTTAGGACTGGTACAGTGCCCAAGTCCTGGAAGCTTGCCAACGTGCAGCCCGTGCCCAAAAAGGGTAGTCGTGCCGATTCTATCAACTATCGGCCGATTTCGATAACCTGCATACTCTGCAAGATTATGGAGCGTGTATTGAACTCGCGCCTCTTGGCTTAACTGGAAGGTAACGATTTCCTCAGTGACCGACAGTATGGGTTTCGACGCAATCGGTCAACTGGGGACCTACTAGTGTATGCCACTCACTTGTGGGGCGAGGCCCTCGAGAAAAAGGGGAAGCGATTGCCGTCTCCCTTGATGTCTCGAAGGCCTTCGACCGGGTATGGCACGCTGGCCTTTTGAGTTGTTATGTTCTTATGATTTGAATTAAAGACTTATGATCATTTTATAATATCGTTTACTATATTCAGAAGTACACGCTGTCGTCTACACAGTTACAAAGAGAATGAAGCCATTAGCCAACATGCATATAGTGATGTGACTTCAGTATATCTTACTAAATAGTGATGTTACAACATCCGCCTTGTTAAGTTCCAATTAACCATTAATACACAAATATAACTGTAAGTCACTATGTGCTAACTTAACCATATTTTGAGTATACATATTTGTACATAATGTAAATGTTGTTTACATCTTACAATTACTTATTCTAAGTTAATTAAATTTATTCTAGAATACATTTATATTGTTTAACCGACTTCATCTATTAGCCTTCTAACTGGCTTGACTGTTCTGCCAGAACGGGTTATGTATGTATTGTTCTGTGGTTTGATTTCTAAACTTCTGACTGTCATCTTCTTCTCTCTCCTGCGGCGAGCTGGATAGCATAGGAGACTACTTATGCCTTAAGTGAATTCTATTCCTCCTATACCTACATCCATTACTGTCCTCAACGACATATGACCTATTGTTTGCCAATCTAAGTTTGACAATAGCCTGTTCCCAATTGTGACTCGGTTTTCTTTTAAAGTATACATGATCATTGGGATACAACAATGACATTGACTTGCTATTTCGATTGTAATACCTAGACTTATTTACATTATTTCTACTTATACCTTCCTTATAGTCTTTTAATGTAACCACTTTTGGTTTTAATTTTTTATATGTCATTGGAATGTTATCTCTTAAATTTCTAGACATTAGAAGTTGTGCTGGAGAGTGAAGATTAGTTTTTTAGTGTATTTCTATACTGTAATAATGTTATATATGGGTCTGATGAGGTTTCTTTACATTTTTTAAACATATTTTTTATAATTTGGCTGAGCTTTCTGCTTGTCCATTTGACTGTGCATGATATGGGCTTGTTATACAGGGTGGCGCAATAGAACGTGCATTTTTAAAATAATTATTAAAAAATAAATACTAAAGGTATAGTTAAAATAAAACTAAGCAATTATTAAGTGATAACTGAAGTTAATTTTTAAAAAATAACATCATCTAAATGATGACCCTCTCTACGTTGGCACTCCTCTAACCGCAAACGGAAATTACCGAAAACTTTCTTAAGTAGTGATTGCTGCCATTTCACCACGAATATTCTCCTTGAGCTGACTGATGTTTCTCGGATTATTGGTGTAAACTTTGTGTTTGAGGTATCCCCACAAAAAAAAGTCAGGAGGCGTCAAGTCTGGACTGCGCGGAGGCCATGGGATATCACCTCTTTTCGAAATCAGTTTGCCAGGGAACATCTGCTTCACAACCGCCATGGAGTCATTTGATGTGTGACTGATAGCTCCGTCTTGTTGGAACCAAGTCCTAGAGTTCTTTATTCTTGAATTTTCAAGTTCTGGGGCCAAAAAACCTTCCAACATCGCAACATAGCATTCGGTATTAACAGTGATGTTTTGCCCCCGTGCGTTTTCAAAAAAATAAGGACCAATTATTCCTTTGGCAGAGATTGCGGCCCAAACTGTCACTTTAGGGCTATGTAACGGTTTTTGATGTTTGAGTCTGGGATTCTCACTATTCCAATAACGACAATTTTGGCGGTTTACGAACCCATTCATATGAAAATGTGCCTCATCAGAGAAAAGGATGTTTTCAAAATTTGAAAACCGATTGAGCATTTCATTAGCAAATGTGAGCCGTGCTATGAAGTCAGAGTCTTTCAATTCTTGAGTTAATTGCAGCTTGTATGGATGCAATTTAAGATCCAAGTTTAAAATTCGTTGCAAACTTCGTCGCGATATGTTTAGGACAGACGATTTCTTGCGAGTAGACATTTGTGGATCTTCTCGTACCGACTGCTTAACACTCTCAATATTGTCTTCGGTCCTAGATGTGCGTGGACGACCTTTTGCGTGTGGTTTAAACGTCGATCCAGTCTCTTCAAACCGCTTTATCCAGATTTTAATTAAATTAGCACTCGGAGCCTCCCTAATTTGCCGTACACCATACTCAGAACAAAATAGTCGCCTGACAACTACGTACGAACGAGAGTTTTCGTAAAATGCGCGCACGCAAAATGCGCGACGCTTCCCGTCGAAGTGACTCATAGTGACTAAAACTTCATGAACCGCGCTACCCAACGATATCGGTCTCCCCTCGCCCACGCCCCTTCTACCCCGCAAAAAAAGATGATGCAATATGCACGTTCTATTGCGCCACCCTGTATTATGTTCCATGTCCCATTCATGTACAAAGTTTTTAAATTCTAATGATTGAAATGGTGGTCCACCATCTGCGACTAATGACAAAGGTATGCCATGACGGGCAAAAATTGATTTTAAATGTATGATTACATTTTTAGCCGTACTGTCTTTATGTAATAGAGCTACTTCGCTTCGCTTTCGCTTGAGCTATGTATTTTGAACAATAATCTGTGACAATTAAATACGTTTGGTTATCAAAATACATTAAATCAATACCAACTTGTTGCCATGGATACTTGTTAATTTCAAAGTTCTGCAATGGCTCATTTTGATTACAAGGTTTAAATTTTGCACATGTCATACATTGTTCCACCATATTCTTCATATCTACTGTGATTCTTTGACGTTTTGTGGTGTAGGTATATCTACAATTGCTTTGACTATTTCTGGGTCAACCCTTGCTCCGTCTTTAGAGAAAATGTGACCCAAAAACAGACTTCAGAAACTAAAAATTTATATTTAGACTTATTTAATTTTAAATTGACTTGACGTGCTCTTTGCATGGCTTAATGTAACCTCTCGTTATGTATGGACTCATTCGGACCATAGACTAGAATGTCATCAATAAATATTAAAACTCCTTCTAAATCACCAAACAAATTCATCATTACACGTTGAAATATTTCTGAAGATGCACTTATTCCAAAAGGTAATCTTAAGTATTTATATCTGCCAAAAGGTGTCTGAAACGTGCATAAGTCAGAACTATTTTCATCCAATTTTAACATCCAAAAACCAGAAAATGCGTCCAAATGAGAGAAACAAGCTGCCCCTACTAATTAAGACCTTATTTCATCAATTGATTTTAGTGGATATATTTCCCTTATGATGTTTTTATTTAAATTTCTTGGGTCTAAACAAATTCTCAATTGACCTAAACTTTTAACAGTAATGACTAGGCTATTCACTCATTCTGTAGGCTCAGTAATTTTCTGAATTACTTCCATTCTTTCCATGCGATCCAGCTCCTCGCGAAGTCTTCCAAGCAATCCAAATGGTATTTTCCTCAGAGGATCTATGCATGGCTCCGCATCAAGTTTGAGTTTCAGGTGACAGACAGAAGGAGACATCCAAGACCCTGGAATACATCATTATACTTTGTAAGAATTTTGTTGGCAAAAGTTTTGTTTTGATATTGAGAAAACTCTTTTAATTATACCTAGTTTCTGTCAAGTGGGTAAACCTAATACATTTGGACACATTAGATCTGCGACTACAAACACTATATTTTCTATTGACATCTTATTTTCAAAAAATATGCTACATTAGATATTGACTTGGCCCATGATGGAAATAGATTTACCTTCAAATC
This sequence comes from Sesamia nonagrioides, assembly GCA_017933935.1. Classification (NCBI taxonomy): domain Eukaryota; kingdom Metazoa; phylum Arthropoda; class Insecta; order Lepidoptera; family Noctuidae; genus Sesamia; species Sesamia nonagrioides. The sequence goes on from JADWQK010000346.1 coordinate 503,571, forward strand.
CATTGACGTTTATTTAACATTTGATAAGTGTCATTTGAGTTTGACGTTTGAACTTATAATAAGTTTGTTTCGACATTACATTGAGATCAGCTCCCGTGTCTATTATGCAATTAATTTTTGACCTACCTACTTTTATATTTATGTTCCATGACTGTGAATAATTTTTATTTTGTTTTATGTTGACTGCATTAATTTGCTGTTTATAATAAACTGACTGACTGACTGGTTACATGACTGATTTGAGTTCTTAGACTCAACATTGCGACTATATGACTTATGACTGCATGTCTTTGACTGGTGATGGCATCTTTTACCATTTTTATGACAATATTACTTGACATGACTGTGAATTTTTCCCTGTGCGACTTTGTGTGATTGAGTAAACGATTGATTCTCTTTGTTGCTGTGCATAGTAAACAATTTATTTTCTTTGTTGCTGTGCATAGTAAACGATTGATTCTCTTTGTGACTGTGCAGTTGTGTACTTGCTGACTTGATTGTGTGTGTATGTGTTTTTATGTAACTAATATATTGATTACTATGACTACTCAACATTCCAACAAAATAATCTTGAGTACTTTTGTTTAAATCAAACGACTCTAAACGACCTATGCTTTTATTTTTACTACAATATTTAGCAAAATGACCAAAAGATTTACATGACCTGCATTGAGCTCCTTTTGCTGGGCACTTGTATCGATGAGACTGCCCACAGCGACCACACGTCCTCGCGTGCTTCTCTGGATTGGGAGACTGCTTCTCCTGGTTGGGAAGCCTCCCTGCGCCAGACCCTTGCCGGTTGACTGGTGAAGCTCGCCGTCGATACTCTTCCCGACTACGGCTCCTCCGACGTAAATGCATGACGTTTTCAGGTTTATCACCAGCGGAGATGCTGACCATCTTTTCTGCATCTTGTTGCGCAGTGATCATTGTACTTGCCAGCTCTCGCATCCTCTGGTATGAGAGATCAGGTTCTTGTAGTAATCTCTGACGTACATGTGCTAAATCCAAATTCAGATTTGCAATGAAAATATCTTTGATGAGAGATTCCCTGAGCACTCCAAATTCACATTCTTGACTTTTATTTTCTAGATCAGCTAGAAATTGCTCGATGGATTCCGATTTCTGTTGCCTTCGTGTGAAGAAATTGTGACGACACATGGTTATTCCTCCTCGGTTCAAAAAAATTATCAAATTTAGTTTTGACCTCTAACAACGTGGTTTCCTTTATTTTGAGATTCAACTGTTTTGTCTGTGTAATTGTTTGTAAATGTGTAACGCTTTTTCTCCAATGTGATGCAATAAAATAGCAATTTTACATTTTTCGGGAGATATATCCAAACCTGTAGTCAATAAATATAGCTCCAGTTGTTGCCACCAGCGCCTCCATGCTTCCGCATTGTTGTTTGCAGAAACTGACGATATATTCAACGTTTTAATCCTATTGTTCACATAATTCTGAACGCCATCTTGAATCACTGCTCCTGTTTCAAAAGAAGTTTTACCTTGTAAAATAATATACATGATTAGGTTGAGACTTAGGACTTTTTGAACGTCATTTTTACATAAGACATTCCCTCAAAAACGCCCGTCCTTCGCCTCTTCCTAGTGCTTTCTCAGGAATGAAGAAGTCTCGGAACAAACTGGAGAGTTTGGGGTTGTGTTTGTTGGTGGGCTTTTTTAAATGAACAGACAGCTGTGCTGCTGGATATATATACATATGACGTTGTATGTTAAGTATTTACACAGGACATTAATTTAAATTTTTTGCCTTATTCCAGCTAGCCACGCCAATATACAAGCAAAACAAGAAACAAAAAAAAAAATCATTAAAAATTGAAATAAAAGTAACTAAAAAACTTATTATCTAAATAAAAGGCTCTAGGCATAAAGGATGTGACAGCTCACATATTTATGTACTAGCTTTCCGCCCGCGGCTTCGCCCGCGTGGAGTTCGGTTATATCGTGCTTTTTAGATTTCCCTCGGGAACATCAAAATTTTCCGGGATAAAATGTAGCCTATGTTCTTTCTCAGGGTCTAAAGATTGTCTGTGCCAAATTTCATCAAAATCGGTTGAGAGGTTTAAGCGGGAAAGCGTAACAGACAGACAGACAGACAGACAGAGTTACTTTCGCATTTATAATATTAGTATGGATTGTAAAAAAATTACAATTATATCATCATCATCATCCCAGCGTGAATCCCAGTCGCATCCGAAGCCTTTTCAGCTTTGGAGTCTGGGGTCCGCTTTTACCAGTCCAACTGCTGATATGGCTAAACTTCGACATTTTCCGTGAAGCGACTGCCGTCTGACCTCCACAACCCGAAGGCGACATCGCACCATTGCAGTTAGACCAATTGTTGGACTTTTGAGGGCTCCAACTACCCGTAACGACTGCCACTAGATGTTCGTATGGCAACCGGGACCAACGGCTAAACGTGCTGCTCACGACCAGACCAGTGCAAATATTCATATTCATGCATACAAATACTTGCACTGTGCGGGGATCAAACCCGCGCCACCTTGCGCAGCGGCCGCGTCCGCTACCCCTACGCCACGGAGGCTGTCACTAAATTTTCAAAAAAAAATTACAATTATATGAACTCACTAGCTGTGCCGGGACTTCGTTCGCGTGGTTGTCGAAAACAAAACAAAGTCCTTTAGATAAGAGTAGGCTATCCATACTAATATTATAAATGCGAAAGTAACTCTGTCTGTCTCTCTGTCTGTCTGTCTGTCTGTCTGTCTGTCTGTTACGCTTTCCCGCCTAAACCTCTCAACGGATTTTGATGAAATTTGGTACAGACAATCTTTGGACCCTGAGAAAAAACATAGGCTACCTTTTATCCCGGAAAAATTGATATTCCCGAGGGAAATCTAAAAAGCGCGATATAACCGAACACCACGCAGGCGAAGACGTGGGCGGAAAGCACACAATCTTTAGACCCTGAGAAAGGACCTAGGCTACCTTTTATCCCGGAAAAATTTGATGTTCCCGAGGGAAATCTAAAAAGCGCGAGATAACCGAAATTTACGCGGGCGAAGCCGCGGGCGGAAAGCTAGTATATGTATATAGCCTACTCTTATCTAAACGACTTTGTTTACCACCTTCTTATATAAAGTATATATGTATATACTTTATTTAAGAAGGTGGTATAATATTTTTTTGGACAATAAAGATCCTGACTTTGGTATAGTTGATTACGTTAATGCTTCTCTATATACTATGTTAGCAGTGTAATTACCCGGAGCATATACAAATTCTACGCGAGATTGACGCTGTTCTACTGTTTCTGCTCGTCTTAGTATATCTATTCTTTCCCTTTCAGATGCAAGATAACTTTTATTGTTTCTTTGTACACATACTGTAATCGTTCTTCTCTTTGTGAGAGAGATTTAGACTCGCGTGAGAGAGCGTGTCGCTCTTTGGGTCAGAGGACAGACGTGCTTGGCATTCCTTGATACTCTCTTGGAAGCACAGATCTGTGGTCCGAGTTCTCTCGAGGGCGTGACGCTCTCGGTCAGCTGATAGTCGCACTTCGCGTTCTTGGATGCTCTCTTGTGAGCGCAAAGTCGCGGTCCGAGTTCTTTGCAAACTTAAGCGTGACTCTTTTTCGGTGAAAGTCTAGGACTGTAGTGAGAGGGCATTACTCTCTTGAACAGCTGACAGCCGTACTTCGCGTTCCTCGATGCTTTCTTGAAACCACAAAGTCACGGTCCGTGTTCTTTGTGAACTTAAACGTGACTCCTTTTCGGAGAAAATTTCAGATTCCTGTGAAAGAGAGACGTGCTCACGGTTAGCAGATAATCATGCTTCACGATCTTCTTCTTCTTTATCCTTTTCGCTTTTCGGCTACGTAGCGAAAGGTATGTTTTTTTTTCTTCGAGGAATTTTCAAGGAAAATATCAAAGCAATAAACAAACCCAACAACACTTGTGACCGAATAGCTTGCAAACTTAAAAGAACGGTGCGTCAAACAGTCTTGTATGACAACGAATCATCTGTTCGTGGTCGCGACTCAACGAATTGGCAACACTAACTGTAAAACGATTCACAACTAAGCAAACTCAGAATTAAATACTACTTGTTTCGAATATCAAGGAGCATCTTTACTTCGTACTTTAAACCAGTGACCAAACGAAACCAAAAAGCCATTACACCTTTTTCGACCAATTTAGAACATTGATACTTTTCCAAGCAACGAAAGACCTTTTACGAAACACGTAAGAATTTTTAAGACACCCAACAAAACCCAATTTGTCATATAAACACGGCTGAGGGTGATTCTCGCGCGGAAAATCTTAACTCCGCCATTCAGAAAATGACGCCATTTGCACAACGCCATCTATTGGATTTGGATTTCAACTGAGGAGAGACTTTTCAAAACGACTTATTTCTCGTTCAGAGTTCGTACAGAAATTAGCTCTTTCGCAAAGTCGCAAAGATGTATTTCTCTATAGAATTCACACAGAAATAAGTCCATTTGAAAAGTCACTCCTCAATTATCAACATTAGTTCTATTTTTAGTCTCAAGATGTCGTTGCAAGTACTAAACTGAATTGCGTGTTGTATCATTTTATTTCTTGAACTCACTTAATCATATCTTTTGATAGAATAAACCGATTTCGATGAAACAAAACCTAAGTTACACCTCAAGTAGCGTATAACTTTTGTATGTAAAGATTGTCTGCATTGAATTCATAGATTTTACGTGATGCGCGCACAAACAAACAGACAAAAATTTCAAAAATGATGAAAATGGGTCCTGTTGGTTGTTCTTTAACACGCTGACTATTTTTTTTTTCAATTTCTTCATTGTTCAAAAATTACTTTTCTACACATTTATTATATGTATAGATTAAGATTAGATAAGAAGAACGCATCAGTGGAATTATAAAAGATACCTACCAATCAAATGAAACTATCAATCAAAAATATCATACGAGTATAAACACTGGAAATCAATTTCTAAATGAAGTCGTCGAGACACAACCGTCAGCAATCTGCGCGCGGTACTGGACAGTACTTAGGACAGTATATTGCAACATTACTTTATTTTTCTAAAAAAAAGAATTTTTCTAAAATAAAAGTAGCCTAAGTTACTCCTTATTACATAAGCTATCTGCTAGTGAAAGTCCCGTCCAAATCGGTCCAGCCGTTCCAGAGATTAGCCGGAACAAACAGACAGACAGATAGACAGACAAAAATTTAAAAAATATGTGTTTTGGTATGAGTACCGTATATACATTGATATGCATGTAGTAGAAAGCGGTTATTTTAATATTACAAACAGACACTCCAATTTTGTTTATTTGTATAGATATAGATATAACCTGTCACTAAATTTTCAGCTAATTCTGAAATATTATTCCAAGCACGCTTAAATGATAAATGTTTGATTACATTCATCGCATAATAGAATTAACATTTCTTCGGCAGGTCCAATTAATTATTTTGTTCTCAATAGTGATCAGTCGGCAGATAGACTGGCTAAACAGAATTTAGTATTCATTGTTTATATTTATTTAATAAGCAACAATATGCAATAATAAATTACTACTTTATTTTATTATTATTAATAAAACGTCATTTTGGAACCGCATCGCACATGCTCGAGAAACGCTTACAAAACGCCGATGCTGTTGTAACGGCATGCATGCCATGCAGGCATGTGGCGGCGTGCTTCATTGTAATAAAATGGCATCGGAAAAATTCAAAGTGTTAATAGAATATTCAATTTGCAATCGGAATACTGAATTTCTATTAAAACTTATCAAATAAGTCTTGAAATTATAAGTTTTATAAATATTATTTTTTATTCCTTCACCATTTCATTCGGTTTGCATTCATTATGCATTACTTTGAATCAGTTTCACTGAATAATAACGTTGCTGTTGTAATAAATGATTTTAATTCTGTACCTAAGTATAAACACTTTTTGTCAATCATATAAGTTTTATAACTAGAAGTCGCCGTTTCTTATCTGTCTATCAAAACTCAGCGGTCACAATATTTATTTATCATCTTGTAATTAGTTCTAATTGTTTATCATAGAATTACATACATTACTAGCTTCTGCCCATGGCTTCGCCCGCATGGATATCCTGTTGATGTTTAATTTTATTTATTTGTACAGGTACATAGGTACCCTTGTTAAAAAAATATCACCCGGTTGAGCTGGAAACCATCCCCAACATAGTTGCTAAAAGACTAGGCAGAAGTATTCTGTCCTATTCTATTCCTTTTTTTTGCACAGCACTTCGCCCACGCCTTCGACTTCGTGGATTTTGGACTTTCAGATTTTAGCAAATCAACGAGAACGAAGTCGCGTCTTTACCCTACAGAAGGTAGTTGTACAAAAGTAATTTGAAGATTTATGAATTCACAATTATTTCTCATAATTATATTACTTCATAAATCTTCAGGTTTAATAATTAAAGTAATAAGATCTTTCATATAAACGATCTCCTACCCTTGCATTGCTGTCCAACTTGATTTGTTTTGTTTTTAAATCATTCGGTACGTTTCAATGATTTGAGGTTATAAGGAAAACGTTATGTACGTACAGCTGTCTTAACTTGATTATTGAAAAATCATAAGGTGCATGATTTTTTTTGTTGTTTTAAATTCATTCGACATAGACGACCGGCCGCCCGGCCGTGCAAGGCATGCGTTCCTGACACCTTTCAGAGCGACAATTCGAGTAGCTAATAAAGATCAACTTCGCAAAACACGAATTCGTTTGTATGAAGTTGACAGGTGTCAAGAACTCTTTTTCTCGACATGTCGCTTGCACAATAGTCTAAACAGCTGTCAAAAATGACTTTGTTGTATAGCACTAGAGGTTCTTTTGGCGCGTCGCCAAAATCAAAACGAACTCCGCCATTTTGTTTTCTGAATACATTTTGAGTGACATTTCACAAAACAATTGCATACTTCGTCATTCGAGCGCCAACATATCCCACTTTTTTAGGGTTCCGTTGCCAAATGGCAAGAAATGGAACCCTTATAGATTCGTCATGTCTGTCTGTCCGTCCGTATGTCACAGCCATTTTTTTCCGAAACTATAAGAGCTATACGGTTGAAATTTGGTAGGTAGATGCATTCTGTGAACCGCATTAAGATTTTGATGCAAAAGTAAAAAAAAATAATCTATACTGTATACTAATATATAAAGCTGAAGAGTTTGTTTATATGTTCGTTTGTTTGTTCGCGCTAATCTCGGGAACTACTGGTCCGATTTGAAAATAGTTATTTGTTATACAAGAGTGCAAAGTTGCTGTTTAACCGCGTGTTCAATTTTGATGACTGAGCAAGCGAAGGATTCTAAAATTGAATCACGAGCGCAGCGAGTGATTCAAAATTAGAATCCTGAGCGTTAGCGAGGGAATCAAAAGGACACGAGGTGAAAAATCTTTGCACTCGAGTGCAACACGTAACTTTTCATTCCACTTCAGCGAGGAAATGACTAAATGCATTATAAAAATGTTTACAATCACAAGATAGGTACACTTTTATTTCAGTATTACTACATTATGACAGGTAAGTATTACAGAATAATCTTTAAATTATAATAAAATAATACTAAAGTATAATTAAGAAAATTTTAAAGTAACGTTGCAACAGTTATTTAAATTGAGTGTAATATTTTTGTTTGGTACTGTAATATTGGTGTTAGTCACTTGTGTACTGTTTTTCGGTAAACTGTCTGTCATACTCAATAGTTGTACCGATTCATCGGATTCCCTTGGCGTGAATGTTGGAGAGAGAGGGAGATGGTTAGGTGTTTCATAACGGCTTATTTTTGATGTAGAAGGGCCAGTCCAAGTTTCCGATTGAGGCTCTTCAGTGTAATGGCTCCTACGATGCCTTCACATATTTTAGACTTATTTTGGATGGAATCCTCTATGTATCCCTCTACAACTGCATTGGTCTTCCAGCCTCCGTGGCGCTTAAGGGACAGGAGATCAGTTCCGGAATCAGCCAAAAGTGTGGCTGAAGTTCGTCGGAAACAATGACCCGTGTACAACAGGGGTTCTGGAAGTTCAAGAAATGTTGCTATTTCTCGTGGGATACTGCCAATTTTGCTGTCTAACACACTTTCCATTGCGATACTGTAGAAAAAAACGATTGATTGGAGTGTTAGGCGGCCGTAAGGCTTGATATTTCTCAACAATCGTTACGTATTCCTTGCGAATGACAAAGTTGCGGTCTCTTTTTGTCTTTGTATTAGGTAAATTAATTAATAGTAGGTCATCTGAATGTTTCTCAATGTTTTTGACATTAAGTTGTGTTAGTTCATTAGTTCGACATGCTCCGTTTATTCCAATAATAAGAACAACCTGCAATGTAAAGAGTATTGTAGTAGATAAATGAATAAAATTTATATGAACGCATAATTATGCCTATCAACATTTACTAAGTATACTATTTAATTGAGATTAATATATGTACTTAAGTAGATACTGAATGTGCAACTGACTTATTTTTGCCGCCAAATATACGGAATCGGGTGCTTCGTTAAGAAACTTTTCAATATCAGATACTGTGAAAACCTTCGATTTTTTTGGATGATGACCAGATGAGGCTCTTTTTAAAAATGCTACTAATTTAAGATAGGTATCGATATGTATGTCTTTTTTCATCTTTATTGTTGCTTTTAGCATCGAATACGTACTCCATAGAGTGCTTGCTTTCTTGTTCTCGGATAATTCTATAAAATATGCCAGCAAAACGTTTTCTGAGAAAGTTTTGGCCCCTTTTGCTAGTCGCCACGTGTTGAACATATCGTACTGTTTTAAATACTTCTCGCGTGATTGTTGAGGTAGAAAGCTTATTTGCGCATTATTAACAGTTTCAGTCAATTCTGTTGGCGTCAAACAAACTTCCTCGTCGCTAGAATCACTCATTTTAGTTTTTCACTTGTTTTCAAGTTTCTTTTTTTTAATATAAGGTTTAACAATGACGTGAAAAAATGCCGCGTAAAGAACCGCGTACAAAGAAAATTGAAAAAAGAACATCAAGAAGGTTCCGAGTCTGAGTTTTTAACAAATTAAAAAAAAGTTGTATGATATATTCGGCACCATAGAGGCAGGGGCGTGCACAGAGATTTTGTGGAGGGTATGCACTACCCAAATATCTGTGCTTATACAAGTGCCACTAGATGTTCGTATGGCAACCGCGACCAACGGCTTAACGTGCTTTCCGAGGCACGACCAGACCAGTGCAAATATTCATATTCATGCATACAAATATTTGCTACCGCTACGCCATGGAGGCTGTCAAAATACAATGAAATGTTATTATTAACGCAACTGTAAATAAGTAATAATTTATTTCTCAAAAAACTGAAAAAATATTTTACTATCTATAAATTACATCAACGCGCCTATCTTTTTTAAATAACTCTATAAAAATTAAATATGTATAAGATCATTTTAAAATCGCTAAAGTTCTTTTTCAATAGAAATATAGACAAATCTGGGAGTCTACTTTAACCTTATGTATTTCATAAATATACGTGATGCGCTACTCATTGGAATCATAACTATTAAATTTTGCTCATTTGTAAACTTCAGGAAAACAGCAATAGCATTGAAATTCATAGCAAGTAGGTTGAAAAACTTAAGGTCTTTTAAGTTTTTATAACAACGAATTGTCAATACCGCGTTTTAAAATAATTTAGGTACCTACACGGGAAACAAAATAATAACGTTAACGTTGAAAAATTCACCGTTTTAAATTTATCTATACAGCGTGTAACAAAAAGGGTATATACATCAAGAACCCCTGAAGATTATAGGTGGTATAGAAACTCTACACAAAGTTTCAGCTCAAAATAAATTACTCGAAGAATTGATACCAAATTCTTGGTATACTTGGTATCGCATGATTCTTGAATTCAAATATTAACAAACGTGTAACAACACTACGGAGGGTCAACAACATTCCAAGTCACTTGCTAATATTACAAAACATTTCTTCTGTAATTCTGATCGCCTAGTACATATCTGCCTACCTATTGTTGAAACGCGCGGCTGCGACGCGCGCGTCCATGAGGTGCTGACAGTGGCCCGCCCGCTAGGTACTTTGTACCTACCTGCCTACTTAAATTTTGCCTCAAAAATAGCTTAACATAGTCCGAACAATCAGCAAAATAAATATGAAAATTAAAAATAATAATTTAATTAACTTACATTTTTTAGAGATGTGGTTCGATGTGACGCCCTTGGTACTGTACACACAAGGTCGCTCGTTTGTGTATCGACACCTGGACATTCCGTAGCATGTCTGGTGTCACTGTCCTGAAAGCGGCTTCGATTCGCTCTCTCATTTGCTCTGCTGTGTCACACGGCATTGCGTACACTATGTTTTTAATATACCCCACAAAAAGAAGTCTAATGGAGTTAGGTCTGGAGATCGCGGTGGCCAAGGTACATGTCTGCTACCGCGCCCAATCCACTGACGAAAACGCATATTTAGATGCTCCCTAACGTCACGTGCATAGTGTGCTGGAGCGCCATCGTGTTGGAAGATTAAATTGTTGCCCATCACGAGATTAGCGTAACCTAAAATTGATAGGCTTTCTGTGAGGGCATCGTCCAATTCGTTGGTTAAAAAATTTAAATAATTTTGACCGTTTAGGCTGTGCGGCAAAAAAATTGGTCCTACGACAATTTTTCCCGCAATACCAGCCCACACGTTTAGTCGCCATTGGTGTTGAAACGACGATTCCGTAGAAGCATGCGGGTTAGCGTGAGACCAAACATGGTCATTGTGTATGTTGCTTATCCCAGCTCTTGTGAATGACGCTTCATCTGTCCACAGTACTCTTGAGCCAAAATCTGGCGAAGCTGCTACCTGACCGCAGTACCAATCGCAGAAGGTCACGCGAGGCAAAAAATCTGCAGGTGTCAGTTCCTGGGTGCGACGGAAGTGGTATGGGTGCTGACCGTCATTGTTCAACACTCGCCATACTTGCATATGGTTAGACGCACCCAGCGCTAATGCAGCTCGCCGAGTACTAGTACGTGGGTTATTTTCGAAATATTCGAGTACGGCTTCCTCTAAATCTGGATCGGTAGTGTTCGGGCGACCCCCTAATCCAGGAGCGTGAAAAGAACCAGTTTGGTGCAGACGATGTACCATTCTATGGAAACATGCCACCGAAGGGAGCTGTCGACGCTCACCTTCTGCCCTACCATCGATAAATCGCTGACGATAAAGTTTGCGAGCAGCACGGATATTACCATCCTGTTTTCCGACACACAAGATCATCTCAAAATATTCACTATGGCTTAGGGCCATGATTGTACACACGTCACAAGTTCACAACAAAAAAATCGCAAAACGCGCACGCGACCGTAAAGTTCGATCCTTAGAACTGTACTGAACTAATAGGAATTATGAAAAATTGAGCTTTATTTATTACCCGACTGCCAGGAGGGTTATGTTTTTAGCTCCTATCTTGTATGTATTATTCTTTATTACCTAGTATCTCCAGAACCGCTGAACGGATTTTCACATTTGAGGTATCGTTAGATTTGACTTAATTGCCCAACTGCTACTGGATAGGTGACATTTTAAAAAATCCAAAATGGCGGAAGTATGACGCCATATTGTGAGATAAAAAGAAATAAATTTTTACCAAGCATATCGAGTGGGATATCAAAATGAAGGATTTTAAACACTGATTCTAAATATGTATATAACTTAATATTAAATGGACCAAAAAGAAAATACATGTTTTTTTCTGCCAAGCATATCGAGTTGGGTATCATAATTAAGGATTTTAATCACTGATTATAATAAATATACTTATTCCAAATATATTTTATATAAAAAAGTCTAAATATAAAATTGCCGTTTAATAGGAAAAAAAACCTTTTGTAATAATTGAAGTAAAAAAGGAGCCTGTTCACCTTGGCTCCTACTTTTCAAAATGTATTTTTACCCGACTGCCAGGAGGGTTATGTTTTCTACCTTTTCAGTTTAGAGTTTTATGCAGGCGGGTTTTTTTGTTTTTAAATAATATTTTTTATTTAGGTACTTAATTTCTCTTTCTATTTCGCCAAAGATAGTAGACAAATGGAACAAAACATTGTCATCTCTCTTAGAATATTCACGCAGACTGCGCGCGCGACCGAGACACAATATTTTATCATGTTCAACATGATTGCTTTCGGCGCGTTCTAAAGTCACTCACACAACAATAATATATGTGTGGAATAACGGATAAAAATAACGGAAATATTGTCATCTCTCTCACAAAATGCACGCCGTCGGCGTACGCGACTGAGAGATAATATTTTATCGTATTCAATTTCATATGTTTGAGCTTGGACATTCAATTAGGGTTCTGTGATTGCGGAACCGCTGTTTAATTTAGCGATAACAATCCTCGTATCTGTTGCACTCCTAGTACATTTGCGTATTTTTTATTTATTTTGAAAAGGTAAATTAAGACTGTACTGTACTCTATCTATCTACTGCTGAGTTTTATAAGCTATAATATTTTTGCAAAAGGCAAAATCTTTTATGTCGTAGAAATAAATACGCAAAGACTAACTAAAATTTAATTTATCTACGGAACTCATGGGGACCTTTTTGTACTAGGACACACATGAGTTGTTGAGAAATGATATTTTGGGTTCATTTGAACAGATATGAAATCCTTTTTCGTAGTCTCTTTCGCACGTTTATCTAAGTAATTAATTTTTCATAAACTAAGTACCTACCTATGTATGGCAAATGGCAACCGACATGAAAAGAATTAGTTACGTAAGGAAATTTATAGGAATGTAGTTAATAGATTGGGTATTATTTAGTGTGTTGTAGTTACCAACTCGATTCTCAAAAACTACTGAACTGATTTGGATACAATTTGGCAAAGATATGGTTTAACCAGGATTAACATAAAGGACACTTTTTATCTCGATATTCCCAGGGGATCGAAACTTACGCGGGTGAATCCGCAGGGAGCAGCCAGTATTTAAATGCGAAAATTTGTAAGAATGTATGTATGGATACATCCATCCATTCATCCAAACATTTTTACAAACTTTCGCATTTTATTAGTAGGAAGTAGGATTGAGTAGCTACTGAGGGAATTGCAGGTAGTTGACTGCACGATTGACGTAGTGGTTAAGCGATTGACTGTTGCACAGCGTGTCGCGGGTTCGATTCCCGCGCGGAACAAATATTTGTATGACCTACAAGTAGTTGTTCCAGCTTTGGGTGTTTGTGTGTGTATCCTCCGTGCTTCGGAAAACATGTTAGTTAAGCCGTTAGTCCCGGCTGTCATTCGTAGATCTGTGAGACAACCAGTCTTACCAAGGGATATCGCATTACCCAGTAACTGGATTGTGGAGGTTAGATGGCACTCGCTCCATGTAAAATACTGGTATTCAGCCGAACCCGGTTGGACTGGAGGCGGATCCCGGGCTCCAAAGCTAAAAGCCGCGGATACAACCGGGAAATGCGCTTTAGATGAGAGAGACTTACCAACTCGGTTCTATCGATTTGTTAGATAAGTTTACTCATTTATAAAATAAATTGCGTTTTTTTATTGTTTTACGTAGGTGACTAAAGCCGCTAGACGTTTTTCGATTTCCAGCGCACGCACTCGCCCTATTTTATGACTTGGTTTGTTGTTCACAAACATAAAGTCAGCTTTTGTAGAAAAAACTTATTTGTACGTAAAATTATTTTTCCGAAAAAAAAAAATGTTAAGAAAAATAAACATCCGGAACCCTTTATCCACTGTTTAAAGAAATACCAGGGTAAGTAAGTAAGTAAGAGGTTTGTTTTTATTGATGAACTGTTCAATGACCCCGATCAGCTGGCTTTTTGCTAGTGTTGTATTGATTTCAGTTTGAAACTGCGGTTTCTGGTATCATATGTATTGGAATAATTCATAACTTCCTACCATGTAAACATAAGGTTAGAGAACCCTTCCCGTATCGTTTCTTATCTTATCAAGA